>BPUM01000857.1:0-600000 GCA_020521455.1 Prunus kanzakura
AATTTGCAGACGTTACTATTGTCACATTGTTCCTCTCTCGTCGAATTGCCTACATATATGAGAAAATTGATAAATTTACAGAAATTAATGTTAACAGGTTGCAAGTCTCTTACTAAATTGCCCGTAGATATGAGAAAATTGATTAATTTGCATCATCTTGATGTCAGTGGAACCAAGATTGTAGAGATGCCAGTGCAAATGGGTAGACTAAAAAGTTTGAGAACATTGGCTGCTTTTGTAGTTGGGAAATCTACTGGGCCGAGCATTGGAGAATTGAAAGAGCTGCCACAGCTTCGAGGAAAGCTTTCAATATTGAAACTGCAAAATGTAGTTGATGCTAGGATGCCTTGCAAGGCAATTTGAAGGATAAGAAAGATCTAAAAGAGTTAAAGTTGAAATGGAGTGATGAGGATGCAGATGATTCCCTAAAGGAGAAAGATGTACTTGACAAGCTCCAACCTTGCGTGAATTTGGAGAAACTAACCATTAGATCCTATGGTGGAACCCAGTTCCCTAATTGGTTAGGAGACTCGTCCTTCTCTAACATACAAGTCATGTGTCTCAAAGATTGTAGTTACTGTTGGTTGATGCCACCAATTGGGCGGCTACCTGCTCTCAAGAAGCTCAAGATAAAAAGGATGAAACTTGTTAAGACGATTGGTGTTGAGTTCTATGGAAGAAATGAAGGTTCTCCAACTCAGCCATTTCAATCTTTGGAGAAGCTGCACTTTGGGGAAATGGCAGAGTGGGAGGAATGGGTACCAAGTGGAAGTGGAAGCGGAGGTGAATATGGTCCAGACTTTCCTCGTCTCCGGGAGCTGATTCTAAAAGATTGTCCGAAGCTTAGAGGAAGCTTGCCCTTGGCTTGTCATATGCCTTGCTTGAAGAAGCTTTGGGTGTCTGGGTGTGGGGTTTTACATGATCAAAGGGCCACCACTACTACTACTTCTAGTCTTAAAATGGACTCCTACAAATCTCTTGAAGAATTGTTTATCGGTGATGTATACGAAACAGGTCTGTTATCGTTCCCAGAGATACTATTGCCCAACCTCAATCGTCTTCAACATTTGAGTCTCTGTGATTGTCCAAACCTGTTGTCGTTCCCTGAAGATGGTCTACCCACTACGTTGGCATCGCTTGAGATAGTCAATTGTAGGAGATTAGAATTCCTACCTCATCAGATGATGGCCAAGTTGACCTCGCTTGACAATTTGCAGATATATTATAGCTGTGATTCAATGAGGTCCTTTCCGTTGGGCATTTTTCCCAAATTGACGTCGCTTTACATTTGGGAGTGTGAGAATCTGGAATCCCTTTCCGTTGAAGAAGGAGTTGTTGAGAATCTCAGTCATCTCAGAACTTTGTATATCACAGGCTGTCCAAAGTTGGTGTGTTTTCCTGGAGAATTGCCCGCTCCCAACTTGAATGACTTTACAGTCCGTGAATGCGAGAATTTGCAGTCATTGCCCGAACGCATTCACACCCTCACAGGCCTTCAACATTTGGGAATAAGGGGTCTTCCAAATCTGGATTCATTTGCACAAGATGGGGGTTTGCCTCCCAATCTCCGAGTTTTTCGCCTTGAGAATTGTGAGAGACTGAGGCCTTCATCAGTGGGAGAGTACTGGGGTTTGCAAGGACTCGTCTCCCTTGAAGAATTTAGAATTGGTGGAAGGGGAAGTGGGGATATCTTGGAGACGTTGCTTATGGAACAGCTGCTCCCTACTACTCTTCGCACTCTCCGCATCTGGGGACTTTCAAGTATGAAATCTTTGGATGGTAAGGGACTTGGACACCTCACTTCTCTTCAAAACCTACATATTAGTGGGTGTGACAGTATCCAATTCCTGCCAGAAGAGGGTTTGCCGCCATCTCTTTCTTTCCTGAGAATCTCCCAATGTTCTGCCCTGGAGAAAAGGTATCAGAATAAGGCTGGAGAAGATTGGGCCAAGATATCTCACATTCCTTGCATCAGGATAAATGATGAGGTCACTATATGATATTTCTCTCTCAACTCTCTCTCACACAGACGAAGTACTGTTTTTGGATATTTCTCTCTCAACTCTCAAATCAAAATCAGATATATGTACTTCAAATCATTCCTTGCGCTGCAAAGTTCTATTCAATGAGACTTGAAACGTTGTATGTATACTTGCAGACTTGAGAAGTTTTCCCATTTTTGGAGGTCAAAGCAACGTGTGAAGGCAACCATGAATGATTTCAGAGTCGATGCTGATGGTGTAATCATAGATGTCATCTTAGCTGCTTACTTCACTGTAAACACCTTTCTCTGCTTTCTTCTGTAAGGGTCTGCACAGATTAATTTTTTAGCGAGATTTCATGTGGCTCACTTTTTTTGTTGCTTGTTCATTTAGAATCCTATTACCTTAATTTTTTTTATTTATTCCAATTTGGATTGGTAGGATCAGACCAAGCAGACTCATACATTACATGCGTTACGGCATCAGCATTTCAGACAGAAAATTGCTGCTGTGCCACAAGGCACGACCATGGAAATAATGAAAAAGAAAAAGTAACGCCTGTATATGATTCTTTAGATTAATCAGCTGGGACCTTTATGATTGTACGATGTAAGTAATTATTCTCTTATTGTTTTCCTACTGTTAAAAGGAGCCAGCCACACATAATAAAAAACTACGGATGGGAGCCATCTTATTTCATACAATTTTTCTAAAGTGTGCATTCATCCCATTCTTCTTCAACAACAGGGGAATTTTTACTTGTCGCATGGTTCAAAGGATATTGATCCCAAGGATGTCATCAAGAAGGATATTGTTTTTAAACTTTTCATGCTAATGCTATAAAAATTCATATCCATACTCATTAGAGAGTAATTGTTTTGTCACGAGGATTTTTTTTTATTTTTATTTTACACACATGGGTATTATGGGAACTTGAATTCAAGATCACTTGGAAGCACATCAAGATGCCTGTTAAATGCCTTTTTCAATCCAATTAAAACCCTATTGTTGGGAAAATGCCTTTCATAATATCACAAATGCCTCTAGTTGATAAAAATATTAAGAAAGAAAAGAATGTATTAAGTGCGGATTATATAATAAATTGATAATCTTATGAATAAATAAAATTTGAAAACAGGGGAAAAAAAAGAGAAGAAGATAACATTAGTTACACTGTTAAGCAAAAAACACACAACCAAATTCTATATAAAGAGAATTTCGCAGTAAAAGAAAGCCAATATAGGCTAAGATATAGAGTCATTTACACTAACACTCCCTCAAGTTTTTGACTTTTTACAAAACCCTCTAAGGTTTTGAAAATTACATGAACACCCTCCGAGATTTCAAATTGTTTTTTTTAAATTCCCTTTTCGTTGATTACTCGTCTAAAATTCGATGGTTTATTTTTTAAAAAAATGTGTGCAACTGACCAAATCAACGTCAATTAATGTATGTGCAATTTAATCTCAAATGCTAACTTTGTCATTTGGAGAATTTTTTTATATATAAAATCATCAATATTTGGATGAAAAATCAACGAAAATGGGTCTTGTGAAAATAATTTAAAACCTAAGGAGGTGTTTGTGTAATTTCCAAAATTGCAGAGGGTTTTTGTCAAAAATTCGAACACCTGGGAGGGGTATTAGTGTAAATAACTCATGGGATACATATAAAGCAAAAGACTTTTATTGTTAATTTTCTAATAACTCAAATTTGCCCTCACTTAAAAAAAAAAATCAAAACACAACTACTTTATTTTAAAATGAAAAATACATAGAAATATATATATTTAAAATAAGAAAGAAAATAGGATGCACGTCCAAAAAAAACTTAATCTGATTTCTGTTATTATTTTGCTCTGTTTCTTAGGGTTGTTATACTGATCACAACTTATGTCATTTTTAAGTCTCAACAAATGCTAACTTAGTAGTCTTTTTGCAGGACAGCATGACTTTTTTTTGGTGAGCTTTGCATTTGCATGGTTTCTTGTCAATGCCAAATTAGGGTCTAGCATTGGGCTCCCATCTTCTTCAGTGTTTCTTACACATCTCCAATCAACTCATACACTTCCTTTGCTACCTTGCACCCCCTCTAGGGTCAATGTTTACTTTGACCACTGGTCTTACTAGTGAACAATTTCTATTATTTATCTCAAGGGCAAAGTAGCGAATGTCAATAGACCTAAGTGGACGATACAAAAATATCCGGTTAACTTTGATAATATTTGAATTGTTTGGGCTTGATTCTAAAAGCCCCTTCAGTATTAGTCACCTTCTTTGTTCTCTCTCTTTCTCTTTTTTGGGTAAAGTTGTTCTTTTTTTCTTTCTTTTTCTTTTGCTTTACTTCAGAGACAAGGGAAGTACAGTCCTTGACCAAAAAAAAAGGGAAGTACAGTCCTCGTAACAACACGGAACAAAAATGTAGCATCTTTCATGTAAAATGCTCCTATTCAAACCTTGGAATCATTATCAGATAGGCTCTTCCAGAAGCCAAACAGAGGACTCTTCCAGCTTGAGTGCAAGCGGTCCCCTGTTGTCTTCTTTAGTAAGACGTTAGCTACTGGTCAGGTTCCTGCTTGTGAAAATATAATAACACAACTTGACATAAATATATAAATAATGGGTCTGCTTTGGCGTAGGTAGTGAGAGGGGTCAATCTCTTCCAAAATTTCTAAAAATAAAAAAGATAGAAAGTCCTACCTAATCCTATATCGTTTCAGACTATTGTGCTTTATTGGCCGTGTGGTCTCACCCACAAATCTTATTGGTCGTACGCATTAGTAGAATATGAAACTATGATAACACAAATTGAAATAAACAAACATAAAAAATATCAAAAAGCTTTCATACTTCCAGACCTGTGTTGCTTTGCATCACCCGAATCGTTTGCAGACCAGAGAGATGGCTGGAGCTTTGATCGGAGAGGCTTTTATCTCTGCTTCCATCCAGGTGTTGTGTGACAGAATTACTTCACGCGAGTTCATCGACTTATTTCGGCAGAAGAAACTGGATCAACCTCTCCTCATGAAACTGAAGGTGACACTGTTGACCTTGAACGCAGTGCTCAACGATGCAGAGGAGAAGCAAATAGAGAACCCGGCTGTGAGAGAGTGGCTTGGCGAGCTCAAGCATGCTGTCTTTGATGCGGAGGACTTACTGGATGAGATCAACTATGAAGCTTTGCGATACATGAATGTTAAGATACGAGAGTTGAGATCAAATCGACAATTTAACCAATAAGGTGTGGAACTTCCTATCTACTTCTCATAACCATTTTTGTCAGAGCATGAATGTTAAGACACGAGAGTTGTTACAAAGATTAGAAGACTTTGTACAGCTGAAAAGTGCTCTTGGTCTGAGAGAAGATCTTGGGAGGAAGGTTCCACAAAAAACTCCAACAACTTCCTTGGTTCATGAACCTTGTGTTTATGGTAGAGATGAAGTCAAAGAAAATTTATCAAAAATGTTGTTATCCGATGACGCAAGTAAGGATGATGCGTCTGTGATTACCATTGTTGGAATGGGTGGGATTGGCAAGACAACCCTTGCTCGAATGCTTTACAATGACCATAAGGTGGAAGAACATTTTACACTTAAAGCGTGGGCTTGTGTTTCAGAAGACTATGATGCTATTAGGGTAACTAAAACTCTTCTTGAGTCAATCACCTTAAAGCCTTGTAAAACGACAGATCTGAATTTGCTTCAAGTTCAACTAAGAGAACAACTTAAGGGAAGAAAATTTTTATTTGTGTTGGATGACATATGGAACGAGAAATATACTGATTGGAAGTGCCTTCAAACTCCTTTTACTTTAGGGGCAAGGGGAAGTAAACTCATCGTAACAACACGTAACAAAAATGTAGCATCTGTCATTGATGTGATTAATTGCAAGTGGACAATATCGCTCAAATTAATATAGTAGTAAGTACAGTATCGTTCCAACAGGGATCAAGTAATCTATTAAATACTAGAGTGATTTATATCTAATTATAATTGAATTAAACGAAAAGAGAATTATGATGATTAAAATCTAATTAAGCAAGCAAAATAAATTGAGATTAAGGAAATAATGTAAAAGATGAAAACAAAGATGATAAAGCACTAGGGCATCGATTTCACCTAGCTAATCCCACCCAAATCCTTCTAGCTTGCTAATTCTAATTACCTAACATGTTGATAATCGTTTTCCCTTACCTCACTAATACTCTCTTCCGAGTTATATTAGTTGTATTCCTTACAGTCAACCCACTCTATTCCTAGTTATGGATTTAGATAGCTAAGAACCCATTAAGATTTGTGGAAAACAATGAAGATTACACAAACCATAACCTAATCTTCCGAGTCGGCTATGTAATTTATGGTACTTGTTACTAGAAGCTTTTTATTAGGAATCTCCTTCCGGTTTCAACCTAATTCTTCCAATCATGCAATTAGTGGCCAATTAATTGAAAGCATTAAGAACGGTAACAAGCACTCAACATGTATAGATAAATAAAATTAACAATATCAAAGAATTTGAGTATTCATAGCTAGGCTACATCGTAGCCCTAGTAAAAGGAATTAGTTCATGAAGGACTTATTGAGAATCATGATGGTTGATAAAGACATGGAAGGCACCGAATTCTCCAAGTAGAACGCCAAGGTTGCACAAGCTCTTCGTATTCTCCTTTGGGTGTTTCGGCTATGAGTATGAATGTGTAGGAATTTGATGGTGTAGGATGATGGATGATGGATCGATCATGGGTCCTTTGAACAATGACCTCAACTCCCTATTTATAATACTCCTACAAGTCCTACCCTATCTAAGGTATAATTACAATTATTACAAAAGTAGGATTCCTTCTAAAATAGGGTCTTCTTTATTTCTCCTTGTTTGACTTGATAAGACTTGAAACAATCTTGAATTTAGGCAATTTGACATTCCTTGCGACAAAAGGAATAACTTGCCTTCTTGACTTGATTAATCTTCAATCTTCATCTTCTTGCCCCTTTTTAGCACACTTTCTCATATTTCACAATTCCTTCACAAATCTCACAAAACTAATTAAAACAACCAATTTAATCCAAGGAAATTAACAAATAGATAAGTAAAGGAGGCATAAAATATATATAAAATATAGGCTTATCAGTCATGCAAAATGTTCCTATTCAATACTTGGAACCATTGTCGCATGAAGACTGCTGGTTGTTACTTGCAAAACATGCAGTTGGAAATGAAAGCTCTAGTGCACATCCAAGCTTGGAAGAAATCGGCAGGCAAATTGCACGCAAGTGCAATGGGTTGCCTTTAGCTGCACAAACACTTGGTGGTGTGTTACGTTGCAAGATAGATTCTGAGGTATGGAATAGGGTATTAAACAACAACATTTGGGAGTTACCTTACGAGAAAAGTGATATTCTGCCAGCTCTAGGATTGAGTTACCATTATCTTCCAACTAAGTTAAAACGATGCTTTGTTTATTGCTCAATTTTTCCAAAGGACTATAGTTTCAAGATAGAAGATGTAGTTTTTCTCTGGATGGGAGAAGGTTTAATTCCTCAAGCTGAGAATGGCGAAAGAATGGAAGAGGTGGCTAAGGAATATTTTGATGAACTATTCTCCCGATCATTGTTTCAAAAGTCATGGAAATCAAGTTTCACCATGCATGATCTCATCAATGACTTGGCTGTGTTCATGTCTAAGGGATTTTCTTGCAGGTTGGAAGGGAGGGAATCACATGAAGTAGAAAGAGTTCGCTATTTGTCATATGTTAGGGGAGAATTTGATGTCGCTCTTAAATTTGAGCCATTAAATGGGGCTAAGTGTTTGCGGACCTTCCTACCTACCTCTTTAAACCCTTATCGATTTTATAATAGGTATTATGTAAGTAAAAAAGTTCTACAAGATTTGGTGCCATCACTCAGATGCTTACGAGTGTTATCATTGTCACAATATCAAAATGTCATTGAGTTACCTGATACTATTGAAAATCTCATTCACTTGCACTATTTAGATCTCTCCCGCACTGCAATTCGAAGGTTACCTGGTGTACTTTGCAATCTCTACAATTTACAGACATTACTATTGTCAGATTGTTCATTTCTCGTTGAATTGCCCGCACACATGAGAAAATTGATAAACTTACAGAAATTAATGTTGGCAGGTTGCAAGTCTCTCACTAAATTGCCCGTAGACATGAGGGAATTGAGTAATTTACATCATCTTGATGTCAATGGAACTAACATTGTAGAGATGCCAGTGGAAATGTGTAGACTAAAAAGTTTGAGAACATTGACTACTTTTGTTGTGGGCAAATCTAATGGGTCAGGCATTGGAGAATTGAGGGAGTTGAAGCATCTTGGATGAAAACTTTCAATTCTAAAGCTGCAAAATGTAGTTGATGCTAGGGATGCCTTGCAAGCCAATTTGAAGCATAAGAAAGATCTCAAGGAGTTAGAGTTGGCATGGGGTGCAGAGGACGTAGATGATTCACAGAAGGAGAAAGATGTACTTGACAAGCTCCAGCCTTGCGTGAATTTGGAGCAACTAGCCATCAAATTCTATGGTGGAACCAAATTCCCGAATTGGTTAGGAGACTCGTCCTTCTCTAACCTACAAGTCATGCATCTCAGTGATTGCAGTTATTGTTGGGTGATGCCACTAGTTGGGGAGTTGCCTGCTCTTAAAGAGCTCTATATAAAAAGGATGAAATTTGTTAAGAGGATTGGTGTTGAGTTCTATGGAAGAAATGGGGCTTCTCTTATTCAACCATTTCAATCACTGGAGAAGCTGGAGTTTGAGGAGATGCCAGAATGGGAGGAATGGATTCCAAGTGGAAGTGGAGGTCAATATCGTCCAGACTTTCCTTGTCTTATGGAGCTGATTCTAAAAAAGTGTCCGAAGTTAAGAGGAAACTTGCCTTGTCATATGCCTTACTTGGAGAAGCTTAGCGTGTTTGGATGTGGGGTTTTAAATGATCAAAGGGCTACTACTACTAACATTAGTAGCCTTAAGATGTACTCCTACAAATCTCTAGAAGAATTGAAAATAGAAGATGGAAGCCAAACAAGTCTGTTATCAGTACTAGAGACAAAGTTCCTGTCCGAACTTGACATTCGAAATTTTGTTGACATACAATGCTTGCCCAACATCAATCGTCTTCAATATTTGGCTCTTTATGATTGTCCAACTCTGTCGTCGTTCCCAAAAGATGGCCTGCCCACTACGCTGACACTATGCCAAAAAAGGGCTTTAGCAACGGATAAAATCCGTTGCCTATTACACATAAATACCGTGGTATTCAAGCCTGTTGCCTATTACTATGTAATAGGCAACGGATATTCTCCGTCGCTATTTGTTACTTTCTACATCGGATATTTGATAAACTCCGATGCGTAAATGATTTCCGGGTGCCAAAAAAAGGTTGACTTCTGACGCCTAAACCCGAAACAGCATCAGTAGTTTCAAAAGGGATGAGGCTAAAGATGTCTAACAACATCAGTGACATCTACCATACTGATGCTACTTCTCGTTTTAGGTATCAGTGATAATAGATGTCTGGTTGTTGTTTTTATCTTTCAACTTCAGTTATTTCTGAAAAACTGAAGTTGTTATAAACAATAGGCATCACTTATGTAAGGAATGGGTAGGTATTTTGCTTGTTTCGCATCACACTTGACTTAGTTACTGTGTTAGTGTCTAAGAAAGGCCTCATTTCCAAATCAAGTTGTGTTGCCATTGCTCATAAAAACAAAAACATATATAAACAGTAATTTAAATATATCCATAATTGTCTGTATGTATATAAGCAAAATACTTGAATGATCCATACTTGTCCCATCCAAATCACAATTTTATCAGACCTACACCACAAATTATCCATACTTGTCTATGCATAAGCAAAATACTAGCTAGAAAGACATGTAAAATGAAGGAATGTTTAGCTTAATCAAAAAGCCATTCTAGGACATGAGTTGCCAATTCTTCTCGCACCTCATCCAATTCCATTTGGGTGTATGTGTCCCTCCTTCTTGCTCTATACTGGAAAAAAAAACACATAGAGTGTAAACACAATATGAACATAAGCTTCAAAAGTGCAAGGTACTAATTAAATTTGCACAAGGTACTAAACTAGCAATTAAATGATCATGTGATGGGGTAGAGAGTTACACAAGGACATCTAGCATTTTTTCTCAATTGACACAGACCTAACTACCAAAAAACAAAGGCACATTGCTGTGAAAAAAAAATTACACAAGGTTCATATTAAGACAGACCCAACTACCAAAAAAACAGAAGTTGTAAATTTCCATAAGTACCTTATTTCGAAATTCAAGGGAGGAATCTTTACAAATTTCCTTCATGTATCTCATCACAAAATACCCACATGACTTGCCATCACTTTGTTTAGGAGCACCCTACAGTTTTACACAACAATTCAGCATTTAGTTAGTTAAGTTCCTTAAAATTAATATGACCATGTTTGTGAAATACAAGCATACCGAAAGCATAATCCAAGCCGGTAATTTACGAGGTCGTCTCCCAATTTGCGCATTGAAAGCTTTGATCCCACTTTAACAAATAAATAACACTTGTTATAGACCGTAAGCCAAATGCAAAAAATTTACAGATTAAGGAAATAACTAAGAGAGACGGACTTACTCATTTACAACAATTTTCCATGCATCATGAGGGTGACGAGCCCCAAGAGGATCCATGACATACACATTATCTTTGTCCTCATAAATTATTGTTAGGATCCAATGTCCCCTAATGTTAATTCAAAATATATTAGCGAACGCGATAACTTGTTCTTGAAAGATGTATAGAATCTTTTTCACACCAAATATGTCCTCATCAATATTTGTGGAGATAGTCTGACCTTTGGACATCACTTGATGTGCGTATGCATATAAAACCTTGCAAGACTTTGGCATTGTTGGTGATATAGACTTGAATAAAGTTTTTGCTAATTTTTCCTTTGTAGTTTCCCTCTTCTTCTACAATTATTGCATAAAACAGAAGGTTATATATATATATACAATTACATACATATTAGTTAGAATAAAACATAACAAGCTTAAAAGAAAAGAAGTTTACCACTTTATCATCAAAGACAATAAGATCTTGAGGCCAAGCCACTTGCGACCCAATGGCATCCCCAACTGTTTCTAACACTCCTTTCACAGGGATTGGTAGTGGAGAATCTCCCTTTAGTGCACAATTCACAGCTACTCTTATGTTCCCTTCTCCCAAAGGAACATTATGAACCAGCTAGTTGGGCACATTAATCTCAACTATTGTGCCACTTGCCACAATGTTTGCCTTTACGCCAAAAGCCATTTTGCATTCTTTCCCCTAATATGCATATAAAAGGCAAGTCACAAATATAATATAAGCTGAACATATCAATTTCAGCAACCATTTATATCAATTAAGTAGAAGATGGAGTCAAAGAAAGAGATCGTAGAGGCCTAGGAAAAATCAAGAGGCCTATGAAGCTTCATAGTTAATATTCACGAGCTTGGCTTACACATTAATTAAGACATTGTGGGTGGTCTATTATGACAAGTGTACTTACAGCAATTAGAAGATCAGCAGTTGCGAAATAGATTTGATCCCTCTTTGACAACCCTGCAAATTAAGGCTAATACAAATGAACATAAATGTAAAGTAAAGAGGTTAAGTAGCACCATAATGTTGCTGTGGTTATTTTTTTGTGTTTGATCACTTATCATCAATATGTTTTTTGATGAAGTAGAAGAACTTCAATTAGAAACTGAGGTGTTCTTAAGGTGGCATCATTAAAACTCTGCCTCAAGAAATCCCCACGGAAAAAGAAAAGGGAACCACACAACTCAACCAACTAACAATACTCTACTCGTTTGCCCTATCTGCTATTTGTGGCCTTAGTTTGATCGTTTATCATCAATTTAATTAGAGGACCAAGTAATGGGTTTGCTTAAATAATTAAAAGAAATAGTAATGGGCAGCCTAACAAACTTTCAAGGGTCTCTTGGAATATTAGTTTGAGAGTAAAAGAAGCAAAGTAGGGCAGTGTCAACTTGGACTAGAAAACTGTACAATATTATTTACAAAGTAAACACAGAAATTGAAACTTAGTCAAAATAAAAATAAAAAGCTAATCTAATAATAGAAGTTACAGCCACCTTCAGGTGTATTGAACATGTAAGGAATGTTTAAAAACCCACCTTAAATTTGCAACTTCCAACAAACTACCCAAACTGATAAATGTTCTTAGATAAAAGAAAAATTCAAAACCTAAACTGACAATTATACTTAGAAAATAGCAAAACCACTTGTCAAACTAATTACATAACAAACTAAACACATGGACTCTGAAACTGAAGGTGGCAATTTGAGATGTCAATTCAGTTCCATTGCATAGTCAATGAGCTTTGCAATGGTTCACCTGTCTTTCTCATATGAGAGTTGCAGGAATTTTGTTTGATGAATTACATAAATGGTCAGTACCAAGCCAAGCTCTACGTATTTTACTAAGCTCTACGTATTTTACTAACCCAATTATGTTTATAGCTTAGACTGAAAGCAAACACCTATCAAAAACTAAAATTCCGAAAACTCAATTCTATATGAAAATACCAAAGCCACATAATCAAATTATCAAATAAACCAAGCCACCGAATCAGATTAAACCATCACGCAGGTTCCAAGATGAGAATCACAAATTCAGCAACATAACACAACAAAAAAGCTATAAAAATTATATAAAAATCCATCTTGTGTTGATTACTAAAAGAAGGAATATTTTCCCAATATTAAGAGAAAGAATGAATAACCTTAAATTTTAGTTGTGAAGAGAGAAGAAAAGCTTACCAGAAGAGAAGGTGTGGGGTGTGGTTAAAACCCTAACTTTTGGGGGAAAAGGAAATGCTTCGAACTGATAGATGAAATCACACAATCGTTGACTTCAACTTTCGTCTGAGTGTCTGGGCTTGAGAAATTGTGTGAGCTGGCTTGAGAATCGTTGAATGCTTGTTGGTTTCTCACTGTGAATCGTGAAGGTTTTAGCAAGAATGGGGCAGTGATGGCGGAAAGGGAAGAAAGAGAGAGTTTTAGAGGGACTGAAGGAGAGTTTTGTTAGGAGATGAATTTTTAGGGTATAGTTTCAGAGGGAGTGAAAAAATTGAGAGGGAGTTAGAAGAATTGGGGGCGAGAGTTTGAGAGGGAGCTGAAGTTTCAGAGAGAGTTTGCGAGGGAGAGTAAAAATTTTGGGTTAGGGCGTTGACTCAAACTTTAGGCATCGACTCAGACTTTAGGCATCAGAGGTATATCACCAAAAAAAGACCCCCTTAAAAATAAAATAAAAACTTATCACTTTAGGCATCTGTATTTATGTAGATGATGCTAAAAGGAAAGAAAGGCATCGTCATATATAAACGAAAGCGCGCACTGATGTCTTTATATCTTTTTAGTATCGTTATTTTCCAAATTGATGCCTAATCTACTAATAGCATCGATTTCCCTCCTTACCGATGCCTATCTAGTGTTGCTAAAAGCGAAATTTGGCGTAGTGTGACATCACTTCATATATACGGTTGTAGGAGATTAGAATTCCTACCTCATGAGATGTTGGCCAAACTGACATCGCTCGAGAGACTGGGCATACTAGAGAGCTGTGATTCAATGAGGACTTTCCCCTTGGGTATTTTTCCCAAACTCTGGTATCTTAGTTTTCGGAAGTGTGAGAATCTGGAATCCTTTTCGATTGAAGGAGTTGATAAGAATCTCAGAGACTTGTATATCTCAGACTGTCCAAATCTGGTGTGTTTTCCCCTGGGAGGATTGCCCGCTCCCAACTTGAATCACTTTATGATCCATGGATGCAACAATTTGAAGTCATTGCCTTTTTGTTTTTCTACGAAAACAATTGTCATTTGGAATAATCTCAATTGACACATTCCTACATACAGGCATTGAAAATCTGGACTCCCATTCATTGGAAGAGGGACTTTTAATGGGTTCATGCCATTAATTTGTCTTTGGACTTTCCCAAGTACTACATGCATGTATGTTATTAATGTTGCGCTGCGTTACAAATGTATATTGTCTTACTATCAACCAATGTTTTCAAAGGCGAGGCGTATAGGCGAGGCGTTTTTAGTAGTGCTACGCGAGGCGTAAGCCTTGAAGCATTGAGGCGTAAGCCTTTTGAACATTAATTTATTTTAGTAAGAAAAATTTATGAATAATACAATACAATTAAATTGTACAACTAATTCTTATTGAACCATAACAATCTTTTAAATATAATTAAATATAAGTACTAATTGTCATTCAAAGCATAATAATTAATCCCAAAACATAAAATATTTGTTCAACATCAAAACAAAAACATAATTCACTCATCCCACTCCTCAACACTAATATCATTCAAACTAGCATCACTATCATATTGATCAACTGTATCAATATGAAAGGATATTTCCCACTATCAAATGTTGAAGGATCTTTATCTATCTCATCATCTTCATCCATAAGCATCGCTCTTATGGACTTGCTTTTGACTTTCCTCTTACCTGTACATATGAACAATGAATTAAAATTATAAAATTTAGTTGTAATGAATTAAACACCATCTTTCCATACTTACTTGAGGTTTCACCATCTTTTCTCTTTTTTGAAGCTAACGAGGAAAGAAGAACATCATCGTCAAGAATAAGATCATCATCAATAATAGGATCTTGAGTTCTAGAATGGATAATAGGCTCTTGAGTCCGAACATGAATATTCTCTCGCTCTTGAGTCCTAGGATCAACAATAGGCTCCACAGAATCTATCCATTGGTCCTTTTGATTTAGGTTGTGTTGTAAGAGCCTCATCAACTGCAGCCCCTCCTCCTGGACCATATTCTTCATCCAATAAAGTTTCCATACTCTGAGCCCCTCCTCCTGGACCATCCCCAATCTCTCTAAGCATTTCATTTTTCTTTCTTTTTAAAAGCTGAAAATTTTTCAAAGTTGCTGCACACTCTTTTTTCACATGCTCAGGAACTTTCTTACATGGTTGCATACCATGATGAGTTTGACCCAAGTGATGCTTAAGTCTAGAAATTCCTCCACTGCATCTTTGATAACAAAATGTGCATCTCAAGTATTTTTCCCCCTCTATTTCTTTTGCATACTTCCACGCAGGATCTTTTCGATTCATAGCTATAAAACAACACAATTAATATTTCTAAGATACAAGTATGATGCATATACGTCAAATTTCTACTATATCATATAAACGTATAAGATAACTAATATATTTTTAAAAAATTGAAAAAAAATAATACGAAACTTCAAATTACAGTTGCAAAGAATTAGAGAGAAAAATAAATGACTTACTTGCAGTCGAAAGACGAAGAGAATTCTTGAAATTGATGGAGATTATCTAGTAAGGGTAGAAATTAGGGTTGTACTATACAATATATATATGTGTGTGTGTTAATATATTAATTTAGAACCAAAAAAAAAAAAAAAAAAAAAAAAGGGTAAGTATAAGAGCTACAGTCGACTGGAGATAGAAAAGGCAAGAAGATATTAATTCTTCTTGCTTTAAGTTTATTACAATTTAAGGGAAGGAAAAAAAAACAGAAACTTGCGTGTTTTCCTTTTTTCAAAACACTCCAAGTGAAACGACGTCGTTTCACTTTAAGTTTTTTTTTTAAACACTTGAATTGAAACGACGTCGTTTCATTACAATTAACCTAAAAAATAAACCAAGCGAGTCATCTTCCTCGCAGAGCCGCAGCCGATTTGCAGACTCCCAAAATTTCTTCGAGTTCTGAGTGTCTAGATTTGGAGCGCCTTGCTCCGCCTCGTTGCGCCTTGCTCTGCCTCGATGCGCCTTGAAACGCCTCCTGACGCCTTCCCTGCGCTAAACGTGCAACTCGCGAAACAAACGACGCCTTGAGGCGATTTGCTGCCGCCTCGCTCCGACGCGCGCTCCGACGCACGCGAAGGCATGCCTTTGAAAACACTGCTATCAACAGATGATCTTTGGTTGAGGAGAGAGATCATTCAGCAATTATAAAATTTTATAACTGAATTAAGCTTGTTTAAGCTTTGTTCATCATCTCTCTCCTTTTCTCTGTTTTTAAATTTCATTCATGTTATGATTGGAGTAGTGCTGTATTTTAGACTCCTTTCATGTAATGTTAGGATGTTTATTCAATGTTTTGCAGGGGTAGGGGGGAGTCATTTCCTTTTCTTTTCTTTTTTCCAAACTTTTGTTTTTTGGTTTTTAACTTTTTAATTAAGGGAGCTCTACATTTGGATTTTCCTCTTCAATTTTTTTTTTTAAACCTGTAGCCCATCACCTTATTTTTCTATAAATAAAATGTTAAAAGGTTAAAGTAATTTTCTAGAAAGTCTTTTTATCTACTCACCTTGGTAACCTACAATTTTATTATGCACTATTTAATTTTCTTTTTATTTCAAGAAAACAAGTTGACTTTTTGAGAAGTTCTACTACTTTATCTTTAGGGGTTCTTATCTAGGAATGACAATGGGTCGTATTGTGTCGTGTTAAGATCATATACATGTCAAGAATACTCAATCCAAATCCGACCTATTTAATAAACGTGTTGGGTTGAGCCGCTAATTTTCTGTGCGGGTTTCGAGTTGTGTATTGGGTTGACCCGTTAAGTGGTAGACTAGTAGTAACTAGCAAGGTAAATATGTAGACCAAAAACAAAAAATGTAGAGAAGGAGATGATAATTCAAAGAATTTTTTCATGATCACAATAATGTGAGAATTGGTTATGATGCACGAAGATACATGTGTAAATTACTAAAGACAAATAAAAAAAGAATTAAAAATACAACAAAGACCCACATCTCAAATTCACAAGGTCATCAAAAAAACAAATTAAAAAACTGAATTTTTATAATTTAATCAAGTTATTTTTTTTAAATATAAAATAGTGATTACATTTTGCCTCTCTCTCTATATATGAAGATTGAGAAAGAGAAATAAAAAAATTAGAAAAATGAAGAAAAATGAAAATTATATGATTAATGAAGAAAAATGAGAAAGAGAAATAAAAAATTGTATGACTAATGAAAATTATTAACTGCTGTAAGGAAGCTTCAAATTTCTTGGCAAATTAAATATTGTTTTTAAACTTTTCATGCTAATGCTATAAAATTTGTATCCTTACTCATTAGAAAGTATTTGTTTCGTGAGGGGGAAATTTTTTTTTTATTATTATTTTTATACACGTGGGTATTATGGAGACTTGAACTTAGGACCACTTGGAAGCATGGGCATTTCTAGCCTATGGCAGGCTGGGCTCATGCCCGGCCCAAATTTATGTTAAAAAATTCTTACCTACACTACACTACACTACATATGTCCCCCACTTAAATTAAGCATATACAAACCTGAACAAACCTTCTCTCTCTCTCTCTCCCTCGTTCTTTTTTCCATCTCTCTTCTCTCCCTCTCTTTTCTTTTTTTTCCTTCTCTCATCTCTCATCTCTTTTTTTTCATTCTTTTCCTTCTATCTTCACTCCTCTCTCTCTTTCTTTTTTCTTTATATTCCTTCTCTCTTTTAGTTAAAAAATTATTACTTACACTACTTATGATTTTTTTTTTTTTTTTTGTCTCACACAAACCCCAAGCCCGCCTATAATTTTTTTTGTCTCGCCCAAAGGCAACTGTTTCAAAAATTTCGTAAATTAGTTTTTGTATTTGTAGATATAGATGCATTTGAGAGTATGGCTCATTACATCACCCTCACTAAGTGTATCTTTTTATGTTTATTAATGAAATTCACTTCTACAGTCGAGTTTAGTATATAAGTTTTCCCCGATCGGCTTTCGAATCTTAGAACCGCCACTGCTTGGAAGCACGTCAAAGGAGCATGCTAAATGCCTTATTCAATCCAACTAACACCTCATTGTTGGAAAAATGCCTTTCATAATATCACAAATGCCTCTAGTTGATAAAAATATTAAGAAAGAAAAGAATTTATTAAGTGAGGATTATATAATAAATTGACAATCTTATGAATAAATAAAATTTGAAAACAAGGAAAAAAAGAAAAAGAAGAAGATAACATTAGTTACACTGTAAACACAACCAAATTCTATATAAAGAGAATTTCGCAGTAAAAGAAAGTCAATATAGGTTGGGATATAGAGTTATTTACACTAACACTCTCTCAAGTTTTTGACTTTCACAAAACCCCCTAACGTTTCGAAAATTACACGAACACACTCCGATGTTTAAATTGTTTATAAAATCCCTTTTGTTTAATTGTTCGTCCAAAACTTGATGGTTTCATTTGAAAAAATGTGTGCAAATGACAAAATCAACCTCAATAAATGTATGTGCAATTTAATCTCAAAGGCTAATTTTGTCATTTTGAGAATTTTTATATATAAAATCATCAATATTTGGATGAAAAATCAAAGAAAAGAGGTTTTGCAAAAATAATTTAAAACCTAATTAGGAGGTGTTCGTGTAATTTCCAAAACCGCAGAGAGTAGTGTTGTCAAAAATTCGAAATCTGAGAGGGGTGTTAGTGTAAATAACTCTTGGGATATATATAAAGCAAAAGACTTTTATTGTTAATTTTTTAATAACTCAAATTTGCCCTCACTTAAAAAAAATTCAAAACACAACTACTTTATTTTAAAATGACAAATACATAGAACAATATACATATTTAAAATAAGAAAGAAAATAGGTTAAACGTCCAAGAAAAAACTTAATCTGATTTCTGTTATTATTTTGCTTTATTTCTTAGGGTTGTTAGGCCATCTCCAGTCATAGGGCTAAAAATTTAGCCCTCCAAAATAATAATTTTTTAAAGAATAGTGCAGGGCTAAATTTTTCCATCTCCAGCCATGCAGGGCTATATTTTAGGATCCTTCATATTTTATTATATATATCCAGCCATGACATCATCTTACTTTATTGTTGGCTTTTAAAAAGCAAATGCATGGGCCCACAAAAAGTTGCCCTAGACTAAAGGTGGGATATATGTAGCCTAGTTGGAGGGCTAAAGGGCCAAATGTGGCCCTTCAAATTTGGCCAAAATTTTATTTAGCCCATGGCTGGAGATGGGTTTTGCATTATTTTAGGGCTATATTTGGGATATAGCCCATGACTGGAGATGGCCTTATGTACTGATCACAACTTATGTCCTTTTTAAGTCACAACAAATGCTAACTTGGTAGTCTTTTTGCAGGCTCCCATCTGATTCAGTGTTCTTTCGCATCTCCACTCAACTCACACACTTTAAGCCTTTGCTACCTTGCACCTCCTCTAGGGTAAATGTTTACGTTGACCACTAGTCTTACTAGTCAACAATTTCTATTATTTATCTCAAGGGCAATATAGACATAAATAAAATAATAAAAAAATAAAGAAAGAGATGAACGTCAATTGACCTAAGTGGATGATACAAAAATATCCGGTCAAATCTGATAATATTTGAATTGTTTGGGCTTGATTCTAAAAGTTTCTTTTGTAAATAACTCTTGATATTTCATGCTTCTTCCAGGGTTTGTGATTAATTACGATTAAAATGAATGAAGCAAAGTAACGTCACCTTCTTTGTTCTTTCTCTTTTTCATTTTTTAGGTAAGGTTGTTCTTGTTTTTCTCTTTTTCTTTTGCTTTACTTCATTAGCAAGGAGAAGTAAAGTCCTCGTAGTGGTCCTCTGTTGTCTTCTTTAGTAAGACGCTAGCCACCAATCAGGTTCCATGAAAATATAATAACACAACTTGACATAAATAAATAAATAAATATCCGGCTCAAGGTTGTGGATCTGCCTTAGCATTGGTAGTGAAAGTAGTCAATCTCCTTCTAAATTTTTATAAATTAAAAAGTTTATCCATATAAAGTCCTACCTAATCCTATATCGTTTCAGACTAGAGTGCTATATTGGCCGTGTGGGTCTCACCCACCCACCCTAGACTATAAGAACACATATTGAAGTAAACAAACATAAAAACAATAATAGAGTACGTAGTGTTTCTTTGTTTTCATCATCCTTACCTGTATTTCCAATATCAAAAAGTTTTCATACTTCCAGACCTGTGTTCCTTTGCTTCACCCGAATAGTTTGCAGAGCAGAGAGAAATGGCTGGAGCTTTGATCGGAGAGGCTTTTATCTCTGGTTCCATCCAGGTGTTGTGTGACAGAATCACTTCACCGGAGTTCATCGACTTATTTCGACAGAAGAAACTCGATCAACCACTCCTCATGAAACTGAAGATGACACTGTTGACCTTGTACGTAGTGCTCAATGATGCAGAGAAGAAGCAGACTGAGAACCCTGCTGTAAGAGAGTGGCTTGACGAGCTCAAACATGCTGTCTTTGATGCGGAGGACTTACTGGATGAGATCAACTATGAAGCTTTGCGATGCAAGCTCGAGGGCGAAGATCAAACCCACAACTTAACCAATAAGGTGTGGAACTTCCTCTCTACTTCTCGTAATCATTTTTATCAGAGCATGAATGCTAAGATACAACACTTGTTACAAAGATTAGAAGACTTTGTAAAACTAAAAACTGCTCTTGGTTTGAGAGAAGATGTTGGGAGGAAGGTTTCACAAAGAACTCCAACAACTTCCTTGACTCATGAACCTTATGTATATGGTAGAGATGAAGTCAGAGAAAGTTTAACAGAAGTGTTGTTATCTGATGATGCAAGCGAGGATGATGTGTCTGTCATAACCATTGTTGGAATGGGTGGAGTTGGCAAGACAACCCTTGCTCGACTGCTTTACAATGATGTTAAGGTGAAAGGGTATTTTACACATAAAGCTTGGGCTTGTGTTTCAGAAGACTATGATGCTATTAGGGTCACTAAAACTCTTCTTGAGTCAATCACTTCAAAACCTTGTAATATGGCGGATCTAAATTTGCTTCAAGTTGAACTAAGAGAACAACTTAAGGGAAAGAAATTTTTATTTGTGTTGGATGACTTATGGAACGAGAAATATTTTGATTGGAAGTGCCTCCAAACTCCTTTTACTTCAGGGGCAAGGGGAAGTAAAGTCATCGTAACAACTCGAAACAAAAATGTAGCATCTGTCATGCAAAATGTTCCTATTCAGTACCTGGAACCATTGTCGCATGAAAATTGCTGGTTGTTACTTGCAAAACATGCATTTGGAAATGAAAATTGTAGTGCACATCCAAACTTGGAAGAAATTGGCAAGCAAATTGCACGAAAGTGTAATGGATTGCCTTTAGCTGCACAAACACTTGGCGGTGTGTTACGTTCCAAGCTAGACTCGGAGGTATGGAATAGAGTATTAAATAGCAGCATTTGGGAGTTACCTTATGAAAAAAGTGATATTCTTCCCGCTTTAGAATTGAGTTACCATTATCTTCCTGCTAAGTTAAAACGCTGCTTTGTTTATTGTTCAATTTTTCCAAAAGACTATGAATTCAAGCTAGAAGATGTGGTTTTTCTTTGGATGGGAGAATGTTTAATTCCCCAAGCTGAGAATGGGGAAAGAATGGAAGACGTAGCTAAGGAATATTTTGATGAACTGTTATCCCGATCGTTGTTTCAAAAGTCGGGGAAATCACGTTTCACTATGCATGATCTCATCAATGACTTGGCTGTTTTCATGTCCAAGGGGTTTTGTTCCAGGTTGGAGGGGTGGGAATCACATGACGTAGAAAGAGTTCGCCATTTATCATATGCTAAGGGAGAATTTGATGTTGCTCTTAAATTTGAGCCATTGAATGGGGCTAAGTGTTTGCGGAGCTTCTTGCCTACCCCTTTAAATTCAAACAAGGGTTATCTAAGTAAACAGGTTCTACAAGATTTGGTGCCATCACTAAGACGTTTACGTGTGTTATCATTGTCACTTTATAAGAATGTCAATGTATTACCTGATTCCATTGAAAATCTCATTCACTTGCGGTACTTGGATCTCTCCTATACTGCAATTAAAAGGTTACCTGGTGTTCTTTGCAATCTTTGCAATTTGCAAACGTTACTATTGTCACATTGTTCGTCTCTCGTTGAAATGCCTACAGATATGACAAAATTGATAAATTTACAGAAATTAATGTTGACAGATTGTAAGTCTCTTACTAAATTGCCTGCAGACATGAGAAAATTGGTTAACTTGAGGCATCTTGACTTTAGTAGAACTGAAATTGAAGAAATACCGGTGCAAATGGGTAGACTAAAAAGTTTGAGAACGTTGAGTGCTTTTGTTGTGGGGAAATCTGCTGGGTCGACTATTGGAGAATTGATGGAGCTATCGCATCTTCGAGGAAAACTTTCAATTCAGAAGCTGCAAAATGTGGTTGATGCTAGGGAAGCCTTGCAAGCCAATTTGAAGGATAAGAAAGCTCTCAAAGTGTTAGAGTTGGCATGGGGTGCGGAGGATGCCGATGATTCTCAAAAGGAGAAAGATGTATTTGACAATCTCCAACCTTGCGTGAATTTGGAGGAACTAACCATCAGATTCTATGGTGGAACCAACTTCCCGAATTGGTTAGGAGACTTGTCCTTCTCTAACATACAATTCATGCATCTCATTGACTGTAGTAATTGTTGGTCGCTGCCATCAGTTGGGGGGCTACCTGCTCTCAAAGAGCTTCGTGTAGAAAGGATGAAATGTGTTCAGACGATTGGTGTTGAGTTTTATGGCAGCACTGGATCTTCTCTAATTCTGCCATTTCAATCTCTGGAGAAGCTGCAGTTTTATGGGATGCCAGAGTGGGAGGAATGGGTATCAAGTGGAAGTGGAGGTCCAGACTTTCCTCGTCTGCAAGAGCTGATTCTAAACGAGTGTCCAAAACTGAGAAGAAACTTGCCTTTATCTTGTGATTTGCCTTGCTTGAAGAAGCTTCGCGTGAAAGGGTGTGGGGTTTTACTTTTACATGATCAAAGGGCCACTAGTCTTAACATGGACTCCTACACATCTCTTAAAGAACTGGACATCGAAGATGGATGCCACACAAGTGTGTTATCATTATCAGATACAAAGTTCATGTCCCAACTTCTGATTCGAAATGTTGATGACATACATTGCTTGCCCAACATCAATCATCTTCAAAGTTTGAGTCTCTCGAATTGTTCAACCCTGTCGTCGTTTCCTAAAGATGGCCTACCCACTACGTTGACATCACTGTATATATACAACTGTAGGAGATTAGAATTCCTACCTCATGAGATGTTGGCCAAATTAACATCGCTCGACTCTTTGGGGATAGAGAAGAGCTGTGATTCAATGAGGTCCTTCCCGTTGGGCATTTTTCCTAAATTGACGAGGCTTAACTTTAGGTATTTTAAGAATCTGGAATCCCTTTCCTTCATTGGAGAGGATGGAGTTGATGTGAATCTCAGTCATCTCAATTACTTGTGTATCTCACGCTGTCCAAATCTGGTGTGTTTTCCCCAGGGAGGATTACCCGCTCCCAACTTGAATTCCTTTATGGTCCTTATATGCGACAAGTTGAAGTCATTACCTGAACGCATCCACACCCTCACAGCCCTTGAACATTTGGCGATAAGGGGTCTTCCAAATCTGGAGTCATTTGCAGAAGATGGGGGTTTGCCTCCCAACCTCCGATCCTTGAGGATTGTTAATTGTGAGAAACTGAGGGCTTCAGTGGGAGAGTACTGGAATTTGCGAGGACTTGTGGGCCTTGAATCATTTAGAATTGGTGGCAGGGGAAGCGACGATATCTTGGAGACGTTGCTCAAGCAACAGCTGCTCCCTACCCGTCTTCGCAGTCTCTGGATCGAGGCACTTTCAAGTCTGAAATCTTTGGATGGAAAGGGACTTATACACCTTACTTCTCTTCGAACTCTATCTATTGGTCGGTGTGGAAGTCTGGAATTCCTGCCAGAAGAGGCACTTCAACACCTCACTTCTCTTCAACGACTATTTATTAATGGGTGTGACAGTATCCAATTCTTGCCAGAAGAGGGTCTGCCGCCATCTCTTTCTCGTCTGGGCATCGAAAAATGTTCTGGCCTGGAGAAAAGGTATCAGAATAAGACAGGGCAAGATCATTGGGCCAGCATATCTCACATTCCTTGCATCGAGATAAATGGCCAACTCATTATATGATATGACCTCACTCTCTCAACTCTCAAATCAAACTCAGGTCAGGTACATGCTTTAACTGGTTTTCTTCTAATTCAATACAAAAACCGAAATTCACAAATTAATAATGCATTTCTTATAATCACAGCATTTTGTCAATTGCTTTGTCACTGTTGCTTACTGGTCTCATGCTATTTTCTCATCGAAAGGTCTCATGCTATTTTCTGATCGAAAGGTCTCATGGTTAGATAAAACCGGCAGTATATTATTGCTGTCATCTTGTTGAAGATGTGAGCATGATATTTATCATTCATATTGTTCCAGTGCCCCAGGGGCACATTCATTGGGAATTTTAATAGGTTCATGCCATTAATTTATCATTGGAATTTCCCAGGTACTGCATGTATGTTATAAACGCCGTATCCTTACTAATGTACATTGTCTTAGTTTCAACCGGTGGTCTTTGGTTGAGGAGAGAGATCATTCAGCAATTACAAAATTTTCTTAGGGAATTAACCTTGTTTAAGCTTTGTTTTTCATCTCTCTCCTTTTCTTTGTTAAGTCTTATGCCTTATCCTTATCCCCTACATCACACATTATTTTGCGGCAACTGACAATTTTTTGAATGACTGTAATGACTTTAGAGTCAGGGGATGCGAGAATTTGAAGTCATTACAACACCATATGCGCACTGCCCTTAGACGTTTACCGATACCTTGTCTTCCAACTCTTGTGTCATTGGCAGAAGGGGGTTTGCCACCAAAAAGGAACTCGGACAGCTCACTTCTCTTCAAGCGCTGCATATTCTCCGACGTGACAGTTTGGAATGCCTGCAAGGAGAGGGACTTCGACACCTCACTTCTCTTCAACAGATATATATAGCTGTTTGAGTCTCCAATTCCTGCCAGAAGACTCTTTCTTTTCTGAGCATCTCCAATTGTTTGCCCTGGAGTAAAGGTATGAAAGTAAGACGGGAGAACATTGGGCCAAGATATCTCACATTCCTTGCCTCCAGATAAATGATGAAGTCATCATATGATATGAGCTCTCTCTCACGCCGCGTTTTTGCTATTTGGCATTTCACTCTCAGGTCTGAGTCAGGTATTTAACATCACCTCTGTCCCCTCATATTTCATTCTTTCACTCTCACATTTGTATTTTGTTTTTGTTTTTACCATTGTCATATTTGTACAAGAACTGGGAGACTTAGAGGATTTATCAGAGAGAGAGGGACACAGAGAAAGAGATCATATTTGATGATTGATGATCTTAATGTCAATCAATGAGGAATTATACAGAAGATCTTGTGTTTCATTTTCACATTTGATAACTGAATGTACATCTTTCAGCCCCCTTTCGCTCTAAGCCCTTTATGTAGCTTGCATATCAAGGTCTCTTGTCACTGTTCCCTGCTTATCTTGTATAATAATTGGATTACAACTTGTTAGAGGTAATTTCATTTTGCGAAGCTGCGATAATTCAATTTAATTGAAGCCATCAGAATTAATGTGCTCATTTCTGAGATCAATCTATCAGATAACATCTATGCATTTAGGAGTATCTTGTTGAGCTGTGGTATCCATGGGAAGGGTGGGAAAGCACTCGAGTTAACATCCATATTGAATAGCTATTAGAAGAAGTAGACTTGACCGTACTGTTAGCAGTTGGAATAATGGTTTCCTTTTAGTACTTTTATGCAAGAGTTTGGCCATATCTTTCTTTGAATTCTGTCTTGTTTTATCGGCATATATCAATGTTGGGGGCCTCTAAACCCTGCTGCTGTGTGTTGATATTAGACTTTGAGAGTTGAAGGGTAAATTGTTTAAGTGCAAGTTCTGAAATTGCGATATAGAGTGGTCTTAAACTCTGCATGGCCTTTCAGTAATACTTTTGAGCACCTTAGCTAATAAAATTTATATCGTGTATTAGGTCTAACGTGAAGGAAGCTCCAACAATCTCTTGTCTGTGGAGGAATTCAGATTCTATCTCAGCAAATTTTTGTGTGGATTCTATCAACTGATTGAACATCTTTGTTGACTTGGAAGCCAACCTAAATTGGAGCTTGAACCTTCTTTGTAATATTCTTTGTACTTCAAGTTGTTTGGCATGGGCAGTTTCTGTGTTTTCCTGGACTTTGTACTGGCCATAATTTAACAGGAACCATGTAAATGCATATCCATTTGTGATTCCACACGTCAGAACTGATCCTATACACCCAGTTACTCCTTGCATCAAATGGCAGAGTTATAGGGTGCAAGTAGTGAATTTTTTACCATTTCAAGTGGACTTCTGTTGTAGTCTTTATCTTCTGGTGTAGCCCTGTTGTTAATGTGTTACCTACAAATTGAATGGTGTCCTTGTCTTCAATCCCTGCCAGGACAAGGACTGATAAATACCTCACTTCTCTTTCAAACATAGTAATTCGTTGGTGTCCGAGGCTCAGATTCGTGGCAGACAATAGTTCTCTGTTCTGTCAGAAGCTGGAAAGAGTACAACATTTTTAAATTGTATGATCCAGTTTAAATTGAAGGATCAATGCCTATGGATAACCTGTGAGCTTAAGTTGTAAGATAAAACTAACACTATGTTATTGTTATTCTCTTCTTGATGATTTGAGCATGATATTTATCATTCATATTGTTGCAGTGCACATTTGTTGCCATTAATTAATCTTCGGACTTTGCTAGGGACTGCATGTATGTTAGCTACACCTTGTCTTCTGTCGCTGTACCCTTGTATGTTTCTAACTTTCCTTTTTTGCTTTCGAAACAAAATCAATTAGAATCAGTTAACCTGTTTTTCTAGCCTGGTTCTTAATTTCCGGGAGCAAAGCTCGGGTTGAGACAGGGATGTTTAATGGTGAAATGGATGTTATTTCTTGTTCGAGCCCGTTTGATCATTGTTCTGAAAGCTGCCCTGAGAAAGTGATTGAGAGGCATTACTTCTGGTTGAAAGAAACCCAAATGAGCCAAATTTATTGTTTGCAAATGTAAGAGAGTATTTTGATGAAAAGGAGATGTCATGTCTGAGAACAACAGATAATTGCTTGTGTCAAAACACTCAGTGTACATGAATTTGTGTCAAAACTGACAGCCAGCCAAACACATTTTTGAAATTTTTTGGTTTTTGGGACAAACATTTTAAAGATCATAGAAACTAAACTCCTAAAATTTGACATTGTCGGAGAAATGCATCATTTAACCGCAGCAGAAGTCCAGTTTCTGCTAAGCAATCAACAATCACCACAATTGCAGATTGGGGGTGGGGGGAAGATATACAGGAAGGGGGGGATTAAGGGAAAGATATACTGGAAGGATTAATTCAACAAATATTGTGTTTAGTTCTACTTCATGCTTAGACACTTTCTGATCCCGACACTTGCTCTCCAGTCTCCACAAATAGAGTTCGTAAATATTTTTACTATGTATGACAGACATACAAACATGCTCTAGTACAACTGATAGTGTTTTTTTTTTCCTTTCTAATTTATATAAAACTGGCACTAGCAAAGATTGCCATCTGAACACTCAAAATCCAGCTCCAATGGGTTTTGATCCCTCCTTTGTTGCATCATGTCATGCTTTCTGTGCAGCAAATACATTATTAGCATGTGAGTGAGTGGACATGAAACGAGAAGGTACAGAAGCATAATTGTTTTCGTTAAGCAATTGGATCTATCTTTACCTGCATTGGAAGGTACAACTTAAACTCGGGCGGAAGTTCCTCTTCGGAGTACAAGCGGTCAGAGAAATATATCCTCCTCAGGCGGCAATTTGCATGAACCTGAACTCGCAATGTCTCCACATAGTTTGTTCCATAGGCTCTCCTGGTAAAATCAGATAGATTAAACTGAATTTGATTCCAGCCCTCATCCATCCTCAGTGGCATGGTGCAGATGTATGGCTTCACTCGAGTTACAGCCTACAACACATAAATAAATAAATAAACCCTTGTATATTTTATCACTTTGATACTTCTACAGCAGTACAATCACTTCAAATACCAGTATTCTTTAGCAGTCAAAACATCAACACTTCAAACATAAATAAAAGATGATAGTAATTAAAGTTCAGTAAAGGTTAGCTGATTTCACAAAACTCCTATGAGTCCAATTTATCTGCCATTGGCAGAAGACACCATGTTCACTGATAAAACCCAGAAGACAGAATAACAATATACTAATCTATGAATCATTAAGCAACAATCTACTTGAGTGGTCAATAAGTTTTGCATCCTGCACTGCTCAACTCAAAATAGTAGGCAATCTGAGGTCAACATCAATGAATTTTTTTTTCTCCTGATTCATGAAGCTGCCAATGGCATATCTAGAAGCCAGATTCCTCTACAACCTTGGACTTAACCTTGGTACATGATTTTCCCCTCAAGTATATACATGTCCAACAAATCCAACACATCAGGCATAGTTAATATGTTCATAATGCAGCTGGAGAAACTTACAAATAAGTCGGCAAGAAATATGACCAATTTTACACTACATAGATCTTCGAAGACAACAAAAGAAGCTTAGACTTGCTAGTGAAATGAATACATCTTCGAGAAAAACATATGCAGCAGCCTTCCTTACTTACCTGAACATTCCCTGAAATACCAACGGAAAGGAAAAGAAAAGAGTACAAGAAAAACAACCATTATGCAATTGATAAAAATCAATAAACATGGGCAAACTTACACACTTGAAAATTGGAAGCTCGAAAACGTCTCCTAACATTCTTGTCATCCAGAACTTGAATCTCAAATGTGAAATACTTCTTCAGATTCTTTACAATCATAACCAGGAATGGAAGTTTTATACCAAGTGTAGCTGATGGATCTGCTGGGCAAGTAATGTATGTGGACTGGATGTTCGTACCAATTATTTCAAGGACATTGGATTGTATGTCTTCATCCTGAGGCCTTTTAATATGGCCATCAACAACTGCTCAACAAAAGAGAAACATAGAAAAGTCACTAAGTCATTCCATCATCATGTCAACATCTTAAAGGCATCCGCCTTATACTCTGGTCTGAAGTAGAAAAATAGTTATTTCCACTCAAGCATCAAGCAATGCCCCGCCCAATATAAACATCATAAACATCAAATCTACAAACGTTCCAACATGCATGTGCCTCATTATTTACTATGTTATGAACAGACTTAAGAGGCCCTAAAATTTAATGGTAAATTGCAGTGCGAAGGGATCCATCCACTAGAGATTACCAAGTCTTGTAGCTAATGCGCCTATCAGCAGATTAGATGCTCATCAGTAACCAATCTTAACAAAAAGACATGGTGGGTTAACACGGATGTTGTATGACAGGCATGAAACAAAGAGGAATGAATTGCAAAGAATAAGACAGTATTGAACCATGACTGGGCACCTCCATGCATTAAACTATAAAAAAGCATACAACCAATTTCTTCCTTGTGCTACCACTTCAAACTATTTAGATTTGTTGAAGGTACATGCACTTCTTTAATTCAGAAGACATTTGGGAGAAAATATGTAAAAGGCATAAACAATACAGAATAGTCAGAATTGAATCTTACATTGATATTTGAAACAAGTTGAATTTAACAAGCATCTCAAAATTTCATCAACAGGTTTTACATTTCCAAAGCCAAAACCACTCACCTTCTTTATCCCAAATCTGCAACGGTTTGCTCCTACATATTCAAAAGAATGCACAGATTAACTTCAAAGTTACAAGTGCAAGGATAAAAAAAAAAAGATACTCAAACACAAGAGACAAAAACGGCATACCCAAGGCTGTATAGAATTGACAGAAATCCGGATTGAAATGTGTTCTTGAACATTTTTACTTCCTTCTAAATCGAGCTGCAATGAAAGCACAACCATTGTAAGCTATAACTGGACTTAACATTTCAAGCACAACCATTGTAAGCTATAACTGGACTTAACATTTCCTTTCCTTCTGGTTTTTCGTTCCATTGGAATTGGAAGCCCATTAATATATAACAAAAGTACATAATCTACAAACAAAAAGAACAAAAAAACTTAGCGTTTTAAATTCAAGTATTCTATCAATGGCTGAATATAAATCCCAGTTATCCTTGAAAGTAGCAGATGTGTAGTGTAACCCTGGATTATATCATCACGAATTATTGAAGGGGAAACTATAGTAACAAGCATAGATTTTGAATATCACGTTTGGCTGAGACATGGAATTTGATCAAATTCCAAATGTCTGTACTTTTAGCTGACAGACAGACAGACACAAATATACTTACCCAGGAAAGAGTCGTTTCAACCACAACGCCAATTGCAGGCCTTAAGCTTCCCAAAGCCGTAACCTGATAGACCAATTGCGATTCCCCTCTCTTTCTCTCTCTCTCTCTCTCTCTCCCACTCTGCAAGCCCTAATTGTCCCGTGCGTGTTTTTGTTTTGGTAAATATTGTCTTGCGTATTTTGTGCATAGCCAAGTTAGTTTATTTTTTACTGGGAAAAATTCATTTTTGGTCCCTGTAGTTTGCCATTTTTACTACTTTGGTCCTTATTATTTCAATTTGATCAATTTTGTCCCTGTAGTTTTCAATTTAAGGAATTCAAGGACAAATTACAATTTCTATCAAAATAGAATAACTGCAGTTAGTTGTTGAGGGGCATTTTGGTCGAAAATTATAATTTCTCTATTGTTTAAATTAATTGAAAAAATTAAAATCAAATAAACACAAAAATCAAATAATAAATAACCAAAAACAAACAAACCCAAATCACCTACCTCCCAAGCCCCTCCTCATCCTAGCCACCACACCGTACCTCCCAACCTCCTCCACCCCATGCCCAGCCACAAACCCAGCCTCATTGTAACTCTCTGTCTCTCAGCTCCCTAGCATAAATGACGGCGAACACAAACAAAATTGAAACTTGTAAACTGTAAGTTAAACAATATGGTAGAATATTTTCAGATATATTTCATTCTCCAAAAGGAGGTATTTATAATAAGGTTACAAACCCTAGTAGGGTTAGACAGGGAAAACAAGTGGTATCCTAATTACATAATATCTATACAATAGGAAAAATAAACAAAACCCAAATAGAATAGGATATACTCTACTCGCCAACACTCCCCCTCAAGTTGGAGCAAAGACGTCATGCATGCCCAACTTGTCAAGCGAGTTGAGAAAGATACTTGTAGAAACAGCTTTCGTAAGAACATTAGCTAACTGATACTCTGAACGGATGAAGGGGAAGGACACAATCTCCGCATCCAACTTTTCTTTAATGAAATTTCGATCAACCTCCACATGCTTTGTACGGTCATGTTGTACAGGATTATGAGCAATTGCAATTGCAGCCGTATTGTCACAATATAAATCCATGGGTTTATCAGGCCCAAAACCAAGGTCTTTCAACAATCTCCTCAACCATAGTAACTCAGATACACCATGGGCCATTCCCCGATACTCGGCCTCAGCACTAGATCTAGACACCACCTTTTGTTTCTTGCTCCTCCACGTAACAAAATTGCCACCCACAAACATAAAATACCCAGATGTCGAATGTCTATCTGTGGCTGAACCTGCCCAATCAGCATCTGTATACCCTTCTACATTAGTATGGCCATACTTGGAGAAAATTAACCCCTTGTCAGGAGTTACTTTCAGATACCTTAAAATACGAGTCACAGCCCCCATATGGTCTACACTAGGAGAGTGCATAAACTGACTTACTATATTTACAGCATAAGCAATGTCTGGACGAGTATGAGCCAAATAAATCAACTTCCCCACAAGTCGTTGATAACGTTCTTTATTAGTCGGAACTTGATCGGGATATATCCCCAACTTATGATTCTGCTCACTAGGGGTATCAATCGGTTTACAATCCAACATTCCAGTTTCTGCAAGTAAATCCAAAACATACTTTCTTTGGGATAGAAAAATACCATGTTTAGATCTGGCAACTTCAATCCCAAGAAAATACTTTAAATCACCCAATGATTTCATTTCGAACTCAGAAGCCAGATACTTCTGAAGACTCTGTATCTCTACATGATCATCTCCAGTCACAATCATATCATCAACATAAACAATTAAAGCCGTCAATTTACCTTTATGACGCTTCAGAAACAAAGTATGATCAGAGTTACTTTGCACATACCCAAACTTCTTCATAGATGCAGCAAATCTTCCAAACCACGCTCTTGGAGACTGCTTTAATCCATACAAGGATTTCCGTAGCTTGCACACCACACCCTCCTTAGAAGTCACAGGGATACCCTGCGGAGGATCCATATATATTTCTTCCTTGAGATCACCATAGAGGAATGCATTTTTGACATCAAATTGTAGCAGCGGCCAGTCACGGTTAGCAGCTAAGGATAAGAGCACGCGTACAGTGTTGAGCTTAGCTACTGGAGCAAAAGTCTCTGTGTAATCCACTCCATATGTCTGAGTATACCCTTTTGCTACCAATCTTGCCTTGTAACGGTCAATGGAACCATCTGCCTTGTGCTTCAAAGTAAACACCCATCTGCACTCAACTGCCTTATTTCCTTTTGGTAAAGGAACTAACTCCCAAGTAGCATTCTTGTTTAAGGCTTCCATCTCAACATGCATTGCATCTATCCAGTTTTGATCAGATAGAGCATCCTGCAACTTAGTTGGCACACATACACTAGATAATTGACACAAATATGATGCATATGACTTAGATAAACGATGAGTTGACATATAATGGTTAATGGGATATTTAGACTTGGCATGTATATCAGGAGAATATTGTATTTTAAGTTTCCCACGGGTAGTACGTGGGGGCAAAGAATAGGTAGGCATATCACTAGAAAGTACCTCATTATCACAACTTGATTGAGGCAATGGCAGGGCAGAGGGGGGTATATTATCAATTTCATCTGTATGGGAGTCGCCAATATCACTGTTATTTCCATCTGAGAGAGGCTGGAAAACACCATTTTTTTCGTCTGGCGACCGGTCGTGGCTTTCTTGGCGACCGGTCGCGTCACTCGTATCGTTACTGTTGTCGCTCGTCGACGCGGGCGACCGGTCGCTTCCTATGTGCGACCGGTCGTTTTCCGGCAGATTCGTTAGCGACCGGTCGTTCACTTCTATGCGACCGGTCGCTTCGCTCATATCGGTACTGTCGTCCCAGCTCGACGCGAGCGACCGGTCGTTGTCATGCTGTTCGCCAAAAAATTCCATATTTTCCAAACTCTTCAATTCACTCCCCCTCTCCCCCTGAATTGAAGAGGAGGGAGAAACATAATAGGGTACTTCTTCATGAAATGTGACATCCAAAGTGACATGTACCTTCTGAGTAAGCGGGTGATAACACTTATAACCTTTCTGAGTAGTAGAATAGCCAATGAAGACACAGCGGAGAGCACAACGATCAAGTTTACTCCTTTGATGAGAGTAAACATGAGCATACGCAACACATCCAAACACCTTCGGAGGTAACTTAGAGACCGAAACCGGAGGAGTAAGAGCACATAACACATCAAGTGGAGTCTTGAAATCAAGAACCCGACTAGGAGTACGGTTAATCAAGTAGGCAACGGCCAAGACACCATGTCCCCAAAGATGATGGGGAACAGACATATCCAACATCAGAGAGCGAGCAACTTCAAGTAACTGGCGATTCTTCCTTTCAGACACACCATTCTGTTGAGGTGTGAATGGAGTGGTAGTTTGGTGAATGATACCTTGCTCACGAAAGAATTGGGCCAAGGTATGATTCACATATTCACCGCCATTATCAGTGCGAAATACTTTAACACAAGCATGGAACTGAGTAGACACCATGGCACAAAAGTCAGGAAGAATAGAGGCAACATCATTTTTATTCTTCATCAAATACACCCATGTTAAACGAGTGCAGTCATCAATAAATGTCACAAACCAACGGAAACCATGAGAAGTCACACGAGCAGGACCCCAGACATCAGAATGTACTAACTCAAAAGGCAAAACAGCTTTATTATTACTTAAGGGAAAAACAGTACGGTGGCTCTTGGCCATTACACAAGTCTCACATTTGAAACTAGACTCATCACACGAACTAAATAACGAAGGAAATAAATGTCTAAGATAACCAAACGACGGATGTCCTAAGCGACGATGCCATAACCAAAGTTGTTGCTTATCCTTGACACTGCCACTCAGAGCTTTATTAGCGACACAATCACGAACTGCTGCAGCCGGCAACTGTAAGTAATATAACCCCCCTATCCGTTTACCATGCCCAATCTTCTCGTGAGTCCTGAGATCCTGGAAAAAACAATGGGTAGAATAGAATGTAGCAGAAGCGTTAAGTGTATCAAGTAAACCCCCAACAGATAACAAATTGCAATGAATATTGGGAACCAAGAGTGCATGAGATAGGGGTAAAGAATGAGTAAGATGGATGGTACCTTCACCGGTAACTGGGGAAGGTAAACCTTTAGCACTAGTAATATATGGGTCACGAGGGTTATGCGACAACTCATCAAACAGTTTATCATTATAAGTCATATGATCAGAAGCACCAGTGTCAATTATCCAAGTAGTAGAACCCATACCTGGCATAGTATCAGAAGCACACAGATTTGCAGATGGAGTCGGAGGACGGGCCTCATCAGGAGTCACAGTGTAAGTGGCCTTGGGACCATACATACGAGCTTTGTAGTTAGCAAACCAATCAGGGTAACCATGCTCCTTGAAACACTTCTCAGAGTAATGATCCCCATTACAATGGCGGCACTTAGGTGGACCTTCAAGAGAGCTAGAGGTGGATGCAGAAGGACGAAACCCAGCAGAAGATCCAAACTTTTTGGACGGAGAGCGACCGGTCGCGACTTGTGGGGCGACCGGTCGCGACTTGTGGGGCGACCGGTCGGTGACGTGCTGGATCCACCTTAAGAGCCAGCGATCCTCCTCCAAGCATAGCGGACTGACGGGTATCTTCCTCCATGACCATGGCATAGGCTTCGAGAGGGGGTGGAATAGGACTAAGAGCAAGAATACGGCTACGAACACCATCATACGGTGGATCTAGCCCACCAAGAAAATCATAAACTCGATCGGCTTCAATTTCTTTCAGACGACGAGCCCCATCAGCAGAACAACTAAACTCATTCGGACGCAGACAATCAATCTCCTGCCAGATAGCATGAAGTTTTTCATAGAACACTTTCACAGATTCACCATTCTGACCTATAAGTATGGATTGCCGTCGGAGTTGAAACAAACGAGAACTATTCTGAGTCACAGTATAGGTCTTCCGAGCAGCCTCCCATATATCATGGGCAGTATCACCATGTTCGAACAAGGCACGAACCGGTTTAGTCATGGAATTAAGAAGCCATGACTGCACCAGACAATTGTCTTCTTCCCATTCAACATAGGCAGCGGAATCTTGAGACGAAGCAGGCTTCTTCCCATTGATCCAACTTGCCATACGACGACTAGTAATCGTAATACGCGCACCACGAGACCAAGAGGCATAATTGGAGCCATCCAATTTGTCAGATGTAAGCGGGGTAGAATAATCACGCGAGGGACGTGCCTCCTTCGGTGTAGACGCACTAGTACCAGTCACAACTATGGAATCATCACCCATGATAGCAGCAGAAACAAACACAACACGAAGCAGATACGATAAACACGGCACAGGCACGGGCACAAGAACCCTAAAAGAAATTTAGGGCACAGAGTAGAACACGAGTGGGCACAATACAGGTTACCAGAAACCTGGCTCTGATACCAAGTCAAACAATATGGTAGAATATTTTCAGATATATTTCATTCTCCAAAAGGAGGTATTTATAATAAGGTTACAAACCCTAGTAGGGTTAGACAGGGAAAACAAGTGGTATCCTAATTACATAATATCTATACAATAGGAAAAATAAACAAAACCCAAATAGAATAGGATATACTCTACTCGCCAACACTGTACGATTCTTACATGGTGGAAAGCGAGGTCGGAGAGGAAGAGAGGGAGAGGGGGTATGCGAAGCCACTTGGGGTTGCTGTGGGGGTGATGGAAGTGTAAAATATTGTAGTAATTCATTATATATAAATGATTATGGTGTGTTTAATATTCTTTCATTAATTAATATATATTTTCTACACTTACAGTGTTTGCCAGCTCGCTATATAATCAACTTAAATCAGTTAAATCCATCATGCAATGCATTTCCTTCCAATTTTTTGTGATAAACTAATAGATAATTGACTAAATAAACATCATGCAAAGTTTCAATGAAAATTTTCAGGTTTTTCTTACAATTTCCGTGATTTTTATTCAATTTTTATCGATATCGATAATATCCTGATATTTCCATCGACATTTCCGTGTTTTTGGACTACTGATATTTTCGATATCACCAATATTTTAGACCTTGGTTCCAACAGAAGGGGTTTTGGGGGGGGGGGGGGGGCCAAAAAGCGTTTCCAGCAACAAAAAATTGCCTGGGCAAAGTGTGGGACCCAGCAACCTGGGCTGGCCCGAGGGCAAGGCTGACGTCAACGTGTTTGACGCACATGCTACAATACCCCCAACGGCTAGCTTCCACGTGTCGGCGCTTGCTCTCCGATCTGATTTTTTTCCTCCAATCCAATGGCAGCCAATTTTTGTGCAATCAAAAAAATCAAAAAAATCAAAAAAATATTTAAAAAATACCCAAAAATTCTGAAATTGTCCCTTTGCTCAACTAGTGTACAGATTACCTTATTTTCATTTTCAACATTTAAGTCAATGTCTTTGTCCTTTTACTTTTATTTATTTTTATATTACTCCATTTACTTAAGTTTACAATGTAAATAAGGAAGTACCCCACATTTGGATTCAAATAAAAATACTATAAAATCAAATTCCCACCAAATCAAAATATGACAAATCGGTTTTAGTGCAAAATAAGATTTAGGCTAAAAATGATGGCTCATTAAGTCCATATATACTTCATACTAAAATCTCATAAAATCAAGTTTTCTTATTTGATGTGTAAGGCACAAAAGCCGCCAAAAATTATCTTGAGAAAATGATTATTCCGAAAAATTATTTTTCATACTTAGTCAATATTGCACCTCCGCTAAAAAAATTTTGGGTTCGCCAATGGACGTAGGAACCCAAAAATCTTATCCGAAAATATTGTCCAAATTAATTATTTAGGTAAACAAATTTGTGAAAAAAAACAAAAAAATAAATAGTGTTTGCCCTTTGCCATGGCAACTGCTGGAAACCAACATTGCTTTTTGCAAGGGCAGCCACTATTCACGTGAATAGTGGCTGCCCTAGGCCCTCCCTTGCCATGGCAAGGGGCAACTACTGGAACTGCTCTAATACGTCTCTCTCCTAAACCGCTCCCCCAAAATTTTATAATGAAAAAACTAGCCCTACACAATAAAAGCAATAGACATGCAAGTCCTGTGCATGTGACTGCTAAAAGCCAAGACCAGCAAACCACCGAAAGTAAGACTAAAACCAATATCAGCAAGTAGATATGGTTGAAACGCCTTTTGTCTTTTCTTGCATGTGACTTGTGCATAGAAATTGTAGATTTTGTTTGGGGTTATTCGCAGCAATGGTCCCTCAACTATACCCGTAGTTACAGTTTGGTCACTCAATTTAATTATTAGTTGCAGAGGTCACTCAAGTAGGTGTTTTGTTGCACCATTAGTCCTTTCGTCAAGTCTGTGACTTTATCTGTTTAAAATGATGACGTGACAATCATCTCTTAGATTATTGATGGGCAAATGTGACTTTTCAGTTTGGACTATTTGTAGCAATGATCCCTCAACTATACTCGGAGTTACTTTGGTCACTCAATTAAGTGTTGTGTTACACTGTTAGTCCCTACCGTTAGAGAGACTTGATGGTAGGGACTAACGGTGCAACACAACACCCAATTGAGTGGCCTCTGCAACTAATAATTGAATTGAGTGACCAAACTGTAACTACGGGTATAGTTGAGGGACCATTGCTGCGAATAACCCATTTTGTTTGCTTATGTGAAGTGTGTACATTACATGTGAATCTTTGTAGAAATATCAGAAGCTTTTTGTAGTGATATGCAATGTATATCAGAAATATGAAGGAATAGCAGCTGCTAGGGGTATTTAGGAAGAAGCTCTCCGAAGTGAGAAACATAACATAGAAGAAAATCTCGGTGCTCTCCTTCCTTCAGTTATCAATAAAATGTTCCTTTGGGTAAATTACTCAAATAGTCCCCAAACTTGTACGCAATTTATATTTTGGGGCCTCAATTAAATTATTCGTTCAAATGGTCCATCAACTCTATATTAATTACTTAAATGGTCCCACCGTCTAATTTTCTGTTAGATTTAACCAAATTTTAGGGTAAATAATGACCAATTCGCCCTCATATTTAACGGAAATATTGACAGAATGTAACGGTGGGACCATTTGAGTAATTAATATAGAGTTGATGGACAATTTGAACGAATAATTTAATTGAGACCCCAAAATGTAAATCGCGTACAAGTTTGGGGACCATTTGAGTAATTAACCCATGTTCCTTTATTTTCCATACTCTCTCCCTCTCAGAACACTGTTAATACTATGTTCATCCATCAATCACTATTACAACATCTCTAATATATCGAGATTTCTAGTATTATTAGCAGCATCAATACTTAGGTAAGTATTTTTCTCTTTTATTTTTTGTTTTCTTAGCATACTTCTTGTCTAAAACATGGGAAAATCATTATAATTATGTTATTATCTTGCTAAACTGACGATCAATACTTTTTTTGAGCACTTAGTCATGTTTGATGTTTGTCATAACAATAACTGGATGTTTGTAAGGGAACTTCTGAGTTCAGAGAACCTCTGAGTTATACTCCCACAACTCTTTAGATTGACGTCTTTGCAGTTGTTCACCCGTTTTGATTTAGTCATGTGATGGTAGGGTAAAGTTCCCCATTGGCTTGAGAACCATTTGTGGTCAACAAGTCAACTTTTTTTGATGTGCGAGCGTGCCACTGTTAGCAGTTAAAACCCTAACAAACTTATGAAAAATAGATAACTTGCACCCCAAGTTACTGACTTTAAACAAGTGATTGTGAATTTGGGTGAGGAATATTTCCCAAGTAAGTTCTTTTCTTGCCTCAGATTGATGTGGACTTCACAATTTCTCACAATAAACTAGTAGTTCTGGCCAAAATGAATATTGAAAATAAATCAAATTGTTTTAAGAAGAACTACCTATTACAAAACTTAAAACAAAAGGGAACTGCCATGTCTGAAAGGACAACAGAACATTGGGCTTCGATTTATGCTTGGATTGTTGTTTGTGACTTAGGCTGGTTTTGGATGTATCTATGTTGGATTCAAATGTCTGCACCTTCAACTAATGAGGTTCAGTTGGAAATCAATACCAATGTTGAGATTGGTAGAGCTTTAATCTATTTAAGCCATGGAGAGGCTTGTTGGATGGGTAGAATTGAGATCTCTTCAGTCTGGACGAGGCTAGAAGTGGCTGGATTGATGATTGCTAACCTGGAGATGCACTATAGTACATGTTCTGCTTGATTATGAATCATCCAAGAGCTATTCTGGCAATTCTAAGAGATCAAGGCATCTCTGTAAATTTGTTGAGGTTTTCATATTATGAAAAACCCGAGTTCTGCTTGATTTGGCTTATGTTGAACCAAATTTGGAACGAGAGAAGTCTCGTTTCCTTTGTGAATTGCTTCCCTAAATTGAATTGGAGTCAGAAGTCTGAGTTCTGCCTGTTTTGTTTAGGAGTTGGATGAACTTTCAAGCCAAATGGCTTGGTTGCTTCAGAGTTTGAAGGCTTTTGAGATCGAATAATCTTGTTTTGAATTTGTCAGTATAACTTGAGAGTTTTTGTTTTGATTGAATTTTTGGTTGTCCTCAACCCTGTTCACCTCCTCTCATATTTATAGAGAATCTGACTGAGGGTGTAATCCTTTAATATCTGGAGGGTAGATCTTTTGAAAGGATTTTCCTTTTCCAATGCAAAAAGGGGGAGTTATTAATTTGGCAAAAAGAACCATCAACAGTCAGTTTCTATGATGTTCCATTTGCTTTTTCTGGCAAACAACTCTCCTGTCTCTTGTTCATTTCTTGAAAACACAACTTGCTCTAGTGTAGAGCCCTTATGAGCATAGAAAGGAAACTTGGCCGCCCTTCTTTTCTGGCATTTTAAATGGTTATGGAGAGTGTTCTTTTGGTTAACCTCTTTTTACTAACTCCCCATCACTTCCTCTGCCCAATTGAAATTTTTTGACTTTCATAGTCACATGGGTTTCTTAAGAGAAAAGATCTTCCCAAAAAATATGTTGACTTGAACTCTGAAATTGAGATCAACGGTGATGATCCAATTTTGCACTCTTTGGAGAGATTAGAAGCTGGGCATAATCCTAAAATCAATTAGAAACTGATTTGTCGGCATCCAATTTTCGACGTCATTTTTCCTTAAGCCAAATATGTGATCTACCCTACATAAGAGAGGTGCATGCTCTCTTATGTTATTCTTCATTTTTGAACTATTTGTTTGTCATTTTCTTTTTGTTTATAATCTGTTGCTTGTATATGAGGTGCATGCTCCCTTATGTTACCTGCTCACATAATCTATTGCTTGTATCTACCTTTTTGCTTTCCTTTACCTAGACATTTGTCTGCACTTCTCTTATGTTTTCTTTTAAGAAAAAAAAAAGGTTCTTGTGAGAGGAACTGTAGTTTCTGTTGAAAGTTTTGGCCATTGCACTTCTCTTACGTTTGTTTTCTGTTTCAAGATCAGATGCCTATGCAATCCGCGAGACACAAATTTGAATTCCTTCGTACAATACGAATTTCAAAGTTAGAAACTCTAAATGATTCCAATTGCGAATGTCAACTTTTGGGCTCAAGTGTTAAAATGTGAACAAACGTTGGAGAGTCAGAGACTTTGTATTTGCTAATTTGTTTTTTTTTTAAATGTTCACAGGTGGACTTGGACCTTGAAAATTATGAGCGATTTGTAGAGCTTTGTGAACAACGTCAAGTTATCCAAGCAGTGGTGGAGAGGCGCAAACACCTTGAGGAGAAGCAACAAAAAAAGAAGTTGAGGCGCAAACACCCCACTTGAGAGATCAGTCACTTTTCTCAATCTTGAGTTTGATAATAATTGTTTAGACAAATTTACGATATTATCTTCTCTTGCGCTAAGTAATGACGACAAGTGTTGTTTGAATTATGATCACTAATGTTATGAACTTGTTATGGAGTTTGATTACTATTTCAGTCTAGAATTGTTTCCTATTAACTTAATGTTTATACTTGTGAATAAGAGAAAAAATTGCTATTTAATTAGGTAAAAAAATGACAACAAAAAAACAGGTGCACACTAATGCCGATAGAATAGTGATAATATGGCGATGAATTGTTTTGTTGCTGTAGGACAGCTATGACAATTCTATAGCTTTTAGCTACAAATTTTCTCTCTAAAATAATACGATAGCGAGAAAGGGATGCATTCAGCGACAAATTGTATATTTTATGGCAATATAATTATTATTTTTTTGTTTATTCACTTTTTAAATGAAATTAAAAATTGTTAACGAGGATTTTTTAAACTTTAGCGATGAATTGTTTTCCTCTTTGTAGTTTATCTCAAAAAAAAATTTGGTCTTTTAAAACTTATGGTGAGAAATTAAATGACATGTAGCGAGGAAATATATCCTCGCTATTGATTTTAAGCGAGGAAAAGTAGATGTCATCACAGAAAAGTCTTCCACTGGCTACTACGACAGGCCTTCTACAACGACCTGTCGAGTGTTTCTTCGCTGAAAATATTCAGCGATGAAATTCTAACTTTTAGCGAGGAAACATTTCCTTGCAAAAAGACTTATGTGTTGTAATGAGTGTTTATCTTTGCCACATGTGCAAATGTATCCACGTAATCAATACCATAAGTTTGAGTAAATCCTCTTGCAACTAATCTGTCCTTGTATATGTCCACCGTACCATCCGGTTTATGTTTAATAGTGAATACCCATCTGCATCCCACTAGCTTCTTCCCCTTTAACAAAGGTACTAATTTCCATGTTTGATTCTTTTCAAGAGCTCGCATCTCTTTAGTCATTGCATCAGCCCATTTAAAGCCATATTATAAATAAATAAATAAAACAAAAACAAAAAAGAAGAAGAAAGAAATGAAGAGGATGCTGAAGATGAAAACAAACAACCAGAACCAAACCTTAAGGCTTGACTCACGCTCTTAGGCGCCTCGAGTCGAGTGCCAAGCTCCTTGCTGGGAGGGATGGGATCTTGGGTGGTATCAAGTTAGTTATCAATATCAAAGCAAGGCTTGGACTGGACTTCTTTCTTCAAAGCCGTGCTATGCTATGCTTTGTCTTCCTCATTTTCTTATATATATATATATATATATTTTTTTTTTTTTTTTCTATTTAAACCCTACACTTCTCTTAGTTCACTAAGTTCACCCCAACTTTTAATTTAAATTTTCACAATTTCTAAGTAAACTCCACTATTTTCCCAAACTACCCTTAAATACACCCCAAGCTGAAAAAATAAAAAATAAAAGAGATTTTCTATTTGAACCCCACAAGCTACCTTTAGAGGAGGAAATACGTTCTGGGCATGAGAAATAGTAAGTATTAAATTAATTTTTTGATGATATTTCAGAGTCTTATTCATTATCTGTTTTCAAGTGCATAAACATGCAAGTGATCAAGAATATAAGAGCTATGGCGGTTTTGGGTTTGCTGGATCACTAGATGTTAATCATAGCAATGGGACAAAAGGGATGAATAATGATTTTGAAAAATATACTGGTAACTCAGGTGAGACCACATCTGATCAGTCTATTGCTCCACGACAACAAGCAAGTCAATATTTTGATAGCAATACAGGTCATTCCAGTTATTATGGAAGGAATGAATTTCAGTTCAAAGAACATAATATATCTTTGATAGATTCTGTAAGTAACTCTGGTTCTTCTCATCCTTCTGTTACAAAAATCTCACCTCAGAACTCTATCAGTGCACTGCCATCTAGAATTGGTGGGGTTTTCAAACATGGAAACACTATGTACTGAAGCTTTAGGCACTTACTTTGGGTTGATTCATTGTTTCACTTCATCTAGCTCAATTGTAACATCGAAACAAAAGTGTACTTATATTTTATAGGAGATAAACATGGAAGAATGTGTAGCCTGATAATATACTTTATAAAAGTTTACAAAACCCAGTAAGTCAGATGAAAATAAAACTATTATGACAAAACATCTAATAGTAAGGGATCAATATACATCAAGATGTACATCAAATGAACCAGTAAGCTCTTTCTAATTGTCAATGCGATCTCGATATGGACTATACCAATCAAATGCTTTGAGGTTGGAAATATCAAGCCAACGATTGATAACATGAGGCATAGGATGATGTGGTTGCAAGTGTAGCTGTCAAAATAAAATAAAGTTGTCAAATGTATAATTAAAACAACAAACAAATTTCACAAGGAAAAACTGGCAGCTATAAATAGAAAAAATTTATTATAATACTTGCACAAAGTGTTTTTCAACCAATCCGATGGAAATTTCCCGACGTTGATATTCAGGCAAAGGATGACTTTCCGTTGGTAGAAACATAAGACATATGGCATTTGAAAAATGCATCAAGACCACATTGTAACCATTTGCAATAAGGTAACCCATTTCTGGTAGGAGCATCCATCTATCTTCTAAAGGGTAATCATCAAAATAATCCAAGCGATACTCAACCTCACGCTTACTTTCAACACTCTGAAAGATAAATTCATAAAGAAATTCATTATTTTTCAACTCATTCAGTAACTCCCTCCTTACTTTACGCCAAGAATTCTCCCTGTAACCTAGCAACCTAGCAACCCAGCAATGGCTCTAAAGCCACAATTGCCATAAGATTTTACATCTTTGGCCCCCATAATAAATGGCCTTATAGCAGCTGGAAGCTTGTCATTATATTGTTGTGTCAAGTCTTTGGAATTGACAATTTGTTGCTTTATGCACCTGAATTATAAAATAAATAAAAAAGTATAAGTATTATGGTGATGAAATTTTGATGCGTTAATCAAAATAATATAAGTACATACTGGGAGTTTTGGTGGCCGCTTCTTAGGCAGTGTAGTTTCAATATTTACAATTGCGAGTGCTGATGATTGAGTATCATGGTTCACCTACAAAGTAAAGAAACATAAGGAGCAACAAGTATTTGTAACATAAAAGTAATATGAAGTACTTACTGTTAATGGGGGTGTTTGTTTCTTTCGCTTTTTTGGTGGAGGCTTCGTATAGACTACGCCGTTGGACAATGTTCGAGAATTCCTATTACAATCGGATTCGACAAGCTCAAAGGCTGAAGGCAATCTACAAGTAGACTTGTCAAAATTACTCGGACGCCCTTTTGTCTTGATCTTCACTTGTGGTTCTCTAAGCGTTAATCAAAATGCATGCAAGTGTCTATCCATACAGCCATAAACCAATCCTTATACTCTTTTAACCAATTGACCTTCACATAATCAAGCACCTTACTATACTTTCCTTCAAATATCCTATCCATCTCAAGTAGATTTCTTTCATAATCAACCTCAGTTTTTGCTAAGACCAACATATTCCATAACACTATAAATTGTTCCCATTTGTCACCTTTTTTAAGTATGCCCTTGCAAGCCTTCATCACACACCTGTTGATATGCCATCTACAATCTACATAATAAATGTCGGACACTAGGGATTCATAAGTGCCATTTCCCTATCAGTGACAATCACACCTAGAAGACAATTTGTATTCATGATGCTTTTCAATCTATTTAAAGCCCACATTTAGTTGTCTTCCTTTTCAAAATAAATATAAGCAAATGCAATTGAGAATGTTAGTTTCGTCGATGTTACCCCCACAATTTGTAATAATGGGTTTTGAAACCTGTTTGTCTTATATGTGCAATCCATTACTAGCACATGAGGAAATGCGTGCAATAAGTTCACACTATCAGGGTGAGCCCAAAAAAGATCGCTCACACAATTGGTGTCATCAGTCCTATGCCAATGAATATATTTGTGATTAGATAGTCTACATAGCAATAGTTGCATCTCAGATTTACTAGCTTTCTCAACCACTTTGCTTTTGTATCTAGCATTGTAGATTGTCTTCATTGTTGTTACATTTTTGCCATCTCGTCGTTTGATGATATACAATATATCTTTTGGCCTCACCAAGCTTTTAGACATATCCATCAGCAAGTTGTTTTCTTCCTTGCTTAACCGTCCTACATATGAATGTCCTTCAAGATACTCAGCAGAATGATGGCTATGAACTCCACATACAACCTCAACTTTCCACTCATCTCCAAGACCAATATTTAACCCCTTCAGCTGAAACGGGCAACCAAACTTCTTTGTACCAGTGCTTTTAGGACGCTTTTTTTTTCGGTGATCAATACTTACATCTGCTTCAAAATTCATTGGTTGTTCGTCATCTAAATCTACATTAGGCTTCTTAATATAATGCCCACCTCTCTCACAACCTAAAGTAACTCTAGCCCTCCTTGTTATAATTTTTCCAACTCCATCAGACCTTTTAATGACAACTACTATGCCACACTTTCGTCCTTGCGCACGACTCCAATTAAGCAATGCTTCTTGACTATTAAATATCTATATAAAAGCATATATGGTAGTTGTTAAAGATTATCAACCACTCAGAAGTTACGACATCATAATAATAGTTTATTTACCTCATCAGTTGTGAATTGTTTAGTTGTGTCCAAAACACTTTCTATCCTAGTATCATGGCTTGGAGTAAAAGTATTTTGTTCTGGCTGCCAAAAAAAAAAAAAAAAAACTGCATCAATACCAAAAGTGTGCGGGACCTTTCAGACTTAGTGTACTGTACCAAAGTGTGCAGGACCTTTCAATACCAAAAGTATTTTTATTATTAATATTAATAATATTATTAGTTACGGTGATGAAATTTGAAAAGAGGGGATCCAGATGGATCCATATTATTAGTAACATGTGCTTTTTATTTTTACGTGGGTAAAGATGGATCCAGATGTTTCACTTGTATCAAATGTAATACGCAGAAAAATCAGATGTATCAAATGAGATCTGAGATTTTTCTGCACTTGTATATGTCATAATACGCAAGTGGTGCTCAGATTCACAGGTGGTCGCCTAAAATCAGATTTTTCTACAAAAAGAGAAGAGCTTTATCAAAACATCATGTATACATTTTAAATCAAAAATCAAAACAACCAAGCAATCAACAGCCAAGAGTACCCAAAAAAAAAAAAAAAAAAGCAATCAACAAAGGGAAGAGAATAAGATCATTACAGCGAAACAATCAACAAATCTTTACATCAGCTCCCGCGCAGATTTCAAAGAGGTAGGCTCGTCAATGTTCTACGTCTTTAAAAGAGAAAAGTAATCTGGCAATAGGATGTAGAAGAGTTTGTATTTTTCTAAAACTTAATTTGAAGAGTTGTGGGGTGTGTGGGGTGTGTGTATAGTTTGTATTTTTTAAGTTGGATGACCTTTTTTTGTCTTTTTACACAATAATAAAACTTATAGCTTAATGATTTAAGTACTGGGGTGAACAAAGAGAAATTCGGGGTTTAAATAGAAAATCTCTTTTTTTATTTGTGGTTTGTCTAAAACGACATCGTTTTAGCCAGAATTTCTTAAAAATAAAATATAGGTGTGCTGCGAGCACGCAGCGCAGTAGCTGCGAGCACCCAAGAAAAGAACTCAGCCTTTTTGAGGCATTTTTCACAAACAGGTGGTGGGCACCAAAGGAGTGACAACTTCAGCCACCTCCAAAGGTTTTTCCAGCGAGGGAGATGCACCTTCTTGTGCTTCTGTGGGTCCACCAGTGGGTGTGGTAGAACAATCTTCAAAAGCAATTGTTAGATCTCGTAGGAGTGGTCAATTGGAAATCTCTCATATTTATATTGGAATTATTTGGGAATTTGTTCATGATAAATGTGACCAGTTTGATATCAACTATGATAATTGTGGGAATAACCTTTTTGCGTCTAAGTTTGTTTATATACCAGCTTTCTACCCTAACATAATAAAAATTCAACTCCTTAATGGGTAAGATTGGTTGGAGCACAATTTAGGCTAATCACATGTGGAATGCTCATGAAATTAGGTCATATAAGCCACAAGTTAGCTCATATAATAGATTCATCAGGGACTAAACCTGGATAAAAGTGCCGATTATGACACAAACAGTGGGTGAAAGTCGAAGCGCTTGAATCAAAATTTAGAATGTCAATAATGTTATCAAAATTTGAAAATATTTTTGCTTCCCACTTAACTCAAAGTGTATCCTAATCACCATTCTCAACACTTGACATGTATCCATGGGCATAACCATAATTAACTCTTTGATTTGTATTTGTGGAACCAACCATGATTATACCCATAGACACATGTCAAGTGTTGAGAAGTGTAATGATAATATACCTTGAGTTAAAGTGTTGAGCAAAAATGCACCCATCAAAATTTAGGAAGTGGGACTAAAATGTATACATCTATCATTACTTTGAAACTTATTCTTTGGGTGATGATTTAGGTCAGAAAGAAAGAAGAAAATAAAGGATGGAAATGAATGGCGTGGATGAAATTACATTGACGAGTTATTCCTCTTCAGGTTTGTTGGGGACAGCTGGAGTGGATTAATTTTTCCAGTAAAGCAAAGCAAGAAGCATGTTTTGTTTGAATTGTTCTAGTCGTGACAGGACTATACCCATTTTCTCTGTCTGGCTAGCGCACTTTCAGGGTTAATCATGCTTTGAGAAAATGCAAAAGTTGTTTTTTTCAACTTCAAAGAAAAGGGACAAAGACTTTCAGTGTGAAAACCCCAAACCGTTGTTACTAGAAATGTTTTTCCTTGTGAGAGGGAAAGAAAAAATGAAACAATAATTTCATTGTCCAATGCCATGGTTTAACGTTTTGTATGTATAATGTGTTTTCGGTTCTAGCCACAGTGGAGGAAGTAAGTCAGTGGGAGTTTTATTTGGCTTTGTGAGAGAGATGTGCAAGTTTCTGAGTTTGGGTTCTTGAACCATAACTTTTCACTGATCCGTTTTATATGTTTTGCCAAAGACTCTTCACTGTTCTTTACTCGTTACTCCTTGTAAAATCGCATAAATATCCAACCCACTTTCTGTAAAACTAATTCTTTTGTTTTGAAACTAATTCTTTCTGTAAAACTAATGCTATTGCGTGACTGGGAGTGTTCCATTTCTTATATTTATAGAGAACAAAACATTGATGCTGACCATATGGCACATATTGGTCAAAGCTCTAATTTGGGTTATCATGTTGTTGATCTTCCCCCTCCTTCTATTGTAAGCCTCTAGGCAAATGACTCTGTTAGGATGACCACTGCTAGGCTTGTCCCAGTGTAGTTTTCTTTTTGGTTTTTTCTTGGGCTTCAGCCCTACTTGTAACCGAAAAAAAAAAATATATATATATATATATATATATAGAGTGGTGATTTCCCCACTCCAATTTTATCCACTTACACTCCATTTTATAACTAAAAAAGGAGTGTAAGAGCATCCGCAATGATGCTCTCTATTTCTTAGCTAAAATTTAGCTAAAAATGTAAGAAAGCTATTTTAGGAGCTCTCTAAAAAATTTCAACTCCAACCATACTCCCTAATTTGGAGAGTCATAAATGCTATAACTCTTTTTTGATTGGTCCATCTCTAATAAAAAAAAAAAAAATAGTTAGCATTAAATAAAGGTTTGAAATACTCATTAAATAAGGCAGCATTAAATTATAGGGAGCCACTAAGAGTACTTTCTCTCTCCTCAGATTTAGGAGCTCCTAGAGGACTCCCTATTTTAGGAGGTGGATAGGGAGCATGGTTGGAGTTGCATTTTTACAATTCCTCCCTAAAATTTGTCTAAGGATGTGGTTTAGGGAGCCCATTGCGGATGCTCTAAGTGGATAAAATTGAAGTGAGGAAATCATTACCCTATATATATATATGTACGGCCACAACAACAACCCAGGTGAAGTGACAGCCACTCCCAAGTCTCTTTGGCCTTCTGTCAAGCGCATAGGACGATCCACCAATAACTTCCAATCAAGCTCTCACTTCTATCAATTTCATTCCATTCAATTCCAACACAAAATGCAAAATTTCCAAAGAGACGAAGACTCTGACTGCAATCTTTCAATTAAGAAAATGAAAAAACCCCCAAAAGTCTTCCCAAACCGTCTTCCAATTAAGAAAATGAAAAAAATATGGAAAGACCTTTCCAAGTCTTGAACTTTGAAGACTTGGATTTTATTGTGGAAAAGAGAACAAGCCACATATTAAAATCATGAGACTTGGATTTTATAACGTATCATTATGCTCTCTAGCAGATCTACACAAAACAATATCTTATAATATAACAATGAAATCTTTGACTTGTTGTGAAGTATGCTCTCTAGCTTATTGCCTTCTCTTGTATGTTCAGCTTCTTTCATCACCAACATCACTAGGTGATTTGACAGACCTACCATTCTCTATCTCTATAATAATATTGTTTCCCTCTTACTCGTTACTTTTTGATGGCATGTTTACTAATCCGTAGTGGGATTAGGATGAATTGAATTGAGGAGGAGTTGGATTGAGGAGAATTAGATTCCAAATTCCTATTTAAGTTGTTTACTAAACCACATGAATTGAGGCAAGTTAGATTCCGGATTCCTATTGAAGTTGTTTACTAAACCATATGGAATTGGGGTTGGTACTAATTACTATAATATCCTCATTGTTGGGTTAAAGTAAATGGAAAATTTTAAAAATTTTAAATTGTGTGAGGATATAATGAGTAAAAAAGATGAATTCCTAATAGGTTAGTTCTCCAGGAATTAGAATACCACTTCCTACCCAAAAATTGAATTCCTATTCCTATACATGGTAGGTAGATTTAGAGCAAAGGATCAATTTCACATTCCTATTCCTATACATGGTAAATCAAAACAATAAACGATAATTTTGCGTTTAGTTCTTCTTCAATTTATCTAACACACACCAATTAGAGAAGAATAAAAATAAAAAAAACAAAAACAGTCGCTGATCCCACCAGACACGTCGTGCAAATTTAAAACTTTCTGAGCATCCAATATTGTGAAGCATTAAGGTGGGACACATGTGAACATATGAAGCAGAAAACACATTAATTGATACTTTTTTTTTTTGTTGATTTATTGAAAGGTCATTAATTGATACTTAACTTCAAAGAATGAGAGACAAAGACCTTGAGTCAAGTCAAGCGTATGGAAGACTCCAAGCTTTGTATAATGGAGAACAGAAAAGTGAAAAGTTACTTACTATATGAATAGGGAAAAGCTACCATACACATCGGAGGGAAAATACTTATATCTCTTTTTGGAAGTAGGAGCGAAACTTCTACTTTCCAGTTTGACATGTGATTTGCATACCTTCTTATGGGAAATGATAGAAGCAGTGTCCATATAGGAATATTATTGGTTTTTATTTTAATTTTCTTTAATATGAAAAGTTGTTAATTTACTATATGCTCCTTATTTAATAAAAAATATTTTTGATATTTTGAATGATTCAGTGTATTTGTGACCATGAATTATTTGGTCACAAGAAATTACTGACCTTTTTTCTTCTTGTAGTGACCCACTGAACATGCACCAAGAAAATAAAATATATATATAAAAAAAAAGTGTCAAGCATATAGTGCATTTCCATCCATTTCATTACTTCGGTCCAGAAAATAAAAAAAATTACATTTAAGGAGACAAAGACTTTGACTCGTGTATGAAAGGCTCCATCCAATTCATTATTTGTGTAAGTCTTTGTCCACAGAATAAGACAACCACATCAGGTGAAAGAGGTACATTGGTAAAAAGAGAATCTGAACCCCTATGTGATGACTTAGGGGTTAATTTCATTTCATTACTTCATCCAGAAAATGTAAAATTGGCATTTAACTTTAGAGAATGAGAGACAAAGACTTTGACCCAAAAGAAAAGTGATGATACAAGAGATCCGAAAGACCTATAAGAAAGGCACTGCCCACACGAATAGCACACAAACAATAACCATGAGATCTTTAACTTCTGTTAAAGTATGCTTCCTGGCTTATTGCCTTACCTTGTTGTATGTTTCATCACTTAATTGGGTTGCTTTTGCTTCTGATACTGAAGCAAAGGCTCTTCTCAAATGGAAAGCCAGCTTATTTCAAAACAAAGCCCTCAATATTCTCAACTGGCAGTACCCTCCCAGTCATAATGCCACCAATTCTTCCACCAATCCAAAAGAAAATACAATCACATGCACTTGGACCGGTGTTTCATGCAACACAGCTGGAAGTGTTAACAAGATAAACCTCTCCACTTGTGGTATACAAGGTACGCTACTTGAGTTTTCATTCTTGTCCTTCCCTAATCTTGAACATCTTGACCTCAACATGAACAAACTCTTTGGTGCCATCCCACCTCAAATCAGTAACCTCTCCAAACTCCACTATCTTGATCTCTCTCTCAATCAATTGTCCGGAAGAATCCCACCAGAAATCGGTCTTCTAAGAAATCTTACCTTTCTCGGTCTCTATGAAAATACAATCTCTGGGGATATTCCCAAGGAAATAGGTAACCTAAAATCCCTTGTGGAGCTATATTTGTATAAGAATAAACTCAATGGTTCAATTCCACGATCACTAGGCAATCTAACAAGCCTTACCCATCTTTATCTCTATACCAATCAACTTTCTGGTTCTATTCCTAAGGAGATAGGTAACATGGAGTCTCTTGTAGATCTAGAGTTGTCCTCCAACGCTTTAAGTGGTGTCATCCCTCCAAATATTGGTCACTTAAAAAAGTTAAACACTTTGTACTTGTATACCAATCAACTCTCTAGTTCTATTCCCAAAGAGATAGGGAACTTGAAATCTCTTGTGGATCTACAATTGTATGAGAATCAACTCAATGGCTCAATTCCAAGATCACTATGCAAACTCACAAGCCTTACCCTTCTTTATCTCTATGCTACTCAAATTTCTGGTATTGTTCCCAATGAGATAGGTAACATGAAGAGTCTTGTGATTCTAGACTTGAGTGGGAATCAACTCAATGGTTCAATTCCAACATCACTAGGTCATCTAACTAGCCTTACCCAACTTCATCTCTTTGGCAATAAACTTTCTGGCATTATTCCCAATGAGATATGTAACCTGAAGTCTCTCGTAGATCTACAATTGGCCTTCAACACTTTAACTGGTTTCATCCCTCCAAATATTGGTAACTTAAAAAAGTTAAACACTTTGTACCTGAATACCAATCAACTCTCTGGTTCTATTCCCAAAGAGATAGGTAACATTAAATCTCTTGTGGAGCTATATTTGTATGAGAATAAACTCAACGGTTCAATTCCAAGATCACTAGGTGATCTAACAAGCCTTACCCATCTTTATCTTTATGCCAATCAACTTTCTGGTTCTATTCCTAAGGAGATAGGTCACATGAAGTCTCTTGTAGATTTAGAGTTGTCCTCCAACACTTTAAGTGGTCTAATCCCTCCAAATATTGGTAACTTGAAAAAGTTAAACACTTTGTACTTGCATACCAATCAACTTTCAGGTTTAATTCCCAAGGAAATAGGAAATTTGAAATCTCTTGTGGATCTACAGTTGCATGAGAATCAACTCAATGGGTCAATTCCAAGATCAGTAGGCAATCTCACAAGCCTTAACTATTTTTATCTTGGTGCTACTCAACTTTCTGGCACGGTTCCTAATGAAATAGGTAACATGAAGTCTCTTGTAGATCTAAAGTTGAGCGAGAATCAACTCTATGGTTCAATTCCTATTTCATTTGGTAACCTGAGCAACTTGGAAATCTTATACTTGCGGGATAACCAACTTTCTGGCCCCATCCCCAAAGAGATAGAGAATCTCAAGAAGTTGATTGACTTGCAATTGGATAGCAACCAATTTTCGGGTTATTTGCCCCAAAATATTTGCCAAGGTGGAAAACTCACAAACTTTTCAGCAAGCACCAATCATTTAACTGGTCCAATCCCCAAAAGCTTGAAAAATTGTACGAGCTTAGTCAGAGTCCATCTTAACCAGAACCAATTGACAGGCAATATATCTGAAGACTTTGGTGTTTATCCGAATCTTGATTTTATAGATATAAGCCACAATAACTTGTACGGTGAAATCTCTTACAAGTGGGGGCAGTGCCCACAATTAAAAACACTAAGACTTGCGGGAAACAACCTTACTGGGAACATACCACCTGAGATTGGAAATGGAACCCAAATTAATGGGCTGGATCTTTCTTTAAATAATTTAGTTGGGATGATTCCAAATGAATTCGGGAGACTGACTTCTTTGGTGAAGCTGATGTTGAATGGAAATCAGCTTTCGGGCCGTATACCCTTGGAATTGGGATCATTGACTGATCTTGAATATCTTGACTTGTCAACAAACAAATTCAATGAGTCAATTCCGAGCACTCTAGGTGACTTGTTCAGACTACACTACTTGAATTTGAGCAACAATAAGGTGGCTCAAGCAGTTCCAATTAAGTTGGGAAAGTTAGTTCAATTGACCGATCTGGATTTAAGTCATAACTCACTTGAAGGTAGGATACCATCAGAAATGAGCAACATGGAGAGTTTGGTGTCCCTCAATCTTTCTCACAACAATCTTTCGGGTTTCATACCAATGAGTTTCAAAGACATGTACGGCTTGTCGTATGTTGACATATCCTACAATCACTTCGAAGGTCCCCTACCGAACAACAGCGCATTTCGAAAAGCTCAACCAGAAGCATTAGAAGGGAACAAAGGATTGTGTGGCAAAGTTGGAGCTCTGCCACCCTGCAATGAACATGGGACAAAAAAGCACCAAAAACGGGTATTTGGAATCACATTCTCCCTTCTAGCAGTATTTGTACTTCTATCTGCTTTCTTTACAATTGTCTTTGTAGTGCAAAGGAAGAAGAAGCATCAGGATAAAGAACAAAACAATATGCATGCTGAAATTTCCTTTTCAGTTTTAAATTTTGATGGAAAATCAATGTATGATGAAATCATAAGGGCAACAGCAGATTTTGATTCCACATATTGCATTGGGAAGGGAGGACATGGAAGCGTCTACCGAGTGAATTTCCCATCTACCAACGTAGTGGCCGTGAAGAAACTCCATCTTCTATGGGATGGCGAGACAGATTTTCAGAAGGAGTTCTTAAATGAAGTAAGGGCACTCACTGAGATACGACATCGAAACATTGTGAAGCTCTACGGTTTCTGTGCGCATAAACGACACTCGTTTTTGGTGTATGAGTATCTTGAAAGAGGTAGCTTGGCCGCAATGTTGAGTAAAGATGAAGCTACTAAAGAGTTGGGGTGGAGTAAAAGGGTGAATGTTGTTAAAGGTGTAGCTCATGCATTGTCTTACATGCACCACGAGTGCTTGCCACCGATTGTACATCGTGACATCTCAAGCAAGAACATTTTGTTGGATTCTGAATATGAGGCCTGTATTTCAGACTTTGGCACTGCTAAGTTTTTAAATCCAGACTCAACTAATTGGACTACCGCTGCTGGCACATATGGCTACATGGCACCAGGTAATGTTGTTATTCTCTGTTCTATGTATTTAACACTTTTTAAGCTTTTGTTTTTAGACCAATGCTTCAGTTTTCTCACTTGTTTGATTATAAAAAAAAATATAACAATTAGATATTTTTGTGGTGAATGGTGATCAAAACTTTTTTAATTTAATTGTTTCTTTTCTTTTTCATCATCCAGCTTTTACTAAATTCCTTTGGGTATGCCATTCTTATTAGTTTTCAAAAAGAACCGAATTTCCTCGAATTAGATTCGAAAATAGTCACTTCCCTTCTGTCCTTCTCATAGGCAATGTTTTGAACACTGAAATCTTAGTGTTTTGTACGATTTATTCATAATACAATTTCTTTTATGAGCTTTTTATTAGCAGAGCTTGCATATACAATGGAAGTGAACGAGAAGTGCGATGTTTATAGCTTTGGAGTTGTCACACTGGAAATAATTATGGGATGCCATCCAGGAGATGTTTTCTCATCTTTATCATCTGGGGCGTCATCGTCGTCCTCACCTGCATCACCTTTTTATGAAATGCCAATTTCAGATGTTCTGGACCAACGCATCTCCCCCCCTACAAATCAAGAAGCAGGGGAGGTGGTCTCTCTTGTGAAGATTGCATTTGCATCATTGAATCCCAGTCCGCAGTCTCGTCCAACAATGAAGAAAGTTTCTCAGTTCCTCTCATCAACTCAGAGGCTGCATTTGTCAAAACCATTACATATGACAACATGTGGTGAATTGTTTGCTCTTGATGGATTCACTACCTGATCAGGACATGTACGCTGCTTTTCTGTATTCGACTTCATTTGTGTTTGCCTTGTTCTTATTCTTCTTAGATGTTTGGCTTATTTGTATTTTGCTTCATTCTGTCTTTAGGCTCAGCTTTAAAAAGGGTTACTGGTATATAGAAATGTTTTTCCTTTTATGTATGTAGTTATGAATGTATGTCTCATGTTACCACCTAAAGTATTATGAATATGTTATTGCAATCTTGCAATTAGCCCAACTCTGTCAAACATTTCGTTAAAAATTCAGTCATGGTGCTATGTTTTGATGTAAAAGAATGTGATGAATCAATATTTGTTTTTGAGGGACACATTGACACGCGACACAAAATTCAAGTGACTTGAGTGTAAGTTTCCCTTTTTTATACTTTTAAACTTCATCCAAGCTTAGTTTCAAAAGAGAAACATGGTTGAAGTTTGGATGGTTAGTTCAATATATAAAATGACGTTTTTCCTTTATAGTCCAAAATCAAAATAACATAGAAAATTAAATTTTGGATCTGCTATAGCTTTTGGTGGAAGAAGGCTCGTGATCTGTATGTACACCGGGACATATCAAGCAAGAACATTTTGCTGAATTCTGAATTTGAGGCATGTGCTTTGGACTTTGGCACTGCTAAGTTTTTCTATATTTCAGTTTATGTCTGCGTTCTTCGACTGGTTAAATCTGTTGCGTTATTGTAATCAAATTTGTAATCTATCTTATGCCCAGGCTCATACTTTAACAAAGGTGCTTCGGACTTAGAAATGTTTTTCCTAGTAGGAGGGGAAAAAAATGAAACAAATATTTCTATGTTTTTCCATTGGCCTACTTGGCAAAAGAATAAACAAATAAATCTATGTCAATACTTAAGAAAGAATCTTCCTCATATTCTTTTTTTTTTTGGTAACTGAATATTCCATAAGGCACCCGCCAAAAAGAAAGGGAAGGAACCCAAACAGACAGAGCAGCAAAACAGGCTCAAACAGAAACAGAGCCAGGAGACCAACACTACAAAATCCACTGAAAAAACTAGCAAAAAAACGCCCAAGAGAGAGCCATTAAAACATAGTTAGATCATAGCCATAGCAAGACAGCAAAGCTTCTTCAGACGCATCGCAGAGGCAACAGGCGTCAATATGGTCAGGATCCAAAACAGCAGACGCGATCAGTTACGGAGGACATGGGAGTCCATCCCGAGAGAGAACATGAACTAGAGAGGATGGGGGTCGATCGACCCAAACTTCCGTACCCATCCCTCGGATTGCAAACGCCGCCGCTGCATCAGCCACAGCATTGGCTTCTCTAGGGACCCACTCCCAGCGAACACTAGTGAAATTCGATTTCAGTTCCTGGATACGCCCCAAGGAAGGGTATAGCTCCCACGCTCCTTTGGTGATTTTCCCCAAACAGCAGTTGATGAGGGGTTTTGAATCAGATTCAACACAGATGTGAGAATAGCCTTGGTTAGCAGCAAAGGAAAGACCCTCAATAACAGCCCGAGCTTCAGTATCCACAGCAGAAATGGACGTTGTCCTGCAGATTTTTCCACTCTTGAACTCCCCCTGATGATCCCTGATAATTATTCCAATGCCAGTGTGCCCAGAGGAACTGAACCATGCCGCATCAACATTCAGTTTCAAATATGGGGCGGGGGGGACATGCCATATTGTGCTTCTCACAACCTCAGAATCCCCCTCCGCGTCACTATTTATGGCTCCTACCCTTGGAATGGAGGAAAGAAAATCAGTCCAGGAATTCCTTGCATCCTGAATCACCATGCCAGGGTCAGGGGGTTTGTGCTCGAAGATGGCTTTACAGCGAGCCTTCCAGATGCTCCACATAATGAAGGACATCATGGTAACCACACGATTCACCTCATTCTTTGATGATCCAGGGAGCGAAATTAAGGATAATATCCAGCGATCAAGGCTTGTCACTTGTTGCCTATCTCCAACGTACCCCAGTGGGCTTCCGAACCAGACTCCAACCACCCATGGGCACGTAAGGAGGGCATGCTCAACCGTTTCAGAATTCACCTCACAAATAGGACAGATGGAGGAGCAAGGAATACGACGGCTAGCTAAGTTGGCTTTTGTTGCCACAGAATTTCTCACAGCCCGCCACAGGAAGTGACGAATTTTTGGTAGAGTTTTAGCGTGCCAAATCACTTTCCATATCTTCTTATCCACCATTCGGGAAGCAGATGGTCTACCCACATTGCTCTGGTTTGTCAGATTATGTGAGAAATGATAGCCAGACTTGACAGAGTATTGCCCATGTCTATTGAGAGGCCAGATAACTCGGTCCACACCTGCACTACTGCCAATCGGGGTGGAGCAAATTGCAACTTCAACTCTTGGGGAAATAAGGTGCCTAATCGAGTCAAGGTTCCAAGACCTTGTATCAGGATCAATAATTGTTGCTACCCGCACCTCTTTGCACATTTCGATATTTAGAGGACAAAGCAGCTGATTATCTATGGAAGGATGAAGCCAGCGATCATGCCACAAACTAATATTCTGACCATTTATCACTTGCCACTGGGCGCCTCTACTAATAACCTTAATCCCTTCCAGGATGCTTGACCAGCCCCATGAAGCCCTGGCGCCTTTTTTAGCATTGAGCACATCTCCATTTGGGAAATACTTGTCTCTAAGGATACTGGCCCACAAGGAGTTTGGATGCATGAGAAGCCTCCAACCTTGAGCAGCCAACAGAGCATTATTAAATTCACTGAAGTTGCGGAATCCCATACCCCCTTCGATTTTAGCAAGCCCCATGTTCTCCCAACTTAGCCAATGGACTTTGTTGGAACCATTTGATTGCCCCCACCAGAAATTTCCAATAGAAGAATCCAATTCATGACAGAACGTAATGGGAAATTTAAAAACAGACATCGAATAAGCCGGAATGGCCTGGACCACAGCTTTGATTAACACTTCTTTCCCGGCTTGAGAGAGAAGGAGATTTTTCCAGCCATGCATTTTCCCACTGATCCGGTCCTTCACATATTGCAGAGCACCTTTCTTTGACCGACCCCACAAGGTAGGAAGGCCTAAATAGGTCCCAGGGTTCTCAACAACTCTCATCCCCAGCAAGTTACAAATACTGGTTTTAACATCTGGCGGAGAATTGGAACTGAAAAAACAACTAGATTTTTCCATATTAATCACCTGCCCCGAGGCCATGCAGTAGCTACGGAGAATAGACAGCATATTGGTGCAGTTGATGGGGTTTGCACGCAGGAAAATCAAAGAGTCATCAGCAAAAAATATATGGGATATATTGGGGCCATTTCTACTGATTTTGAGGCCTTGAATAAAGCCTGCTTCACAGCCTTCATGTATCATAGAGGAGAGAGCCTCACTAACAATAAGAAACAGGTACGGGGACAGGGGATCGCCCTGCCGTAGCCCACGCGAAGGGCGAAAATGCTTTCCCGATTTACCATTTATCAACACTGAAAACTTCACAGAGCACACACAATTGAGAGTTAGATCAACCCACTTCGAGTCAAACCCCATTTTAAGCATGGCTGCCTCAAGGAAATCCCATTCCACCCTATCGTAGGCCTTACTCATATCCAACTTCACAGCCATTTCATACCTCTTTGGCTTTTTTAGAAGTTTGAGGTGGTGAAAAACCTCATGGGAAATAATTACATTATCTTGTATCTAGCGGTTGGGGACAAACGCACTTTGATGATGAGAGATAATTTGCTCCAATATGGGCTTCAATCTGTTTGCAAGGACCTTTGCGAAGATCTTATATGAGAAATTGCAGCAGCTAATGGGACGAAATTGACTGACAGACTCCGGATGGGGAGTTTTTGGAATGAGAACAATGTTTGTTTCGTTTACCTTTTCAAGCTTAGTCGCTCCATTAAAGAAATCATGCACAGCACTCCGAATTTCATTTCGAATTGACTCCCAATATGTATGGTAGAACAATCCTTGGAAGCCATCAGGGCCAGGGGACTTCAAGGCTCCCATCTGCTTGGCAGCTACATCAATTTCCTCATCCGTAAGGGGCGATAGAAGGGTCTCATTCATTTCTGGAGAGACAGTCTCTTTAATGCAAGCTATGGCGTCCATAAAGTTGCGCCTGCCACTCGTGGTAAAAATGTCCCGAAAATGATCTTTAATAGTTTGACGGATATCCCCCTCATTCTCCACCCACAAGTCATTATCAGACTTCAGCTTTAGAATTCGATTAGTCCTCCTTCTCTGAATGGTTGTATGGTGGAAGAAGGTAGTATTAGAATCAACATCCCGTAGCCATTTCACTCTTGAGCATTGATGCCAGAACTTTTCTTCATAGGACCAAAGCTTTGTCAGTTCTTGCTTCGCAGGCTCAATTTGAGGGTAATTGGCTTCCCAATCCAATTGCAACACAGCCAGGTGCTCGAGTAATTCGTCGATTCTTTTTTTATTGTTGGGAAAGCGAATCTTGCTCCACTTTTGAAGCCCACTTCTACACCAGTTAAGGCCCAAGCACCATTTATCAAGCCACTTTGAACGTCTAGAAACTGCCGCAGTCCAATTATGTTTGACTACCTCTTTGCTTTCGTGTTCAGAGGCCCAGTAAGCCTCAAACTTGAAACGCTTATTAGCGTGAACCCTGCATGGGCAAGAGTCAATCACCACAGGGCAGTGGTCAGAGCCCAAGGATGGGCAGTGGATAACATTTGTATTTGGCCAAAGCTCCTGCCAAATGATGTTAATCATACCTCTATCAAGCCTCTCTTGAACAAGCCCCCCATCGAATCGGTTGTTTCGCCAAGTAAATTTTTGTCCTTGAAAACCCAAATCAATCAATCCAGCCTCCTCCATAAACTGTTGTAGATATCTTGGGTGGTATATCGAGGCATCGCGACCGCCGCTTTTTTCAAAACTCCACAAGATTTCGTTGAAGTCCCCTGCACAAAGCCACGGGAGACATGTTTCTCCCCTCAAAGATTTCATCTTTCGCCAGAAACTATCCTTCTCCTCTCTATATGGTGTCCCGTAAACCCAAGTAGCACGTCGAGGGCTATCACCATCATTAGTAGTGATAATGGTATCAATTATATGCTTTGATGAGTTAAGGATCTGTATGTCAAGATCATCGTCCCACCAAAGAGCCAGACCTCCCGCATTTCCTACGGGGTCTGTATGCACAAAGTTTCTGTAGCCAAACCTCCTCCTTATTGCATTTAGCGCATTATCTTTCATCTTAGTCTCCATAAGAAAGACAATGGCGGGCCGATGCTTCCGGGTTAGTTCACCCAAATTCTGGACTGTCAGGTTCGGTCCCAGTCCCTGACAGTTCCATATTAAGTATATCATGGCGATTTTGTGGCTGTTGAGGGCCAGCCGCCACCGCCCCGGGAGGGTACTCCCGAATTCCTTGTTTCCCTCGTCGCTATACATCCGAGTTCAGTTCCATAATACTCCTCAATGGCTACCTCCATCAAGTTATCATCTTGGTTTGGTCTATCCACGGTCTGCTGTTCAGAGACTTCTCTTATGACCACTCCTCCCGTTCGTTTCCCTGTGTGCATAGGTGAGGATTTGCCCTTTCCCCTACCCCTACCGCGTCTCGTTCTGCCGCCACGCGATGGGAATTGGGACTGTGCTGTCGTCAGAGGTGCAGGGCTTCCATGTGGTGATTTCCTTCTTTTTTTAGGGCTACACCCTTTCTCAACCCACTCATCTTGGGCAAGGCGTTTGAGACCCATGTTGTTAAGGCCATGTTGAGATTTCACTGGGGAGATATTGGTGCTATGGTTTGAATCAGTGTCGAAAGGGTTCCTGAAAGTGGGTTCCTCTCCAAGAAAACAGCCATATTCCTCCCTTCTGGGTGTTCGTGTGCTTGGCCCAGGTGAGTCCCAATCCATGATATACCGGTGGCCTATTGTTATCTGGGCCCTCCTTAGCTCCATTACCTGCTCAAAAGACATCGGGCCCCTCCAGTTAGTGGGCCTCACGAGTTTTGGTGGGATGTTGTGCTCAAGGAGGGCAAGGCTATTATCAAAAGTTTCTGTAGTCTCCAGTCCATTTGCCCCAAAGGTGTGAGCATCTAGGTCGCGTGGCATGGACACAGTAGGTGGGTGACTGCTGGCATCCGTAGGATTGTCGACTGTGGACTGAATTCTCTGACCTTGTACTGCCACATCAGTGCTCGTGCCCACGATCCTTCTGGTGCGCGCCTGTCCCAGCAGTGTCCTACTAGCGTCAGAGGGCCGTTCCTTGTGTTGCTGGCCTCCTTGGCTTGTCCCTCCCATTGGTCGTTGGATATTCTCCGTTTCCCGGCCGCCATTTGGCCCCGTTAGCCGATGACCCTGATCTCCGGCTTCGCCTGCCCTTCGTCTACCCCCAGTTGGTGCTCGAAATTGAGCCAGAATGGGTTCGGGTCTCACAGGTTCCACTGCCATCCAGTTGCCATATCCAGATTCACCTTCGTTCGGGGTGTTTGCAGGTGCAGATGGACAAGTGTTGAGCTTGTGACTCAGTCTTCCACACCCATAGCAGAAGTCTCCTAACTTTTCATAACAGAATTCAACCCATGTTGTTGTGCCATCTCTGCGTGGTAGCCAAAACCCTTTCACCAGGGGGTTTCGAGAGTCTAAATCAGCCCTGAACCGCAGGTACCCTCTGCTACCCCCCTTATCCTCAAGGGTTATCACATCCCCAATTTTTTCTCCAATCTTTCTTGCACACTCTTTGTTCATCAGATTGAAAGGTAACCCGTGTGCCTGCACCCAGTACTGCACCATATGGGTTGGGAGCTCCTCCATTGCCATGTCCTGTGGCCAGAGCTTAACCGTGAAGCAGTGCCTCATTACTGACCACGGGCTGCTATCCACAATCTGAGCAGCTGTGGCGTCGTCTGGAGCCACAATTGAGAAAATATTATCTTTTACATGTGATATTTTTACCTCACCAAAGGGCGACCAAGCCTTCCGCAGGATATTTTTTATTGCCCCAATATTAGGGATTTTTGAAGCAATAATGCACCCAACCAGTTGGACCCCAGTATTGATACTAGTGAGGTCAAGAGATTCCTCCAAATGGAGGATTAGTTCGTCTGTAGTAGATCTCTCCATAGCAAAGTGGGGGAATCGAGATATTTTCCTCGGGGTAAGATAGATTTGGAGCCCACTTGGGCTAAAAAAGGAGGTGGGCAAAAGTGAGGAACGAGGTGGGATTGATAGAAAGTGGGTGAATAATGGGCTGGCGGAAGGGTGAGGTGAGGGCTAGGGGTTATTCCTGGCCAAGATGAAACCTTGGGGTGACTGCTACTCGAGCAGGGGTATTCTCATTTTAGAGAGAGAGGCTCTCATTTTAGAGAGAGAGGCATTGACATGTTCCTTCCTCATATTCATATGAAGGGAGCCTTATGTCACGCAAATAGTAACCTTTCACTTTCCAATAATTTCAATTCAGTAATTCCAATATTTTTTTCTCCCAAAAACATCACAGTTGAGGAACCCTTGATCAGGGAAAAGTCTATAAGAAAGCTGTACATACTAAAAAACAAACAGAATCGAATTAGTTTTTTAGTCATGTATGCATTGAGTAGAATGATTCCTTTAGTAAGTTATCTCAATTCTTAGTTTAAAAACCATTGCACACGCTCATTTTAAGACCTCTCAAACTCTCTTAGTACTGCAAATGTTCCTCATATCATTTGGACCTACAAAACAGTTTGTCGGATTAGGTATTGTTTTTATTTCAAATTAGAAAGAAAAAAAATTCATGACCTTGATGATGATACTCTAATTTTGTAACAACAATTTTCTTTTGGTATAGGAGAAAACTCAATCAAAGACATAAAGACTTTCTACGCCAGGTACTTAATATCACTTTAGCATCTCAAGTGAATGAGTTTACAATTTAATTTATTTTTATATTTTATATCACTTTAGCATCTCAAGTGAATGAGTTTACACTTTAATTTATTTTTATACTCATATTTGTACCAATTTTACAAACATCGTACCCGTTGCTATGTGGAGAAATTAGAGCACAAAATTAAGGTAGCAAATCTTGAAACTGTTCCGTTAATCCTCTACCAATTTCTTATTAATTGTTTTACTGTTAAACTTGGCTTCTTATATAGAAACGAAAGGATTTTCCTTTGTCTCTTGACTTTTGAAAATGACACTATTTTTGGTACAGTTTTCTTCCGATAATTGGAGTAGGCATGTAGCAAAGGATAAACTATCAAAATTGAAGGTGAGTATACGTGTTCCCAAATTATGCTTTGAATTTTCAATTACAACTTTAAAGGGGAGTGTTTAAACTTGGTCTCATCTTATGTTATTTATGTATAGATTGACAATGAAAAAGTGAAAGATAATTTAGAGAGGAACGGGTGGCGCAAGTGGTCTTGATCGTTGCATGTCTTCCTCCTATGTGCATATTATGTAAATATTTATGTCCATAATCTAAAACTACGATGTTGTGTAGAATGAAAATATTATGTTACGAAAAATTATTTGAGATTTTCCTATTAATGTTGGATTAATTGTTTTCCTATTGATGTTGGATTTGCTTTGGATAATATTAATGTGTGGGTAATTAATTGAATAAGAATCCCCCTAGCTTCTAAAGTTCATTAGACTAGCCTCCCTGCACGCGCTTCCGCGCGTGCGAGAGGCTTTTTTAATCACGCGCGCTACGCACGACTTCCAATGTTCCGTAAATATTTTGAACGCAATTGTATTTATATAGATGTCCGTTTCCACAATTTCATATTTTAATCGCGCGCGTGTGATATATCGTCGTCTTAAAAGTTTTCCTTTATCCCCCGGATTTTTCTAGACGTCCATCTTAATAGTTCACATGCTATAAAAGAAAAAAAGAAACTACAAAGTGCACCATCTTTTACGGTGGATCCTATTCCTATATATGATGTCACTGTGATGATCATTTGGGTGACACCCAAGCATGGAAGGTTTAGCACTTGCCATATACCAGCGTTGTGCGGCGATAACAGCTCCCAGGGTTGGAAAAATTGTATGCCGCGAATTCGGTCACCACCCACAGATTTCCAGATACGTTTCTGTGAGTGGTGGTCGCACTATGCACTATGACAATCGTATGGAAGAAGTTTTCTCAAATATACGGAGATCTTCATTGAATTCAATTGTTAAAACTTAATTCATCAAAGTTGGTCACTTATTTCTAAACTATACTTTTAATTAAAATTTTGTTCCATTTCAGATTGAGAAATTTCATCACTCCTTTAATTTTTTTTTTTTTTTTTTGGGGTCGTTTGGCCATGAATTCATCTATTCACCAAAACAACGAACCAATTATTTCATACTACAACCCTAGCTGTCAAAATAATGTTCCGAATAAGCTAACTTTTGGTGGGTCACCTGTCCTTGCTTTGGACCAATTCTTAATAGGAACAGAAATCTCATTCCATGAAAAGCTTGTCGTCACTATCGTGTGCTAGCCAGCTTTCAAGCATCCATACTGAATGAATTCTATTTCATCAGTCAGGAAAACATAAACAAAAATGAGAAGGAAAAAAAAAAAAAGAAGAAGAAGAAAAGAATAAAAACTCACGTTTAGATTTGTGAATGTTCTAGGGTTTCATGCAAACGATATGCATGGTAACCAAGCATCCATATCAAATGATTAAGAGTTCACCAACCTGCTAACCAGAATGGCATGATCTTAACTGCCGTACCAAAAATAACTGAAAAAACCGAAACTGAAATATGATAACTGATCATCCTCCAGGCTCCAGTCACTTGGGTTGGATTGGATTAGATTGAAACCTCTAATCCAATCAAATTGGATTGGAAAAAGCATAATTCAATCTATATTGAATCACACACGAATTGGCAAAATTACATTAGTTTTGAATCAAGAGTGTGTAGGGAAACCAAGAGTCTTCAACTTTCTATAAAACTTTGCTTTTTCTCCTTCTAGATGTGGGTCATCCACCATTTACGACAAATTTGGTTTATTTGTTTTTGGTCTAATCATTTTTTCAATGCTACATCTCGTTTCGTGTTCATGCTGCATGGTAGTATCTAGGGTTGAGATTTTTTTTACCGATAAACACAGTTTTTTTTTATTTATTTCTTCATTTTCGATGAACCAAATCGAACCGATTGAGTTTACAGCTCGAGTGCCAAGGGGAACCATAATCAGGAGCAGATAAAAAAGGTAAGAGAGGAAGCTAAACTTAACTACATATCAAGAGAAAGGGATTGAACAAAATAACAGAACCCACCATATATCTACGTATGTTTGTGAGAACTCAACTGAGAAACACAAAAAGGTATTAATTGCAGAGCAAGAGCAGCAGGACAAAGAAGCACCAAAAATCCGAATTCTTGAAAGTTCAAACCCAACAAATGGTCTTTTTGAGTCCCTTCCCTGGTAAAGTTGGTTTAAAATCATATCAAATCAAAACTATATACCAAAGCTATAAATAGAAATGGCATTATTGTGAGACAATGTTAAAGGGGTCAGCTAAAAGCTTAAACGCTGGCGGCAGCAGATCAGTGAAGCTAATGGCTACAAATTTATTCATTTCTACTCCAAATTGTTGAAAGAACACAACTGAATAACTACTAAACCAACTGATCACCCTGCAAACTGTAAGAAATTACACCTCGCAGATCACAAAAATCAGGTGATCAAGGTACACAATCATAGTAGCAAGTAGAGAGAAACTGAACTATTATTCATTCATGATGGGAAGAAAAAAAATTCATGTACCATTATCTATATACAGATCGAGCTGCAGGCCATACACGTTTTTTTGTTGCAAAATTACACCAATAACTAGATGTTTAAATACTTATAGCCAGACATTTATGTGAAAATTCATTAGCATTGTAGATCCAATGAGTCGGGTCAACAATGGAAAATGAATGAAAAAGAAAGGAACAAAGAGTGAAGAAATACCCTGGAACATGATATATCCAAAAAAGAGGCCACAACTTTCCCCAATTCACTTTCTAAGACCTAATTCAACCTCATCATTATCCAAAATAAATAAATAAACATAAATAAAAACAAGCAAAATACACAAGAAAAGTTTTCCAAAACGCAGAGACCTCACCAAAAAAAAAAACAAAAACAGAGCATGAAAAAAAAAGAAAATAAAAATGAGAGTACTCTATACCTGTTGGAGGAGAAAGAAGAGAGATCTGGAGGTGTAGAGAAGAAGTGAAAATCAAGAGACGAGGAGCAGAGAATGAAGCTAGGATCATTGGAATTGCAAGGATCAGCTGTTATTATGGACTCTGGTCCTGTCCGAAATCTTATTAAGGGCACCAAACATTGGATATGAGACACTTGTCCACCTTAATTGACCCAGCAACCAAACAATGCCTTATTGTATAGAATAGATGGCATATCATGGAGCCTTCTTTCACTATTTTGTTCTTCTTCCACTATTTTCAATATTTGTCTCTTATAGAAAAAAGACGAAAGAAAAGAAAGATACTCTTCCAATGAAAAGAAGGCTAGGATTCTAAGACTAAAATCACAATAGCTCCCAGGTTTGGAACTTCTGAAAATGAGGCACATGATTCATCATTCTGTACTATCACTTGAACTTCTAAGTCACTTAGACGTCACATAATAAAACTAAAACAATTGAACCAATAATGATCTAGGTCTACACAGGTCTCCTCGTATACCCATTTTGCAACAACAATGCAAATAAGAAAATTTCAGTGTCATTAAATTACTTGGATACTCCATCACAGGTCAACAGACGTAAGAAGAATCAGTTTTGGTTGCAACCTGTAATGAAACTTCTTGTGTGGTCTAATTCTGTTGTTTAAAAGTTTAAAATGCCAAAAATGAATAAAGAGATGGCTACTTTTTTTTTCCCCTCTTATTAATTTCCAGGTAAAAGAGTCAACAAAAATTCCTGAAGAATAGTGGAATGTTGATGCAGGTACCTGCTGAATAACTTATCATGAACTTCAAAAAATGGTAGAGGACGGTTGGTAATCTTTATCCTTCATATGCTTAATTAGCCTTCGGATCTCATGACGTATATTTTCAATTTGTGGATGCATCTCGTCACCAACAACAAATACATGAACCTGACTCTTCAACTCAATCCAGCTACACCCAGGCTCTTTGCTCACCCCTCTAAATTTCATCAGACTCCTTACCCGCTCAACATCTTTACTCCTGCCCAAGGCAGTATATATGCTTGACAACAACACATAAGCTGATGATTCTTGTGAGCCTAACTCCATTAACTTCTCTCCAACATAGGCTCCCAATTCGTAATTATGATAGTTCCGACAAGCACTTAATAGAATACGCCATAAACACATACCATGATCAACAGTGGCTGATTCTATAAACTCTTTGGCTTCATCTAACTTCCCAGCACGGCTCAATACATCAACCATGCAAGCATAATGGTCCACCCTTGGGCCTATGCCAAATTCATTAGACATCATGTTGAAATAAATCCACCCCGTCTCGACTAATCCCATATGGCTGCAAGCAGAGAGAACATTCACAAATGTAATGTAGTCCGGCTTTGCGCCCTCCAATCGCATCTCCTCAAAGAGCTCTAGAGCTTCTGTACCCCTCCCATTTTGTGAAAGCCCAGATATCATTGCATTCCAAGATACTGTATCCCTCATTGGCATCCTCCTAAACACCAGATTCCCATCTTCCAAATTCCCACACTTTGCATACATGGTTGAAAGAGCACTTCCAATTGGAACTTCAAGACTGAATCCATACTTGATGGTACGTGCGTGGATTTGCCTTCCTTGTTCAAAAGCACTTAGACTCGAACATGCCTTTAGGACACTAGCCATAGTTAGTTCATTGGGCATCATTCCTTCGCTCTGCATTATGCAATACAAAGTCAAAGCAGCTTCATTCTCTCCATTTTGCACATACCCTCCAATCATAGAAGTCCAAAGAACAATATCAGGTTCTCTTAAATAATCAAACCCCTTACGAGCATCACTAACATTACCACATTTAGCATACATGTCAACCAAAGCTGTCATTATATATATTTGGAATTCGAAGCCCAACTTTAATGAATAGCTATGCACTTGCTTTCCTTCTTCAAGAGCACCGATGTCGCTACAAGCATTGATGACTCCAACAAATGTAAACTCACTTGGCATAACCCCAGAAAAATGCATATGTGAAAACAAGTCCAAAGCCTTTTGAGAATCCCCACTTTGTGCAAAACCAGTTATCATGGCAGACCATGTGATAGAGTTCTTATCACCAGACATTTTGAAAGTTCTAAGTGCATCATCTAAGCTCCCACATTTTGCATACATGGATACAAGCGCATTTTCAACAGAAACGAAAGATATCAACCCATTTTTCACTGCAAGACAATGAATTTGCTTACCAGTACCAACAAACTCAGGAAGAGCTAAGGCACTAAGAACACCGGTCAAAACAAATTCATTCACCTCTTCCTTCACCTCATTTCTAAGCCGCATCAATCCAAAAAGTGCCAGTGCATCTCCCGCCAGCCGTTGCACAGCATACCCAGATATCATAGTAGCCCACGAAACTGAATTCCTCTCAAGCATTCTATCAAATACCTTACGAGCATCCAATACAAGACCCGCTTTACAATACATATTGAGCAGAGAACTCCCGACAAACACATCATAAAAGCTGTCAGCTTTAATTGCAAGTACATGAGCTTGCCGGCCCCCAAAGACGTCCGGGGACGCATACGAAGCTGCGGTGAAAACTCCAGCAAAAGTGTGTGCATTTGGGAAGGCGTTCTCAGCCCGCATGCGTTGAAAAAGCTCCATGACAAGGGAGGAGCCGTTTTGTCCTTGCTGAGAGTAGCCATTGATGAGAGAGTTCCATGAGACGACGTCCTTGTCGGGTATGGCCTCGAAGACGAGCTTGGCTTTGGGCAAGTCTCCGCATTTGGCATAGAGGTTGACGAGGCTGTTGGCAATGTAGACGCAGGAAGAGGGACCGGTTTTGATGATCTGAGCGTGGAGAGCTTTGCCCTTTTGGAGGTCCTTTTGACGACTGTATTGGATGAGTGTGGTGAACAAGGAACGGTACTGAGATGGAAGCGAAGAAAGACTCATCAACAGACACAGCTATAATCAAATGCTGTCCCTCTTCTTTTTCTAGTTCTGTTTCTCTCTCTCTCACTCACTCTCTCTCTCTCTTCCCATAATTGAACAGACAGAGCAAGTGCTTCAAACACTCAGCAAAATGGCGCAAACCCCATTCTCATGTTTGCTAAATTATGCGGTCCCTCTCCTGAAAGTTGGTAATTTTGACAACCAGAAGCAAATAGCTCAAACAGTTGGTAATTATGCGGTCCCTTATTGTAATTTCACACAAGGACGTTCTAGGAATTTTTTCACGGATGGGCTAATATTTTTTTTGAGGGTTTTTGACTGAAATAAGGTCCCCTAACTGTTGCTCCAGTATCATTTTGGTATCAACTAAATTTTTCGTTTCAATCGTCCTCCAACTCTTCACTTCATATCAAAATGATTCATCGTCCAATTTTCTGTTAAATTGAATCACATGGATGACACATGCTCAAATTTTAGGGGTAAATTGGACTTTTTGTCTAAAAGAATATAAAAATACAATTTAAAAATATTATAAACTTAAAACAAAAGTTTAAAAAAAGCCAGAAATTTAAAAAAGTAATAACACAGCCCCCCACCCCCCCCCCCCCCCCATCTCATCACGACCCCATCCTCAACTAAGCCCCCATTTCCCACCCCCTCGATCTCTCGCACAGAGTAGCAACTTCAAGCCTCATAGGAGCCCTGAAAATCAAGCCAATTTGATTCAAATATAAGTCATACCCAACACCCCAAATTCATATATGGGTTGGTGTACAGAGACGGGGGGAGAGAGCAGTGGCGTAGCCAGGATTGTATTTTTAGGGGGGCCAACCCATAATACAAGTAAAGAAGAAGAAAAAAATTCAATCTTACATCAATAATATATATAAAAGAAAAAATGGACATTTTCATAACTTTGTACTCAATTTCATGTATCAAAACGGAAAAGTCTACTGATAAAATCTCATTTCCCTTTAAACTATTTATTTTCTATTCCCTTTTTTTGTGTGTGTTTCTATTCCCTTGGCTCATCAGTTTGATTATTAGAGGATTAATACTTCCTTTTTGTTTTATATGTCAGTTGTGTAATGGGCCCACAAACATTTTACATATAATTATAAATGAAGTTATTATGGATTGCAATTGGGGGGCCATTAGAATGATTATATGGTTTGCATTGTTAAATATATGAAACTAAAACCCAAGCTTTACTGTGTTAAGAACAAATTGTGGAGGGGCCAGGGCCACCTCAGGCCCTAGAGTACCTCCGCCCCTGGGAGAGAGAGAGGAAGAGACGAAGAGAGATAAAAAGATGGGGAGAGGGAGAAAAACACCCCCATTCATAGGTTTTCATTTTTGTACCTTTTGGGTGGTGGTTGCCGTGGATTTGGACTGTATAGAGGGTAGGAAGTTTGGTGGTGATTGTGGGATATCGGGGTTTGGGTAATATGGGTTTGTTTGTTTTTCGTCAACTTAACCATAATGCTAGACACATTAATTGTTGCTGTTCAAGAATCGATTTTCAGGCACAATCCCGCAAAGTCTCAAGCTTTCACATGGTCTCAAATCACTTGGTTTGTCAAATAATCAGCTCACCGGTTCAATCCCTCTAGTAATTGCTATGTTAATGAACAACTTTCTGGTTGGTCAAATCCCATACCAAATCAAAAGGCTACCCAACTTGGAAAATTTGCTTCTTTGGAATAATTCATTTTCAGATGTCCTTTCCCAAAGCTTAGGCTTCAGTGAGAAGCTTGTGAGGGTCGATGTCTCCTCCAATCTTCACGGCGGTCCAATCCCTCCAAACCTCTGCAAAGTCAACAAGTTCGTCAAGCTCCTACTCTTCTCAAATAGGTTCACAACCCCTTCCCAAGCACCTTAGCCAACAACACTTCCTTCTTGCGCTTTCGAATCCAACACAATCAAATCAATGGGTTGATTATAACGGGTTTTGCGTTCTTACCCAATTTGACTTATGTTGACCTCAGTAGCAACAACTTCACTGGCACCATCACTGAAGATTTCGGCAATGTCGAAAAGCTCGAGTATTTCTTGAAACCCACTTCACACAGTCCCTCCTTTGTAAGAGCACTTCCAGTAAGGGGACCAAAGGGAAGACTTGGGGGGGGGGAGGCTGTGTTACGCAACGAGACCAGAGGGTAACATGCGTGACTACTGCAAGGGGAAAACTAGCACACATGCATATGTATATATCGACTTTCAATTAATCCCCAAGTTTTCTTTAGTCGTAAGGTAGTTGAATGAAATACTAAATTATTATGGACTAAACTCCCCAAGATTGTTGTATAAGAACAAATTTCTGTTCAACTATCTATGTTGGTATATCAAATTTGGATGTTTGATGATTGTGGGGTTTGTTCAATGTGGGAAGCCTAAGGAGGCGATTGTCTATTTAGAGATGGAATGGAAGTGGGCTGGGGTTGGACGTTTAGGGTTTAGGTTTTTATTGGGGGGAGGGGGGAGGGGGGTGACGATCCGCCGGGGTTCTTGAATGTAGATCCATTTTCGTCACATTGGATGCAGTATTTCAGTTGTCTAGCCATTATCTTGCCATTATAGAGTGTCCATCCTTCAGTTCATGCCATTATCTTGCCACCCCCATGTAAATTTGAAAGACAAAACAATCATATATTTACCCACCATTATTCCTAAAATGCCTTTTATTTATTAATTCAAGCAAATTATCATCTTTTTTTTTTAGAGACAAGCAAATTCTCTTTAATTATATATATATATATATTAAAAAACCAAAGGTTGCACCACATCCCCCAACGCAGCTACTCTTCCCAAACCATCCACCACTATCCCTAACAACTCCTTGCCCCTACTTTATAATTCAAATTCCAATTCAAGCTCAAGGCCAAGTGAGTCGTCTACGATAAGACCCTCTTACTCCTTCATCAATACCTCTAATGCCAACAACGATGATGATTACGATGACGGTTGTCTCCGGCAAGGAGTTGTTGGATGTGGTGGCTTTGAGGTGTGGGAGGTGGTGGATGGTTTAGGAATGGTTGGGAAGAGGGGGCTACATTGGGGGAGGTGGGGATTTTTCCCTAAATCTTTAGAAGTTATTTTATAAAGAGGTAAATTTGTCTTTAAAATTTTGAAGATAAGGTGGGAGGGGAAATAGAACAGGGGGTGGAGCAGTACTCTAAATTAAAGAACCCAAAAAATTACAATCATATCATAATGCATGGATTACACCCAACTTCTATAGTTAGATTTGGACTTATCCCAAATTTTCTATTTTTTATTATTTATTTTAAACAATAATGTTTTTAAAAAATATTTTATTATGTTTTTGCACTCATGACATATATTTTAGCTAAATAACGGGTCCCATTTGTACCACGTCGGCATTTTTAACATATTATTTGAAAAAGTTGAAGGTGGGGGATAAAGTGAAAGAAAAAACACCGATCAATAGACCTAGCCAACGAATCATGTTTGTCGTGTTCATGTCAGCCCGATTTCTTAATCAGTAGACACGAATACATACGACTTGTTAAAATAACGAATGACATGACACGATCCGTTTCACTCGTTAAGAATAGTGTCGGTTTAATCTACATATGATCCGTTTCACTCACTTTAATCTACATGACCCGTTTCACTCGCTTTACCCTACATGACCCGTTTCACCTATTTCAAAAATAAACAATATTTCTTAACAAACTGTTAAATGAAAACACCTCATATTAGACAATATTAAAAAAGATGTTTAAATCTTTAAATAAAACATCATTCACCAAAGTTCCAAATGGGTACTCGTGAACGGGTGAATAACGGTTACTCTTGGGTGGATAATAGGTATTTGCCCAAAGATAACGTAATGACCCATTAGTTTAAAGGTTGACTAATGGGTCGACTCGTTTTCAACACAACTCATTAAGTCCGACCCGAATATTTATTTTTGTGTGTGAACTAGTGTTGTGTTAACATGCAATGTACAATATTATTAGTTCTATCATTTAAGGGAGTAAAGTAAGATACTTTAAGTTTCGAGGATCAATGTAAGATTTAATCATAGTTTCATATTGTTTGATGCTTTTACCTTTATAGGAGATTCATGTTCTCTTGTTCATGTGATATCACATCTTAGTTTGTTCCTTTAAGCTTCCTTACTCGGTTTCTTTGGCTTTTGTATCTCTTAGCCTTCCCGTATGTTATGTTCAATTCATTTCCTTGTTGTACTCTTTCACGGTAAAATTGGCAAGATGTATAATATTGGGACCATCCATAGAACAAGGGGCTACACCAAAGCAACCTACTGATCTCTGTCCGAATTGTACAAGTAGTGTTACAAGAACACACAATCAGAACAAATTAACACATATACACATATACATATGCAAAGTTGTATGCAAAACCACTAGTCAAATTTGCATATTTGCAATAAGTTGTTAATACACGGTGACGGATTGTCGACATGTTTTATTGACATGTAATTGGTGCGTCGTTATAATCCATAAATTTGAAAAGAAAAAAAAAACATAACATTATCCCTAGACGTGTTGAGTGGCTCTAATATATAGATATTGCAGATGAAGAATAGGCGGAGGTTTCTTGTGATGGTTGCCAAAAAGAAAATGATGGCAAGAGGAATAACCATAAGAGGAATGAGGCTTTGAAGTTGAAAACAAGACATCACAATCAATATTGTAGTTGGTGACTACTACGCTCCTAATTTGAAAATCTCCAACCCTAAACATGTTTGCTATTATTCTTCCTTCGCTATGACAACATGAAGAATATTTACTTCCCAACTTTCCAACCGCATACCGAATAACTGTTGACATATGCCTATCCTTTTCTCCAAAACCCTAACCCCCAAATCCAAACCAAATAAAATCAAATTTTAAAGAGATATGAATTCATTGATGCATAATAATAGGAAGCATATATTATAGCTCACTTTCGTGGCTACATACAATAAGTCCAACCGCATACAGAATTTTCATAGATCATGTTTTAAGGCACCGCGACGTATCCAATAAGTCCAATAAAACCTGAGAAATTCAATTTGTTACCTGTTGAATTGAATAGCCCTTCATAATGTATTGTAAGTCTTTTAAAAATTAGTTTTAACAAACCCCTGTTATCAACATTAAGAAGACCAAACAAATATAGCTCCCTTTCGTGGCTACATACAAAAACCAATGCTTGGTAAACGTTAACCACACCCTCATCAACTGCCTCCAAGTTCAAAATATAATGATGACCACAACGTTTGCGCCATGCCCTTAAAACTCTCACAAGTTGCAGTTGGGCATTTTAAAATAGAACGGAGAACATTATGTAGAATTCAAACAATTAAACATTAATATAAACAAAACAAAAAACCACTACATTTTGTAAAATATTAATGACTATTTCAAAAAATTGCAACAGTTATGTTATGTTCAAACCATTTCCTTATTGTACTCTTTCACGGTGAAATTGGCAAGAGGTATAATATTGGGATCATCCATAAAACAAGGAGCTACACCAAAACAACTTACTAATCTCCAATGCCCAGCACATTGTGATCTTAGTATCGTCTCTTACTACAAAAATATAAGTAATAGTAGATAAGCTGACTAGTGTCTAGGAAGTGGACTCCATGCGACATCTCGAATGTCCAACACATTGTGATCTTTGTATCGTCTTTTATTACAAAAACATAAGTAATAGTAGATAGGCTGACTAGTATCTAGGAAGTGGACTCCATGCGACATCTCCAATGCCCAGCACATTGTGATCATTGTATCGTCTCTTATTACAAAAACATAAGTAAAAGTAGATAGGTTGACTAGTATCTAGGAAGTGGAATCCATGTGACATTTCCGATGCCCAACACATTTTTACCATTGCGTATTCTTACAAATCCTTTTTCTCCATAAGTTTCTCCTTCTTAATTCTGGGCTCTCCAGTATTGTTTTCCCTTAAATATTCCATGGCCAGTTAGACACATCATTTGGAATCAATCACCGTATCCACAATTATGGCACCAGCTCCAAACATCTTCCCCACATGTCAGGCATGTCATTCCATAGAATTCTTAGGTGTCCAAGATACCATGGAGTTAAATAGAATTTGCATGAGCAACTAGAATGAGAACCCAGAGGATTCAGGTTTGTATATGAGTTTTGGACATTTTTGGTGTACTTTTTGGGTATATAATTAGTCATTTTTTGTGTTTGGAATATTTATTTTGACTTATTATACAGGCATAATCATTAACATAACTCACCCCTTTGTAAGACGCAAATGATTCATGGGCGGCTACACAGCACAACACTGGTAGCTTCTTATCGAGTGCCTCTTGGATGGCTTTTTCTCCTTGTATGGTCTGAAAACCATTGAGGTAAATCATATTTGTAAAATACTGGAAGGAAGAGAAAAAAAGGAAGAAAATGTATGAATTGACACTTTTCATAAGTTACAAAGTAATGATTTAGTGTTTGAATGTTTCTTGGTCTTTCGGGTGAAAAAGGTCAATCCTTCTCCAAATAGAACCCCTCGCTGCACATAAGTTTTAGGGCCCTCCAAGTAGGATATGGTGTGTTTGGCTCATCACCACGGCCAAGAGCTGAATCACGCTCTGTGGGAAAAGGATAATCGTTCTCCCCGTGCGACACCTATACAATCCCTTAGATGGCTTTTTCTCCGTGTATGGTCTGAAAACCATTGAGGTAAATCATCTTTGCAAAATACTGGAAGGAAGACAAAAAAAGGAAGAAAATGTATGAATTTACACTTTTCATAAGTAATAAAGTAATGGTTTAGTGTTTGAACGTTTCTTGGTCTTTCGGGTGAAAAAGGTCAATCCTTCTCCAAATAGACCCCCTCGCTGCACATAAGTTCTAGGGCCCTCCAAGTAGGATATGGTGTGTTCGGCTCATCACCATGGCCAAGAGTTGAATCATGTTCTGTGGGAAAATGATAATCTTTCTCCCCGTACGACACCTATACAATCCTTTGGATTGCTTTTTCTCCGTGTATGGTCTGAAAATCATTGAGGTAAATCATCTTTGCAAAACACTGGAAGGAAGAGAAAAAAAAAGGAAGAAAATGTATGAATTGACACTTTTCATAAGTTACAAAGTAATGGTTTAGTGTTTGAACGTTTCTTGGTCTTTCGGGTGAAAAAGGTCAATCTTCTCCAAATAGACTCCCTCACTGCACATAAGTTCTAGGACCCTCCAAGTAGGATATGGTGTGTTCGGCTCATCACCATGGCCAAGAGTTGAATCATGTTCTGTGGGAAAATGATAATCTTTCTCCCCGTGCGACACCTATACAATCCTTTGGATTGCTTTTTCTCCGTGTATGGTCTGAAAATCATTGAGGTAAATCATCTTTGCAAAACACTGGAAGGAAGAGAAAAAAAAAGGAAGAAAATGTATGAATTGACACTTTTCATAAGTTACAAAGTAATGGTTTAGTGTTTGAACGTTTCTTGGTCTTTCGGGTGAAAAAGGTCAATCCTTCTCCAAATAGACTCCATCACTGCACATAAGTTCTAGGACCCTCCAAGTAGGATATGGTGTGTTCGGCTCATCACCACGCCCAAGAGCTGAATCACGCTCTGTGGGAAAATGATAATCTTTCTCCCCGTGCGGCACCTATACAATCCCTTGGATGGTTTTTTCTCCGTGTATGGTCTGAAAACCATTGAGGTAAATCATCTTTGCAAAATACTGGAAGGAAGAGAATAAAAAAGGAAGAAAATGTATGAATTGACACTTTTCATAAGTTACAAACTAATGATTTAGTGTTTGAACGTTTCTTGGTCTTTCGGGTGAAAAAGGTCAATCCTTCTCCAAATAGACCCCGTCACTGCACATAAATTCTAGAGCCCTCCAAGTAGGATATGGTATGTTCGGCTCATCACCACGGCCAAGAGCTAAATCACGCTCTGTGCGCTCTATGGGGAAAGGATAATCTTTCTCCCCGTGCGACACCTATACAATCCCTCAACAAAAGTTGTGGCTGCCAAGGCCTAACATTGAGCTAGTGTTTGGTTTTTTGTTTTAGTTCCAAATGGGTACTCGCGAACGGGTGAATAACGGTTACTCTTGGATGGATAATAGGTATTTGCTCATAGATAACGTAACGACCCATTAGCTTAAGGAGTGGCTAATGGGTCGACTCGTTTTCAACACAACTCATTAAGTCCGACCCGTATATTTATTTTTGTGTGTGAATTAGTGTTGTGTTAACATGCAATGTACAATATTATTAGTTCTATCATTTAAGGGAGTAAAGTAAAATACTTTAAGTTTACATGCAATTTTCAATACAGGATATGAAACAGGCTCCGAAGTATTGAAGCAGTTGAATTTGCGAATGGACATTTTCAGCAACAATTGCATATGCTTGAGGTGAGTGAACGAGCCCTTCAAGAAAGCTTGAGTTTGCATAGAGTTTTCAAACATCTTTACCTCCATGTGATGTAGAATTTAGATAGTTTAGCGGAAGCGAAAACAATAGAAAATAGAAAATATAACAAAATGGATAGGTCTGTAATCACTCTACCTTTTTTTTTTTCTCAATTTCCTCATCTTTTCCCTCCTTCTCCTCTGGAACACATGCCTTTCTACTACCAATGTGCATCACATTTTTACCCTTCAATATTCGCACAAATCCTTTGTCTCTCCACTTTCCCCCCAAGAATTTTGGCGCAACCAATATTCTTGGTTGTAGCCAAGAATGCACGTGGCGTCGAATCCGCATCCATATCCCCCATATCCGCACCACTTGCACCAACTCCATACTCTCGTTTTCTTACATATCTTGTAAGGGCATTTCTTTTTAGTGCAGTCCAAGGCTTTCTCTACCTTACATTTCGTTTTAGAGCATTCGGCTTTTTAGGGCGTTTCATTACATAGCATTTCTGGGGTCCAAAGATGCCGTGAAGTTCAATAGAATTGAATGAGTGAGTCGTGACCATAATGAGAACCCAACATGTGGAAAGCTTGTTTGAAAAGGATAAAGCAAACCTTATGTTTTATTTATTCCCTTATTGTTAGATTTTTGATATTAGTGTCTACCTTTGCACATTATCAATTAAAACTTTGTTAGTGAAAACAAAATTTAGTGGGTATTCTGGGGGTGGGTTAGCCAATGTTGGTATTCTGGGGGTGAGTTAGCCAAGTTTTAATAGATAATGTGCTAAAGCGGACACTAATATCAAAAATCTAAGGGCATTTCTTGCGTATTCTTACAAGGGCATTTCTCCTCCATAATTTTGGGCTCTCCAGTATTGTTTTCCCTTTAATATTCCATGGGCAGTTAGACACATCACGTGGAATCCCTCACCGTATCCTCAATTATGGCACCAGCTCCAAACATCCTCCTCACATTTCAGGCATGTCCTTCCATAGAATTCCTAGATGTCCAAGATACCATGGAGTTAAATACAATTTGCATGAGCAACCAGGACGAGAACCCATAGGATTCAGGTTTGTATATGAGTTTTGGATATTTTTGGTGTACTTTTTGGGTATATAATTAGTCTTTTTTTGTGTTTGGAATATTTATTTTGACTTATTATGCATGCATAATCATTAACATAACTCACCCCTTTGTAAGACGCAAATCATTCATGGGTGGCTACACAGCACATCATTGGTAGCTTCTTATCGAGTGCCTCTTGGATGGTTATTTCTCCGTGTATGGTCTGAAAACCATTGAGGTAAATCATCTTTGCAAAATACTCGAAGGAAGAGAACAAACGGAAGAAAATGTATGAATTGACACTTTTCATAAGTTACAAAGTAATGGTTTAGTGTTTGAATGTTTCTCGGTCTTCCGGGTGAAAAAGGTCAATCCTTCTCCAAATAAACCCCTTTGCTGCACATAAGTTCTAGGGCCCTCCAAGTAAGATATGGTGTGTTCGGCCCATCACCATGGCCAAGAGCTGAATCACGTTATGTGGGAAAAGGATAATCTTTCTCCCCGTGCGACACCTATACAATCCCTTGGATGGTTTTTTCTCCGTATATGGTCTGAAAACCATTGATGTAAATGATCTTTCAAAATACTGGAAGGAATTGAAAAAAAGGAAGAAAATGTATGAATTGACACTTTTCATAAGTTACAAAGTAATTGTTTAGTGTTTGAATGTTTCTTGGTCTTTCGGGTGAAAAAGGTCAATCCTTCTCCAAATAGACCCCTTTGCTGCACATAAGTTCTAGGGCCCTCCAAGTAAGATATGGTGTGTTCGGCTCATCACCATGGCCAAGAGCTGAATCACGTTATGTGGGAAAAGGATAATCTTTCTCCCCGTGCGACACCTATACAATCCCTTGGATGGTTTTTTCTCCGTGTATGGTCTGAAAACCATTGATGTAAATGATCTTTCAAAATACTGGAAGGAATTGAAAAAAAGGAAGAAAATGTATGAATTGACACTTTTCATAAGTTACAAAGTAATGGTTTAGATTTTGAACGTTTCTTGGTCTTTCGTGTGAAAAAGGTCAATCCTTCTCCAAATAGACCCCCTCGCTGCACATAAGTTCTAGGGCCCTCCAAGTAGGATATGGTGTGTTCGGCTCATCACCACGGCGAAGAGCTGAATCACGCTTTGTGGAAAAATGATAATCTTTCTCCTCGTGCGACACCTATACAATCCCTTGGATGGCTTTTTCTCCGTGTATTGTCTGAAAACCATTTAGGTGAATCATCTTTGCAAAGTACTAGAAGGAAGAGAAAAAAAAAAAGGAAGAAAATGTATGAATTGACACTTTTCATAAGTTACAAAGTAATGGTTTAGGGTTTGAACGTTTCTTGGTCTTTCGGGGGAAAAATGTCAATCCTTCTCCAAATAGACCCTCTCGCTGCACATAAGTTCTAGGTCCCTCCAAGTAGGATATGGTGTGTTCGGCTCATCACCACGGCCAAAAGCTGAATCACGTTATGTGGGCAAAGGATAATCTTTCTCCCCGTGCGACACCTATACAATCCCTTGGATGGCTTTTTCTCCGTGTATGGTCTGAAAACCATTGAGGTAAATCATCTTTGCAAAATACTGGAAGGAATTGAAAAAAATGAAGAAAATGTATGAATTGATACTTTTAATAAGTTACAAAGTAATTGTTTAGTATTTAAACGTTTCTTGGTCTTTCGTGTGAAAAAGGTCAATCATTCTCCAAATAGACCCCCTCGCTGCACATAAGTTCTAGGGCCCTCCAAGTAGGATATGGTGTGTTCGGCTCTTCAGCACGGCCAAGAGCTGAATCACGCTCTGTGGGAAAATGATAATCTTTCTCCCCGTGCGACACCTGTACAGTCCCTTGGATGGCTCCATGTATGGTCTGAAAACCATTCAGGTAAATCATCTTTCCAAAATACTGGAAGGAAGAGAAAAAAAAAGGAAGAAAATGTATGAATTGACATTTTTCATAAGTTACAAAGTAATGGTTTAATATTTGAACGTTTCTTGGTCTTTCGGGTGAAAAATGTCAATCCTTCTCCAAATAGACCCCCTCACTGCATATAAGTTCTAGGGCCCTCCAAGTAGGATATGGTGTGTTCGGCTCATCACCACGGCCAAGAGCTGAATCACGCTTTGTGGAAAAATGATAATCTTTCTCCTCGTGCGACACCTATACAATCCCTTGGATGGCTTTTTCTCCGTGTATGGTCTGAAAACCATTGAGGTGAATCATCTTTGCAAAATACTGGAAGGAAGAAAATGTATGAATTGACACTTTTCATAAGTTACAAAGTAATGGTTTTGTGTTTGAACGTTTCTTGGTCTTTCGGGTGAAAAATGTCAATCCTTCTCCAAATAGACCCCCTCGCTGTTCATAAGTTCTAGGGCCCTCCAAGTAGGATATGGTGTGTTCAGCTTATCACCACGGCCAAGAGCTGAATCACGCTCTGTGGGGAAAGGATAATCTTTCTCCCCGTGCGACACCTATACAATCCCTCAACAAAAGTTGTGGCTGCCAAGGCCTAACATTGAGCTAGTGTTTGGTTTTTTGTTTTAGTTCCAAATGGGTACTCGCAAACGGGTGAATAATGGTTACTCTTAGATGGATAATAGGTATTTGCCCATAGATAATGTAACGACCCATTAGCTTAAGGGTAATGGGTCGACTCGTTTTCAACACAACTCATTAAGTCCGATCCTAATATTTATTTTTGTGTGTGAATTAGTGTTGTGTTAACATGCAATGTACAATATTATTAGTTCTATCATTTAAGGGAGTAAAGTAAGAGGTATAATATTGTGACCATCCATAGAACAAGGAGCTACACCAAAGCAACCTACTGATCTCTGTACGAATTGTACAAGTAGTGTTACAAGCACATACAATCAGAACAAATTAACACATATACACATATACATATACATATACATATGCAAAGTTTTATGCAAAACCACTAGTCAAATTTGCATATTTGCAATAAGTTGTTAATACACGGTGACGGATTGTCGACATGTTTTATTGACATGTAATTGGTGCGTCGTTATAATCCATAAATTTGAAAAGAAAAAAAACATAACATTATCGCTAGACGTGTTGAGTGGCTCTAATATATAGATATTGCAGATAAAGAATAGGCGGAGGTTTCTTGTGATGGTTGCCAAAAAGAAAATGATGGCAAGAGGAATAACCATTAGGGCTGTGCACGAGTCGGGTTGGGTCGGTTATGGGCCCAAACCGCACGCCGAACCGGGCCTTGTCGGCAGGCCCAAATGCTAAACCGTGGACCTCCTTTTTAAGCCCATTTTCGACTTAAGTCGAAACCCGATTTGATCGAGCCGGGTTGGTTCGGTTCGGGTATTTGCCGAGGCCCAACAAAGGCAACAATTGAAAGCTTTTTTTTTTTTTTTTTTCCAGGCCCATTCTGTTTTTTTTGTCAGATTTCAACAATTCAAGTTTTGACAGTTTCTGTCTAGTTTTTCCAGTTTTGACAAATCTGCATATCTTAAGTTTTCATCATTTAAATACTTAAAAAAACCTAAAAACCATAGCAAATCACCATCCACCACACATCTCCAAATACAGAAATTAATTATTATTACAGTCCATAGCAAATTGTGAGAGTAATCTCAATCACAATTTGCATATTTGCAAAGTTCAAAAGAAAATCCAAATAAAATTTGCCTTCAAATCAATTCTGCACAGAAAAAAAATTATATAAAAAGTCAGAATATATAAATAGAATTAACTTACAAATAAGGCATTAAAAAAAAATTATATAAACTATGATCTATATATAATGCTCATTTACCATGCTCAATCTACCACAGTAACGAAAAAAGATAAACTGAGTTTGAAAACTATGGTGAACAGATCACCAACTACGGAACTTTTTAACTTAAAAAGGGTGCAAAGACATTTACTTTCTTTTCTACTTCAAATAACCAAAAAAGAGCCTAATTTATAGCTCCACTTAGACTCATTATGACACATTTTAGAGAAATAATCAGTGCTTTCTTTTTTATAGAGCAACACAACTTAAAGTTGCTGAAAACCCCATAATGAAAAAAGCAAATTTCCATACAACAGCAGAAGAAGAAGAGAAGAAGAAGAAGAACCCACAGGCTATCTTCCTAGAGAACAAAAAAAAGTTCAAGCTTTTACTCTTTAGAAGGAACAAGAAACCAAAACAGAGAAAGACCTGAAGCTCTTTGAGTAAAACATTGCAGTACCCAATAAACCAAGAGAACCCAACAAAAATGAAGCAGAGGTTGGAAGATGCAGAGGTCAAATGAAAAGGCTTACAGATTACATAAATAGAAAGAATTAACAAAAATTGTCAAATCCCCAAATCACATTATTGAATGATGCAAATTTTCAAAATCCGAAATGAAATCATAAATAACAAATAAAACTACTGAAAAACACAAATAAATCAAACAACATTGTTCAATCACTTCTGTCCCAAAATCAATTCTATGATCCTAGATATTACCAGAAATTACAACAACACCATAAATAAATCAAACAACAACAAAGTCAGATCAGAGAAGAAATTACCTAGAGCAAGCCAATCGTTTCCTATGATAACAAATAAAACTACCAAATTTACTCAATATCTACCAAATCACATTATTGAATGATGCAAATTTTCAAAATCCGAAATGAAATCATAAATAACAAATAAAACTACCACAAAAAATAACAAATAAAACTACTGAAAAACACAAATAAATCAAACAGCATTGTTCAATCACTTCTGTCCCAAAATCAATTCTTTGATCCTAGATATAGAATCAATTCTGTTCAATCACCAGAAATTACAACACCACCATAAATAAATCAAACAACAACAAAGTCAGATCAGAGAAGAAATTACCTCAAACTGTCCACCAAAAAGAATTAACAACAGAATTGATTTTGTTACCTCAAACTGTCAAATCCCTAACATAGAAAGAATTAACAACAGATTAGATAAATAGAAAGAATTAACAAAAATTGTCAAATCCCTAACATTTTTAATTAGGGTTTACACATTAATTTTAATACCTCAAACTGAGAGAGAGAGAGAGAGAGAGAGAGAGAGAGCAGCTGACAGAGAGCGAGAGTGGCTGAGAGAGAGAGAGAGCGAGCGAAACTGGCTGAGGGTGAGAGAGAGAGTGACTGAGAGATCGGGAGAGAGAGAGAGTGGCTGAGATCGAGAGAGGCAGAGTCGAGAGGGATTGAGAGAGGAGAAGAGGCGAGCCGAGAGTGATTGAGGATTGAGAGAGGCAGCCTGGCAGAGTCGAGAGGGAGAGGCAGAGTCGAGATGGATTGAGAGAGGCAGCGGCGAGAGAGGCTGAGAGGAGAAGAGGCGAAATGGAGAAAAAAAAAATATCGATTCAATGTTTTAGTTTTAGGGTTTCACTATATTCCGGTGTAACATAGAGTAGGAAATGATTTTCCCTCAACGAATCATCACTTGACAAGTGTATTAATTATTTTTTTAATAATATAATTATATTACTCGGTCCGGTCCGGTTTTCGCCGGTTCACAGCCAATTAAAACCGGTCCAACCCGGTTCTTGGCCGGTTCGGGCGGTTTTTTTACCGATTCTTCCATTTTTCAATGTAAAAACCGAACCAAACCACCTTAGGCGGTCCGGTTTGGTCGGTTCGGTCGGGTTTTCGGTTAAAATGCTCACCCCTAATAACCATAAGAGGAATGAGGCTTTGAACTTGAAAACAAAACATCACGATCAATATTGTAGTTGTTGACGACTGCGCTCCTAATTTGAAAATCTTCAACCCTAAACATGTTTGCTATTTGTTCGCACCACTTTGCGAAACCCAAGGGAGGTGTCGTATAGCAGTGTAGCTCGGAAGTCCGAGTGTCGTGTCCACAGAGAGTGGTGTAAAGATAACAGAGCTGAAAAAGAACAATTATGATTGAAAAGTAGATTTATGCAAGATTTGATTTCAAGAAAATTCATTGATTAAAACACTAAGGCATTGGGTTTCCACTTTTAACATAAGCATGCAACTCTTAATAATTTGATCCACAAAATATTTTCCATTGTAGTTGTTGAAAATAATGAAAGCTCTTTTTAATTTCCTTTAGAAGTATTCTAAGCATAACTTGTACCATTGGCAACAAACTATCAAACAAATAATCTTCATCAAAATTCTATTAATCTTTAGTAATTCTCTTCTCTTTTAAAAGCATGAAAGTTTTTACTACACAATGGGAAAAACATGATTGAACCCATGAAATAAATTATCAAACATTCATCAATTAATTAAAAAGAAAACTACAAATTTCATTTGAACAAAAACTACAAATTCACATTAAAGCTTAAGTTTGGATCAAACTAATAAAAATTACACACTTATATTAAAAGCTTTCTCCCTAGCCTTAGCTAGGGAGTTCGTTCCCCATAATAAAATAAAACTAAAAACAGAAATTAAAACTTAGAAAGATGGAGGGAAGAGAGAAAGCTCAAGAGTTGTGGAGCTTGGTGTGGTTTGAAGGCTTGTAGAGCTTCCTATTTATAGCCTTAAATCTCAACAACTAGGGAAATATTAAAATCTAAAATTCTCATCTCATTCAATGCACAACTGTAACCCTCATCTTAATATTTCTTCTTTTCTTCAATTGATGCTCCACTTCTACTTGCTTTTGTTATTCAATCCTTTCTTTTGGTTAAGTGTTGCACCTCTTGTCATCATCCTTCATTTCATTTGCTTAACTCATAATTTTAATAGTCCATGATTCCACATCTTCAAGCCACCATCTTGTTTGTTGCTTCATCCACTCCATGCATGAATTGAATATGTCTTACACCAACACAAGGCTAATAATCATAGGAAAACAATTAGATAAAATAGAAACCAAAATCGATAAGTTAATTCCCCAGGAAATTACTCTAAAGCCTAAGAAAGAAAAACCTTTAGTTAAATTCCAAGAGTTAAAACCGGAGTCTTCCCTTAAAGTTAACCCAACAATGAGAAAAATTGAAGAAATGTTCAAAGAGTTAACCCCAGTTAAGCCAAAGCCAAATAAAGATAAAGATAAAGGAAAAGAAGAAGAAACCTCAGTTAGAGTTTTACAATTTGAAGTTAACTCTGATAGTGAGTCAGCTATGTCTTTAGAGTCAGTTTCTAGTCAAGAGTCAGAAACTAGTAATATCTCTAAAATTGAACAAGCCTTTAGTAATCTCCAAGTTAACCAGGATTCTCAAAGTCTTAAAGTCAGCAGGTTAACAGGAAAAGTCAACCCCACAAGCCTTACCAAAAATTGGTATCCTAAGCCTACGCCCCCAGATGTCCAATTCGAAGAAAGAACCCAGAGTCAGTTCTCAGTGTCTTCTGATAAGCTATACGAATGGAATATCGATGGCTTGTCCGAACAGGAGATACTCAATAAATTACATCATATGTCCATGGTAGCCAATAGTTATGCCACAAATCACCAGTTAAGACAGTCAGATATAGTTTCCCTTTTAGAAACAGGATTCACAGGAACACTTCGTTTCTAGTGGGATAAACATCTCACAAACGAAGCCAAACTAAGTATAACTCATGCCTTTAAGACAGATGAAAATAATTATCCAATTTTAGATGAACGTGTAGGAACAAGCATAGAAGATGGAGTCATTGTCCTTTAATACACAATAATTGAGCATTTCATAGGAACACCTAGTAGTACAACAGCTAGAATTCATGATCAGTTAAGTAATCTAAGATGCCCTAAGCTAAGTGATTTTAGATGGTATAAAGATGTTTTCATTTCCAGAGTTATGCTAAGAGATGATAGTAATCAAGCCTTTTAGAAAGAAAAGTTTATTAACGGTCTCCCTAATTTATTTGCGCATAAAATTAGAACAGTCCTAAGAAATGAATCAGGTACAATTAATTACGATGAGTTAACCTATGGTAATATAATTAGTACAATTAATCAAGTCGGTATGAAAATGTGTGTAGATTTAAAAATAGGTAAATCAATCCAAGCCGATAGAAAAAATGCCAAGTATGAATTAGGTAATTTCTGCGAACAGTATGGTCTAGCACCAATCCTGCCGTCTAGAGAAGTCAAAAGAAGCCATGATAGACGCCATTATTCCTGCAAAAGAGATTCCTTCAAAGATAATGATGAATTATATAGTAAAAGAAGATTTACCCCTAGGAAAAGTAAATGGTCAAAAGGTTATTTAAAAGGTTTTAAGAAAAGCCCCCGACAAGGTAAAAAGAGTTACTTTAAGAAAGACACAGGTAAAAGCAAAGTCAGATGTTACAAATGCAAAAAGCAAGGTCATTATGCTAATGAGTGCAAAGTAAAAGAAACAGTTAAGCAGTTAAAGTTAGCATCTGAAGACGAAGCCAAGTTAATTAAAGTTCTTGAGATAGCCAACACTGAGTCAGATCCTATGCCTTCAGATAGTTACAATTCAGACAATTCCCAGTCTAGTGAGCCAGAAGTTCAATTAGGTTGTAAAGATAAATGCTGTAGAATTTTGAATAAATCAATTTGTGTTTTAACTAAACAAGAAGAACAAGAGGAGTTATTAATTGAATTAATTAGTAAAGTTCAAGATCCCGAGTTAAAATCCGAGTATCTTAGGAAGCTTAGAAAGGTCATAAGCCAGGAAGAGTCTAGTTCTACTACGCCCCCTAAGATAAGTCTTAATGCCACTTTAGAAAGATTTAATAAAAAGAAAGAAGTTACCCTTCAGGATCTCCAGTTAGAGGTTACATTAGTTAAAAAGGAAATTTTAGAATTAAAACAAATGAGTCAAAAGTTACAAACTGAGAATTACGAAATTAAGCAAGATCTAGTGAAATTATTAGAATAAAAAGCAGAGTCTAGCAATCCTTTTGGTAAGACTAGTTCTGAGTCAGAACCTGAGTCTTCTGATAAAGAAGATAAAGTTATTAATTTAATTAAGCAAATCAATTTCAGAAAATGGTATTCCAGAGTTAGTATTTTTATTAATGAATTTGAATTAAATACAATTGCCTTATTTGATTCAGGAGCTGATCTAAATTGTATACAGGAAGGTTTAGTTCCAACCCAATATTACAAGAAGTCAAAAGAAGTTCTAGGAACAGCGTCCGGTAAAGCCTTGAAGTTAAAATATGAATTACCCAAAGCCCATGTTTGCCAAAACAAAATATGCTTTAAAACGTCTTTTGTCTTAATCAATCAAACCATTTTCAAGCAATTTCCCAATGCTCTCCCATTTATGACTATCAATTACACAAAAAATTAGGATTCTTTTGTGCATTTTATTGTCGGAATCACTATTATACCCAATGTACATGAAAATGAAGGAGAAGTTGAAAGTTGACATTCGTTCACATAGAATATGCCTTACAACAGATACTTGGACATCGGTTCAAAAGGTGAATTACATGGTGTTGACTACCTACTTTGTTTCTTCAGAGTTAGGATACAAAAGCTTGTATATAAACTCCCAAACGAAGGTTATTTTCATTTCTCGTGAAGAACTATCTATCTTCTTTTCAAGGGCTATAACATTTCTTTACATATGCAGATTGAGGCTTTGAAAAATGAAAACCATGAGCTTTCTTTGAAGTTGGAAGTACTGTTGATAATATATACATATATCTAAAAAATGTTAGCGCCACTTACCAACGGTTGGTCAACCAAATTTTTGCCAAACACATTGGTCATACCATGGAAGTATATATTGAAGACATGCTACTCATTAGTAAGAAGACCGATCATCACCTCCGTAACTTTTCATTCATGTTCGGCATTTTAAAGAAATATAAGATGCGTCCCAATCCTACGAAGTGTGCCTTCGGCGTATCTTCTGACAAGTTCCTCAACTTCATGCTTAGCTAAAGGGGCATCGAAGCCAATCCCAAAAAGATCAAATTATTGCTCACCATGCAGGTGCCAAAGACATAGAAGAACATCCAACGCCTCACTGGTTGCAAACCCGCACTTTAAAATAAACTCTAAGTAAGCACGCATATCTCTCTTAAATTGAAGTTTTTTCTTTTTTCTCGACTCTTAAATTGAAGTTAATAAGCCTGGGCACGGTTCGGGGCGGGTCAAATTTTGGTCGACCTATGGGCTAAATAGATGAAGGCCTCGGTTCTCGGGTTAGGTCGGGTCTAACCCGAGACTTGGGCATCGGTTCAAAATGTGAATTACATGGTGTTGACTACCTACTTTGTTTCTTCAGAGTTAGGATACAAAAACTTGTATATAAACTCCCAAACGAAGGTTATTTTCATTTACCGTGAAGAACTATCTATCTTCTTTTCAAGGGCTATAACATTTCTTTACATATGCAGATTGAGGCTTTGAAAAATGAAAACCATGAGCTTTCTTTGAAGTTGGAAGTACTGTTGATAATATATACATATATCTAAAAAATGTTAGCGCCACTTACCAACGGTTGGTCAACCAAGTTTTTGCCAAACACATTGGTCATACCATGGAAGTATATATTGAAGACATGCTACTCAAGAGTAAGAAGACCGATCATCACCTCCGTAACTTTTCATTCATGTTTGGCATTTTAAAAAAATATAAGATGCGTCCCAATCCTACGAAGTGTGCCTTCGGCGTATCTTCTGACAAGTTCCTCAACTTCATGCTTAGCTAAAGGGGAATCGAAGCCAATCCCAAAAAGATCAAATTATTGCTCAACATGTAGGTGCCAAAGACACAAAAGAACATCCAACGCCTCACTGGTTGCAAAGCCGCACTTTAAAATAAACTCTAAGTAAGCATGCATATCTCTCTTAAATTGAAGTTTTTTCTTTTTTCTCGACTCTTAAATTGAAGTTAATAAGCCTGGGCACGGTTCGGGTCGGGTCAAATTTTGGTCGACCTGTGGGCTAAATAGATGAAGGCCTCGGTTCTCGGGTTAGGTCAGGGCTAAGTTGAAACCCACAAGTGGGCCGAACCTCAATGGACCTCGGTTCTCGGGTTGATTTTGTATTTCGATCGAGCCCAATGCTATAATTTTTCAAAAGCCCAGATCATATTTATTTTCAGCCAAAAAAAGCCCAAATCATATTTAGTTTCAGCCAAACCCTTCTTTTTTTTTTTTGTCAAATTGCCAAAACCTAATAAGTTCTTACTAACATGCCCAAATCACTTTTTTCTTCTCCTTCAAATCCTGAAATCATGCAAATTCAGGTATAACCCATAAAAATCCATCATTCCAATCTAAGTTTCTAAACAACTAAATCAATCCCACATTCACACAATCATCAACCAACCAAGGAAAGGAAATATAACTTCTTACATAAAAACCATAAAAACATACTACAACTAATTATAAGGGTATGGATTCCCTGGCACAACATACACACGCATCACCTTGAACCAAAAAACACTCTCACAGTGCCATTTGCATTGATTGCAACAAGTCCAGAAGGCAGGATTTATCTTTGCTTCAGTAGGCCAGCCGTCAATAACAAAACACCATTCGTTGTTGTTACAAGCGCTACAGTGATTGAACTTAATCTTCCCATAGTAAAACATATCTACGATATGTCTTGAAACAGACAAAACTCGGCTTAATCTTCGTCTCAAAGCATCCCTGGTTCCTTTCATATCAATGTTGTTACGTTGATTCAAAGAACACAAAAATTGTAATGCATCCTCTTTTGACTGACCAATTTCGGACATGCCAAGTAGTCCAACTAGATATGCCGGTTCCATATGGCTTGCCGTGACTGCAATGCGCATTCCATACAACGTTTCCACGTTACCCTGCATGAAAAACACTTCGAACGCTTCTCTAAATATGGACTCAGGGTTCTCGCAAGCCCAACATTGTTGCAAGAAAAGCTGGACCGCAGGATTCGCATGGTACCAGCTAGGATGGTCTAGGTACTTTGCCTTTGAAATGGTTTTCCACACTTGTGGAGTGTTTGACAACGTCTGGAATAATGGGCACACAGATGCCATACAGAAGACATCTTCCGATGATTGAGTTGCCACGTATAACATCACTTTAAACGAAGCTAATTACGGAATGAAGGCTTGGGGCATATCCAAATGGAGATGCTTCCTTCGCTTTCCTCCGAGTGTAGTGAAATGTTTCGAATTCATTGAAATGTTTTTGGAATGAGACGATTTGGGGAGTTGAACAGGGGAGAAATGAAAACATAAAGGATTTTGGTTTTGTTTTAGCCTCTGTTTGTAGTGTTTTCAAAATGTGTTTCCACTTGGGGTTTTTCCAAGTTGACCCTTTTTAAAGAAACTGAACCCAACACCGTAAAACTAAAGAGAAGAGAAGGGAAGTCGTCATTGAAATGCAAAGAGAGTCGGACAGTACAAAAGTCAATTAATAACCTATTTGCATAGCCTAATTTGGATCCCACCATCACATTCATTGATACAAATTTGATGGATTACTCACTAGTCACAGAAGGTCCCATCATATACTTTTTCATTTTCCCACATCAAACTAACCCTGATAAGGTTATTAAAATGGAACCAATGATGATGGATTCTTATCCAACTAGTTACCTTAATGAAATATAATTAAAATAATATATTTAAAGCACTGTCCCCTCAATTTTCAGATTAATATTTGGTAGTGAAATATTATATTGGTTTTTCGGGTAAAAGGTGCCACAATCTTGACGGTACAAGTGTCCAGATCGTGACCCACCCACCCACACACAGAAAAGAAGGATATAATTCGATTTGGGCAGAGATGAGAGAGACCTGACTAAGAAGTTTAGGGTTATGAGTGAAGGGGTATGACTGAGAACTATGAGTGAGAAGAGGTATGACTGAGGAGGTATTAGTGAGAAGGTACGAGTCAGAAGAGGTTTTAGTTTACGACCTCCAAAAATCAAAGAAGGCTCGGTTTCATTGTTAGTACTACCACCACTCTCATTGGTAGTATTAGTAGCACCCATATTGTTACTACTAGACTTATACACTTCATACATATTCAAAGAAGTTGTTTCACCTCATTTGCCTTTTGAGCCACCAATCTATCACAAGTAGGATCATTTTCAAATATTTCATCAAAGACGTGCTTCAAATTGCGAAGCTTGAATTGGGGGTCAATCACAACTCCTATCATCAAGAATGGGTTCACTTTATGAACTTCACCCCAATATTTATCATATTTCTTCTTCATTGATACTTCCATATCATTTAAAAGCGTGTCCATTGATGTTTGTTCTTCAATAGGAATTGTAACATCATATCTATACAACTCCCTAATCTCCCCATCTATGGCAAGCAAGTAATGGAAGGTTGAATGTGATGTTAGATGCAAAGAAGCTGAAATTTTCAAAGTAACATCATAGAAGGTCTTCAAAAACATCACAAATGTCACGGCTTTTTCCCAATCTTCATCACTAGGTGGACCCACCCTCTTATTAGACTTAGACTTTCCCTTCCCTTTCCCACTTCCTTCAATGCCTTTATTTCTATCTTCCTCTCTTTCCTCTTCCTTGAAGTACATTAAGTAGGAAGAATCGGGATCATCCCCCATCCCCATCCAATCAAAAGCTTTTCAAAATTTCAATGCCGCATCAAGCATCAAATAAGTGGAGTTTCACCTAGTGGGCACATCCATCACCACCAACCCCTTGCACTTTATTTTTTCCGTCTCAACACACATTTTGAAGTAACTCAACCGAGAAGGTGAGGACCTCACAAACTTGACCACATTACGGATTTGCCACAATTGAGCTTTCTAATCTCTTCAAACCCTCCTTAACTATCAAGTTGATTATATGAGCAGTACGCCTTATATGCATGTGAACTCCTCCTAACACACTATTCGAATCTTTCCACCCATTTATTTTCTTACTCACATAATCAATTGCCTTACTATTGGCAGCCGTATGTGAGTATCTTCTCATGTCCCCAATCAATCAAACAATTTTCAAGCAATTTCCCAATGCTCTCCCATTTATGACTATTAATTACACAAAAAATTAGGATTCTTTTGTGCATTTTGCTGTCGGAATCAACAAAGTAGGTAGTCAACACCTTATAATTCACATTTTGAACCGATGTCCAAGTATCGGTTGTAAGGCATATTCTATGTGAACAAATGTCAACTTTCAACTTCTCCTTCATTTTTATGTACATTTCTAGAAATCTTCTTCCAAGGGTTCTACGAGAAGGTGGATTAAATTGTGGGCATGCAACACTACAAAACTCCCTAAACCCTTCACCCTCCACAAAGCTAAAAGGTAGCTCATCTCGAACTACCATCCTAATACAAGCATCCAAATAATCATCTTTGTTAAAATTCCTATAAACAAGAGCATTACCCTTGGATGCATCAAATGTGAGCGTCCGTATGTTCTTATCCCTGTGCCTATAAGGGTAATGCAAACATTGTTTATTTAGATGCTTCCACATGTTGCTTGTCCCATTCTTCTTGGTATCACTAGCATAAGTAGCACTACAATACTTGCACTTAGCCCTTTTTTCAACTTCTTTTCTTTTAGTCTCATCTATTGCTTTCACATCCAATACGAAATCATACTTTTGAAAGTGTTCCCACACATCACTCTCCTTCTTACTAAGTTTCCTCTTCCCAGTACTAGGCTCTAATGGTGATGGTGTTGGATTTTGTGATGCTACTGTAGGAGGTATAGCAGCATCACTACAAGGAACAGAATCATCATTCCCAGGCATTTGAGCCTCATTAGAAGCAGGTTCCTATTCATAAACATATTTAAACACAGTCAATCAAATTTTTCCTACCCATAAACAGATTAAAACATATATTCTATCCAAAAAACATATTTCAAATTTAATCTTGTATTCTCAATTTGAACATGAAAAACTAGAATTCTATTTTAAAAAGTGGCCTAATTCTATAAGCAATCTAAAATAAAATCCCACAAGGAGAACCAAATAATAAAAGTAATAAAACCCTAGTAAAACAAAATAAAGTAAACAGAATGCTTGGACAAACACTAATAAGTGCTACAAAAAGGTCTGCCACACAGAAATGTTAAAAGACTTTCACAAATTAATTACACTATCCAAAACAGGTGAAATCCAAATTATCTCTACAACCCAGGCATGCCTATGGGATTTGCAAATATTGCTCTATAAAAGCAAGAAGTCCTATTTTAAAAGACTCTGACCCAAATTCCACCTAAAAAAAAATTATGCTAAGACTTTAAACTGCAAACTCAATCACCCATAAGTAAATCAATGCCAATGAGGATCTTAAATTGAAGGACTAATCATCACCAGCACTGTGAACTAGAGCTCAACAATTTCGCAACTTATACATATGTACAATATATGAGATACAAATGAGTGATTGAAAAAACCCAAATCAAATTAGAACTTAGATGATTGCCTCTCAGTGTACAAATTTTTTATTAAAGGATTGAATGTAAAGTTTAACCAATTCTAAATTCTCAACATGAAAAAAAAAATTACGACACATGATAACTGTGTAAAATAAGGCAAGATAAAAAAAAATAACCTGGACAGATATCTTCCAAAACTATGGGGGGAAACACAATGAGAGTTATTCAATACTAAATGGAAAATGCATACCAAACGAGAGAGAGAGAGAGAGAGAGAGAGAGAGAGAGAGAGAGAGAGAGAGAGAGAGAGAGAGAAGAAATGATACCTACCAGACAAGAAAGAGAGATCGACGAAGGAGCGATGCCGATGCTGTAGCCGAAAGATCCAAGGTCGGGAGAGACGAATCGATTGAAGATCTGAGGACTCGGGAGAGAGAGGGGCGACTTAGGGTTTTGATTTTGAAGAAGAAATAAGAAGAAATGAAAAGAGGAGAAGAGAAGACTGACTGAGTGAGAGAGACAGAGTCGTGTGAGGTGAGGGAGGGTTATGGAAAAAAAAAAAGGGGTGAGGTTACGCTGCAAGCAAGCTCACTGAACCTTTTTTTTGGCCAATCAAACGAAGCCACGTGTAATAAATATATATAATTAAATATTTACCGATTCGTTTCAGGTTCACCAGTTTTGAAAAAATTTGACCCCAGAGCCGAATCGTTGACCTTCGATTCAGTTCAGGTCCATGGTTGACTTTTTCGATTTGGTCAAAAAACTCTCTTTTTCGGTTTGGTTTGGTTTAGTTCGGTCAGTTTGATCGGTTTATCAATTTTTATATCCACCCTTAGAAGTTAACATACTAAAACTAGAATAGAAATACACACCGATGTTCCCTGCATAATATATATATATATATATATATATATATTTAGCCCATTTGCAAAAGTTTAGTTCATTAAGTACATTGAAATTAAAGGATAAACGTATTTTTTATGGTGCATCAGCCTTGATTTATAATCAACTAAAAAAAAACACATAAAAACATAACTGTTGGTGCTATGCCTTCTTAGTGGTGTTGCTATTATTGCAATGTCCTCTTCACTTGGGCCATCTCAAATGTCCAAACCCTTCAGTTTCAGCATTCATGTTATCAACAAATATATAATTGAATCTTTATTTTTATTTCTTTCAACAATTAAAATATATATAAATCACTCACTCGTTTAACCTCATCTCATCTTCATGAGAGAATGGTATGATCTCAAATTGATTCTTTTCAGCTATAATGACTATCTCTTGGTGTTCTTCATTGGACACAAGATCATAATTGATAGCAACCTTGTTGCTTGGGTTCCATTGATTGTTCCTTTAGACAAGCTTCACCTCTCTCATATTTTGAACATTGCTCACTAACAAATGTGGTAATTGGTTCAAGTTGTCTATTACATTGTCTGTTTGGTTCTTTACTTGTTTAGTACCTTTAAGCAGTTCTTGAGATGACAATTGTTGATGCCCAAAAATGGATGACCACTTGAGGACCCAACTTATCTTCATGTTGGACGCGCTATAATTTTTTTTCAATTATAAATCAATGGGGACACACCATAAAAAATACGTGTATCCTTTAATTTCAATGCACTTGGTGAACAAAACTTTTGCCTAGTGGGCTAAATAGATATATATTATAAAGGGAACATGGATGTGTATTTCTATTCTAGTTTTAGTATGTTAACTGAAATTTAAGAGTCCATCAAAGAGAAAAAAAAAGAAGTTAAATTTAAGAGAGAGATGCATGCTTGATTAGAGTTTATTATGAAGTGCACATATTTTGAACATTACTCACCAACATATGTGGTAATTGGTTCAAGATGTCTATTACATTGTCTGTTCGGTTATTTACTTGTTTATTAGCTTTAAACAGTTTTTGAGATGACAATTGTTGATGCCCAAAAATTGATGACCACTTGTAGACCCAACTTATATTCACATTGGATGCACCATAATTTTTTTAATTATAAATCAAGGGGGACGCACCATAAAAAATATGTGTATCCTTTAATTTCAATGTACTTGGTGAACAAAACTTTTGCCTAATGGGTTAAATAGATATATATTATAAAGGGAATATGGATGTGCATTTCTATTATAGTTCTAGTATGTTAATTGAAATTTAAGAGTTCATCGAAAAGAAAAAACTTAAATTTAAGAGAGAGAGAAGCGTGCTTGATTAGAGTTTATTCTAAAATGCAGCTAAGCGACCAGAGAAGCTACGCGACTATTTAGACTTTGGACGTCATTTTGCATCTTTGGCACCTGCATGTTGAGCAATGCTTTGATCCTCTTGGTATTGGCTTCAATGCCTCTTTGGATGATCATGAAGCCAAAGAACTTGTTGAAAGATATGCCGAAGGAGCACTTCATAGGATTGAGATGCATCTTATATTTCTTTAAGATGCCAAACACATGGGAAATGTTACGGAGGTGCTGATCAACCGTTTTACTCTTGACCAGCATGTCTTCGACATATACTTCCATGATAAGGCCAATGTGTTTGATAAAAATTTGGTTGACCTACTGTTCGTAAGTAGTTCCATCATTTTTGGGCCTAAAAGGCATAACGTTTTAGTACTGGACGCCTTTATTGGTAATGAAGGCGTTGTGCTCCTGATCGGCGATATGCAAAAATATCTTGTTGTGTCATGAGTATGCGTCCATGAAACTAAAGAGTTCATGATCTGCAATAGCATCCACCAGCTGATTGATTCTTGGTAAAGGAAAAACTATCCTTGGTGAGCCACATCGAATATGTCGTTTCCCTAATGAAGTTGATAGTACACAGCTTGTCTACTTCGGTCTTCATAGCTTTATACTGTTCGAAATCATAGGCTCATCGCTTTTGATGCACTGGTTTGTAATTGGGGCTGATGCTAAGTTTATGATAGATAACATCGGGGAAATGCCCGGCAAGTCATTGTAGAACCTAGCGCAGACCTCCGAATTCTTTTTTAGGAAGGTGACAAATTCGGCCCAAAGAGTCTTGTTGAGGCATGTGTCGATCCTTGCCTGCCAATCTAGTTGCTCTTCGTGAAGGGTGATGGATTCCAATTCCTTGACGAGTTGTGCTTGGGAAATGAGAGCTTCATCTCTAGGATCATATGGGTGATCATTCCCCCTACTGTACAGCATTGTGCGAGCCGTGGTGGAAACAGAAAGGGTTTCTTTTGGTATGTTCTAGCCGGTGGCTTAGCTGCTGAGACATAGTAGATCCGAGTGCTGAGCTGCTCGCCGCGAACTTGGTCTATGTCGGAGCGCATGGGAAACTTGAGCAAAAGTATGTAGGGTGAAATGAAGGCCTTCATTTTAGTCAAGGGCGTCCTGCCAATGATGGCATTATATGCCGTAGAGCATTCGACGACCAGAAAATTAGTATAGATGATGGTTTTTCTTGGTGTCGTGTCGAGGGCAAGAGACAACTGGATACTGCCGACAGGCTGGACGATGTCGCCGGAAAATCTAAGGACTAGGCTAATATCTCGGTCAAGATACCGATTATCGACTCCTAGTACGTTGAATGCATCGGTAAAGAGGACATCGACAGAGCTGTCAGTGTTAATTAATACTCTATTGACATAAAAATTGGTAATCTCCACCTTGATGATCATGGGTTCCTAGTGGGGAAAAATGATTTTTTTTTCTTCTTCCTCAAAGCATGTAACCAACTCCCAATCGATCCATTGGATCTTATGGTTCCGACTGTTCTCAAAACTTAGGATTTATGGGTGCCAAACGACACGCATGTAGTTCTTGATCGAGCAACTGCTGACATCGGCAAGTGGGGCACCCCGGCTGATCATATTAATATGTGGATAAGCCTTCTGGGCTGAGGCAGGTTGGTCGTGTAAGTATTGATCCAACTTGTCTTCATGAATTAGGCATTCTATGAAGGAGATCGACGGTGGTTCCAATGTCACCGCCTCTAGTGATTTTAGTTCCTTCCAAATTCCAATAATAAGAGAGTTACACCTCGAATACAAAAATTAATTTCGAATTCAACTATAATGCTTAGTTTTGTACAGTTTTACAGTTTACCGTGTGTGTTATGCTTTTCACAAAAAAGTTTTTTTTTTTTGTTGATACAAGTGATATTCAACTTTAAACTAATCTAAACTATGGGGAGTACAATCACTCTAGTCAACTTGGCTAATCTCATGTCTCCGTTTAAAATTTTTATAAAATATTTTTAAACTGGTTTTAAAATCTTATACTTTGGAAAAATTGAAACACACTAAGAACCAACTAGAAAATCACAAGTGGCTATTTGACATCTTCGTTCCCCAAATAAGCCCTCTAAAAGTTTTTGTATAAAATAACATGTAAGAATGGGTGTATTTATGAAAAAGCGCTACTTTAATGGGTGATTTTAATTTTGATATAAAATACAAAAAGTAAATAAATAATTGTCATACTAAACTTGAAGTGCCGTTTTTTGTAGCACAAATGGCCACCCTTTGTTCTCTCTTATTTCCCTCTTATTCTTTTTTTGTCTCTCTCATCTCGGTTTTCAAATGTTGTATAGTTTAAATTTATGAATTTTGCATATATACCACATAAACTATTAGGAGTGTGTGCCTTTACCACCCCAAGAAAAAAAATTTAGCAATTTGCCACCAAAACTTCAATCTTAGTGCTAATGTATCACCTTTGTTTGAATTTTTTTTTTGCCAAAGCTAGGATGGGGATAGGGAAACTGACACACATGACTATCATGAGGACTTGAACCCACGACCACTTGGGAACGCAACAAAAACCTGGGCCAATCCAATCTTAGTGCTAATGTGCCGTCTCTGTTAACTTTTGTTAAACATTTTGTCAAAACCATCACATGACATGCACACATGTATTTCCTTAAAGGCATTTTTGTTAATAGAAATTTAGTGAAATACCCATTCCTAGACATAAAACTATAAATATACCCTACACCATTCAATATATATAAACACACCCAAAAAAAACCCAAAACTGACAGCTGTTACCTTTTTTAATTTAATTAGATAAATGAAATACCTTTATTACCCATTTAGTATTAAATTAGTTTATTTGAAAAATTTTGGGCGCTCTCTCTCTCATCTCTCTCTGTTCGCTCTCGTCTCTCTACGTTCGCTCTCGTCTCTCTCCAGCGATCTTGGTGCTCCGGCCACAGCCAGCCGTGAGACCGGTCAGAAAAGGACTGGCCAGGGCCGACGATCAAGTCTGGGCTAAAGCCCAGCCACATCAGCCACTCACGACGCCGCTGCGAGCTCGGAAAGGTCTGTGGATTTCGAGTTTTTCGACGTCGTTTCCGGCGACTTCGGCGGTTGTTTCCGTCAATCGAGGTATGAAACTTCATCTACTTTTCGTGCTCTAGCTGTTTATGTATGTGGTTATGATAGATTTTGGAGTTTTGGAAATTAATCAATACACCCTAGATTTTGGTGTTTATGTATGTGCAATTGTAGATCCAATTCTTCTTGATTTTATATGTTTATTTTTGTTATTGCCGATTTGGAGGCAAGCTATTGGATTTTATGATTTCGTTCTAATTTGTATTTAGATATTCGTTTGAGTTTTAAATTGTGATTTTAGTTTCTTTTTGTTTATAATTTGGATTGATTTCATATTCGGTTTGGTTGTGGATTTGTTGTTTGAGCTGTGGTTAGAAATTTGTGATATTCGATTTGGTTTTCATATTAATTGAGGTATGCTTTTTCAGTTGAATCTGAGTATATTCGTGTTTTTTCTGTTTTTCACTGTAAAGTTCCAGTATAGGGTAGTAACACTGCTTGTTTGCTATGAAATCCTATTTCTAATGCATGTCTACCACTGTAAAGTTCCAGTATAGGGTAATAACACTGCTTGTTTGCTATGAAATCCTATTTCTAATGCATATCTACCACTGTAAAGTTCTAGTATAGGGTAATAACACTGCTTGTTTGCTATGAAATCCTATTTCTAATGCATATCTACCACTGTGAAGTTCCAGTATAGGGTAATAACACTGCTTTTTTGCTATAAAATCGTATTTGTAATGCACGTCTACCACTGTTAAGTTCCAGTCTAGGGTAATAACACTGCTTGTTTGCTATGAAATCCTATTTCTAATGCACGTCTACTAGTGTTATTACCACATACTAGAACTATACAGTGGTAGACATGCATTACAAATAGGATTTCAGAGGAAACAAGCAGTATTAATACCCTATACTGGAACTTTACAGTGCTAGACATGCATCAGAAATAGGATTTCAGAGGAAACAAGCAGTGTTATTACCCTATACTGGAACTTTACAGCCATTAATCAGAAATTTCAGTAAACTAGCGACTAAAATAATGATAGTAAATGTCTGAAATTTCAGTATAGGTTTGGTTTGTAAATGTCTTACCTTTGAATCGTTTTCTTGTTGAAATTATTCTCAAAAATTTTGTCTTGGTTTTGTAGGTGAGGTCAGTGTGTGGTGTTTGTTTTTGAAAGTATATCAAGCTTGGTTGTGGTTATGGAGTTTCGGTTTCGAGAGATGAAGAAGACGCTTTGATGAAGACGATGACTGAAGGGACGTTTGGCAAAGATGGTTAATTAAAGTTGCTGGAAGTTACGGTTTTGTTTTCCATTTTTTTTGGACAAAAGTTACAGTTTTCTAGATGGTTAAAATGTTTGGGCTTGTTTATAAATTTGGGTTGGGTTGATTTTGGGTGTCTTTTGAGTTTTTTTTTGTTGGGCTTATAAGTGGCAGCCTTGTAATATATAGTAACTTCAATACCAATTTGTTATTTAATAAATGGATTTTGGGTGTGTTTATAAAGTGTTTTCCATATGGGATTTTTTTATAATTTCAACACCCATTTTGGGTATATTAGTGAAGCTCCCTTTTGTTAATGTCCCCATAAGACAAAAACTTATGTAGCTGTAAATAATATCATAAATTTTTAATTGGTATACGTGCAAATTCCCTTTTAATTTCTTTTATTTTTTTGCCGGGAAAGATACTTTATTGATAAAGCACCATAATATATATAATGGATAGCCAAAAACTCTATCCACAACCCAATCGTCAATACCATGAACAAGAGTAGAATCTTAATAACAAGATTCGCAGCCTTAGTACAATAATTATGAGCATTTATATATGTATTCGAGGTCTTAGGTTCGATTAATTCCTCCTCCCCCAATATAGTTTTGTAGTAAAAAAAAAAATAAGTAGAAGAAGGGATAGTTTGATAAGGTATGTAAACCAACTAATTGTGTCATGCACAATAAAAACCATCAAAACCACGCTCATGCTTTTGTAAAACTATCGCACTATTTTTGATAGCACTTTATGTCTGCTGGTGCCACAAAAGATAAAAACGAAGCAACCAACCAACTATGGTAAAACAAAAACAATCGATAGAAAAATGTGACAGACCAAAAACTGTGTAACACCATAATCAAAAGAATGTTTTAATTTCCATTGTATTATAGAATATTAGAGATATGTTTTTTTATATAGAAAATTTGGCATAAGTTCAATTTTGATGATAGAAGTTGGGTGCAATCCAGGCAAAAGTTGTTATCGATTCAAGTCCTTTCACTATCATGCCTTGTAACATTCCTTTTCTAATGTGCTGAGTTATATTTGTGTATATTTTGTTCCTATTATGTCCCTGAAGTCTAAAACGGGTAATTTATTATGAGAGCTGATTTCCCCACTCCCCTTTTCTCCACTTACACTCCGTTTTGCTTTTTAATACTTTTTAATCAATTTTGTTCTTTCTCTTTCCTATTCTACCCTTCCCTATATTAATTTCTTTTTTACTTCACTTTTATATTATTTCTTTTTCTTTATACTTAATTTTATAACTTACACTCCATTTTCAGTATTAAAGGGAAAAAAAACTAAAAATGGAGTGCAAGTTGGAAAATTAAGTATAAAGAAAAAGAACTCATATAAAAGTGAAGTAAAAAGAAATTAATGTAGGGTAAGTGTAGAATAGGAAAGAGAAGGAACAAAATTGATTAAAAAGTATTAAAAAACGAAAGGGAGTGTAAGTGGAGAAAATGGGAGTGGGGAAATCATATCCCTTTATTATTTATAGGACATTAATTATCAGATTCAATTTGCTTTTAATTACATGTCTATTTATTGAATTTAGAAATTTTCTAATCAACTTTAAAAAAAAATTCTATTTATTGAATTTTGCAAGAGTGAAATTTTCTAATCAACTTTAATTCAGTGCTTTCCGCAACAATTGATGTCATCACTATATTTGTTTCACTCTTGCAAACTACATATTTGTTTGAGAGAAAAACGATAATTGTATTAATAAATTAGGCACAAAGACCATCAGCCACAAGGGGCAATTTTTTACTATTATCTTATTATTCTTTTTCATTTTTTTTATTTTTCGTTAGGTTGAATTTTGTTATTTTCTTGATCTCAATCCTTTTTCATTATGTGGGTTAATTTGGGTTGTACTAATACTAAAAAAAATTCTCTCTGTTGGGTTTTCTTATTTTTCATCAGAATAGGTATATCATATTTTCTTTCTTGATCTAATTTTTTATATAATAATAATTTTTTTTATGCTTATGACATTTGTTGTAGGTACCTAAGTTTACCCTATTGTGTGGGTAAAGTAACGTATGTATGTTCTATGTTCTCGACTTGTTGTATCATAGGTGTTTTAGTTTATGTACATGAGTTATAAGTAACAATTTTAACATATTTTTGATAACGTACAGTAGTATTTTATGTACATTTTTTTGTTACAGGTAACATACACTTTTATTTGTCTATTTTTTTATCTGGCGTATAGGTAGTCTTCTAATTTATGTTCCTGAATTAAAAGTAGCATGATTTATCATTAGGTTTTTGTTGTTGCTAATAATAACACTATTTACCCGTATGTCAGGTACATAATTTCATGTGGGTGCTTGAAATATAATATATGGGTCTTTACCTTCATTGATTAAATTGTATTTTATTCATATATTAGGTAAATATTACGAAGGAAATAATTCAAAATTCAAAATCTGAAATTCAATTACAAGGAAATAATGAATTAAATTTAGATTTTCCTCATTTACATCAAAGGGCAAAATCGACACAACAAAAAAAGTAATAAAAGTCAAATGACTTACATCTAAAACAAAAGACGCGTGAACTAAACCCAATGACATATAATTGTTTTGGACCTAGATCTAAGAACTTTCTATTTAAAAAAAGTACAAGCGATACTAGGGAAGAGGTCACATTACCTCAAGCATACGATAACTACTCTTAACCACTAGTTACAAGTCCTTTGTAATATTAGATACGTGTTAAATGACTGTTGTTTTTGTTTAGTATGTAAAAATAGGGACAAGGGATGTAGATGCAAATATCTAATCGGTGCTTAAAAGCACAACTTGGAGAACAAAAGAAAACTGAAAAAATGACAGTTGTTTGTACTAGATTAATGTTACACTTGAAACATATATTGGTGCTTCATAGCAGTGTTAGTAGTTGAAGCATAAAGACGTAGTCCGAAATTAAGACAGGGAAGAGAAGAAATAGGAACATGAGAGAGAAGATAAAAGAGATCTTAAGAAAAGTCATAAATGTACGAAACATTTCTTCGTACAGACCAATTACTATTTGACATGTGTACCGAAACTTTTTTTTTTTGGAATGTTGATAAATTATTTTTATATACACGTCAATAATAATTTGTCTCTAATGATAAATGTTATCTTAAATCAATAATTTTAAAATTAATAATTCTTTTGGATTAAATCCTAAAATCAATTAAAAAGTCCAAAATTTCTCCCTTTTTTTTTAATTTAAATTTTAACTAGCTATCTTGGTACCAGGAATCCTGTGGCCCTAAATCGTCTCGTAGTCTGCATCCGACTACATCTTATCCCAATTCCCCGCAAATAAAACCAAGCTACACCTTTTTTTGTCCACACAACTTGCAAACTCCTTCGGTTCTCTCCGTTGAAGCCACGTGTCGTTCAACTCCAAGCATATTAAGCCACGTGTCAAGCGAGCCCAAGGATATTCAGCCACGTATATGGCGTGGAAATCTATGCGGGACCCACGAACGTGAATGCCTTTACAGCACTTGATGTGGGAAAAGACCAATTAGACCACGTACGTCGCTTCCTGTGTGACCCTGCGAAGGGCCGAATTAATTAACTAGTACAGGGGCATTTGTGGAAATGAAATATTAGATGGTCACGGCATCCCGAGCGCAATTTTCCACCAAGTAATAAATCTGATTTCTCTGTTGTGGGACCAGATTCGGACACCTGGCTCAATGAGAATGCAGTTTTAGATGGAGCCCTCCTGAACCACTAATCTCACTCTCCCATTCTCAGCCACAAGAAATCACAGCAACTAGCTCTTTCCTCTCTCTCTCTCTGCCACTGTAGCTCTATTTCTATCTTGTTCTCTATCTACAAGTTGCTTTATTTGGAATAATTTTCTTAAAGCAATAAATTATAAAAAAAACCTGACCACCCAAAAACTACGGCCGCCTCATATGTTGTCCAGCTGAAACTCACTGGGCATCTCAAAGACTCCAACTTCAACTTGAACAAAACCCATCAAAGATTTTAGCCTTCTATATTGCATTTCTTCATCTGGGCTGACTTACTTCTCTGAATCAGCAACTGGGTCGTCTTCATTTTCTCAAATAATCCATCACAAGGTAATGTTCTTTCATCAGTTTTGCTTATTTAGTATATGTATGTGTTCAGATGGCTGATGGAGAACATGGTTCTTCTCTTAGTTGTGTAAAGTCTTGGTCTTTATTAGAATTTCTGGTTTTTGATGTCTTGGTTGACCTTGTTATTCACATCTGTTCTTGTATGTTTGATGATACAGTTGCTTGTATGCTGAATATTTCTTAGTTTGATAAAGTTGTGTCTCCAGATGCTGTGGATGTGTACGAAAAGAAATGAAATTCAAACTTTTAAACGGAATTGGAGAATATTTTAGATTCAGTCAGTATTTGAAATCAAAGAGATTAGAGAAGTTGAATGGTTTTATAATCAAATCCTTCCGTATCAAATAAAATGATTGGAGTTTTTTTTGTCCTGCTTTTAGTTTACCTTTTTTGTAGTTACCAGATCTGGAACAAATTTTGAACTTTTGTTAATTTGGTTAGATTTTTTATCACCATAATCATCATCATCTTCTTCTTTTAGAAGTTGCTGAACTAATCTCGGTAGTAATCTATCCCAAAAAACAACTTTTAGTTTTACAAGTAGGGTCTACTTCTTGAAATATTCCACTACTAGAGCGCAGTAATCAACGCATCTAGGTCTCTGTTTGATTACCAAGAAAACTGAGGATGTAGGAGTTAACAAAACAGAGGTTTTGTAGGTAATTTTGTTGCTTTTTTATTTAAAATAACTGCAAATGGAAAATTCCTGTGTAGTGATTAAGTAATCGTACAAGACTTGAAGTATATGACTAGGAGAACCACCATGACGGGGGAATATAGGACTTTTTCCCTTTATTTTGCTTCTTCTGATTTCTTGATGACCAGTCCTAATATCCATAAGTTCTCAAAATCTGTAAATATCAGAATTTCCTGTTGTCATAATTACTCATTTTATGCTTGTTTATAACATTTCGTGTTTCTTATTTCAGAACAAGTATCATGGAGTGGTATTACGGGAGTGGCATTGATGACGTTGTTGTTCCAAATGATGGAGGATCGGACAGGCTTCCATCTCCGGACAGTTGGTCGAAATGGGGAATCAGTGCTTCTGAATGCTTTCAGCCCACTAATAAATGCTTTTCTATATATCCACAATTCAATAAAGAGCTCAACTATAATGGTAGCAGTTTATTTGATGACTTGGAGATGGAAACTTCTGTTAATGAAAAAGATCCATCTAGCAGTTCAAGTGTATGTGAAGGATTTTCCGAGGACTCTCTTCAGCAGACCACACATTCATTAAATCGAACCAATAATCAGCTTGAAGACCTAGCAGGACTCGAACAGATGGATGACATTTTCTTGTACAAGCGTAACCTCTGGGATTAAGATACTTGATTTAATGCCTGTAGGAAACCATGTAGTTTCTTAACTGCCTTAATTTGTCAAGATCAATTGTGGCATCATAGGAAATCCAATGGAAATTGAATCGCTCCATTGTGTTTTCATGTCATATTCTGCACTAGGTTATCTTGGGGTTGGTGCCATTACGGAAGATGGCATCGGCTGCATGATAGTCAACCGTTGAAAAGCATAATAACAAACTGATTCTATACCCCCATTCTTTGCAACATCCTATTTTGTTTTTGGTCCTATTTTAAAAGATCAAAATTTTATCACTGGTGATGCAATAGAGCCATTCAATATCCACATGATTTCCAATATGCCTAAATTCTATGTGCTTTACTTTAATCAAATGTCACCTTATTTTTGCTTGTGTTTGGTTTCTCATCTTCTAGCTTTTCCTTAATGCAGGAGTTCCTTACTTGATGATCTTCCTGGGGCAGAAAATGTACACAAGTCATTCTATTTTTGTCCTGATTCCAATGGCATGTTGCCCACTGATAATATCTCGACAAGCATGAGTTTGGAATCACAGAGTTTCTCGAGCAGTGCACATAGTGCAGGAAGCTCAAAGTATCTTAAAAATCATGCGTTTTCACCAGCAGTGGGTTCAGGGAAAGGGCATGCCACTTCACAGTATATTCAATGCAACTCAGAGAAAAAAGCTTGCCCATCAGTAAAGGTGAGATTTTATATGCATTAAGTTTGAAATTGGCCAGAGGGCATGGTAGCTTGCCTAATTCTTTGCCTGGGACAGCTGTCTTCTGACATGCTTGGGTTACTAGCAGTGTGATTGTATGTATATGTTGAAGATAGGTATCTAAATAGCTATTACTTGCATATTGCTGAGAAGTTTGTTGTAACTGAAAGCCGACCATTTTTGCTTTAACAGGCGATTTCATGTGAAAGATGGTTTCTATGAGTTATAGGTTTTTTCTAAGTCATCATGTCACCGTATCCATTAGCATTCTGCAAATATCAAGATTTTGTCAATTAAAATTTTAAACTTTTATCTTCATTAATTTTTAACTTCTAAAGCTCTTTTATGTACTTCCTCTCTTTTTCTCTTCTCTAGTCACTCTTTTAACTTTCTCTCTACTCTCTGTTCAAGTGAAAAGAAAAACAGAATGTTAAAAACCGGGCCCTCAGTATCGTTTCCTTCTTTTATTTTGAAGAAAAACTTGTACTTGATTTAAATGAAAAATACTTTTCCATTTGCAGAGTGATATGTATGGTCGTCGTATATTTAAATTACTTATCACTGCTCTATATGTCTGGACTCTTTTGCAAGGCAAGAAAAGGAAAAGTGGTTTTTTTTTTTCTCCTCCTACTAATTTTTTTTTTTAAAACAAACAGAGACCCTTGCTGAAAGTTGCTGGCGTCTGTTATTGAAGTTGATTTGTAGTGCTAGTTTCTTGACTTTCATTTACTAACATCTGTAACATTGCTGTAGTAGTAGTTTCCTTGATGTAGTAGTAGTTTCCTCGACTTCTTATGTCTTATAGCTTCTTGACTTTCAAGCTTATATCTTATCTATGTATTTCTTTTTTATGATACAGGCAGAAAGCGTCTTTGCCCCACCTGAGCAAGGCAGCATGAATGGACTTCTGGGTGAGGAAACATCAGTTGAAGAATCAGTATTGCATGAACTGGAAATGGTGATGACACAGGTAAACTTAGATCTTGAAAGTAGAATAAAGTGCATGTTGTGAAACATATCCTTCACATTCATTATTGGTTATGGAATCTTACACTGTTGTTGAATTATCAGTTGAATGAAAAGACACGAATTTGCTTTCGCGATGCCTTATACCGCCTTGCCAACAACTCAAAAGGAAATCTCGCTACACAGAGCCAAGATGGAGACCAAGCGAGTGAAATTGAAGAACCCTCTTCATGGACAGCTCAGGATGAGACTATCAGGTATATTTGTGATACTTGCTACATTTACCTTCGGTCTCTTTAGAGTTTAATCCATTTGATGTTAACAATCTCATCATGTTATTATGTATGAAAAATGGCATTGCTGAATTGTGATTGTCAATTTAAAAGCCACTGGTTTCACATTGGTCATAGGGTAATTTGTGGTAGATTTTTTGGGTGAAACCTTCATTGCTGACAGTGGTAAAGTTAGCTAAAACTGATAGCCCTGAACTTTTTGATTGCAAGAGTAGCTATGATGTTACTTTTGGCAGGGCAGGATTCTTTTATGCTTTACATACTTGTTACCAAAAGAGTATCTTGTTCTCCAAATTTGAAGTTGATGTAGGAACATTAGCTTGTAGTTGCAATATTGACCACACCAAACTGGACGTTAGGCACTGGTTTGGGCAATGAATCTTATGTGCAATGTGTGTTCTTACTTTGGGTTGCGGTTTAGTTTGTTAATGTTTCTGCTGCGTCCTTGTCCTTGTTGTTGGCACTCAGGATCTCTTGATCAGAAAAATAAATTTCATATTCAGGTCGGGGAGCAATAAAGGAACAGAATCAGAGACAAACACCATTGACAGAGCCATTGCAAACCTCATGTTCAATGAGATGGACTTTAATGCGCAACCTCTTTCTGGAGGAGCACCGTTAGACCCCAAACAAGAAGCCAGTGGAGTGACTGGGCAGCAAACTGACAACGCCTATCGGCCACAAATCTTCCGTTCACATCTCCTCTCATTTGTACCACATGATGCTGAAGTTCCAATACTTGGTGAAAGAAGCATGCATGCCGAAACAGATCATCAAATACACAAAGGTTTCTCTGCATGTAATGCCGGTGGGAAGAGGAAGGCTCCAATGACCGAGTTCGAGTCTACAACTGGTTATTAAACGGCCCTTCAAAGAATGGCTTGATGGCAAATCTTCAGTGGCCAAAGAACTTGTGGAGATATTGCTGTTAGTGCATTCAATTACTTTGCTTGTACATATAATCCCATCTAGTTAGTGTGCAATGTTGAAAGATTGCTGCATCCGTTGAGCTCAGTTTTGATCGACATGTGAATGAGTGAATTTAATTATGTAGCTTGTCATAGACATGGAATTACACTTTCCTTAGTGAAAGCTAGCGCTTCTATGTTATAATTTTACAGTTTCAAGACTTACATGCCTCCTCCAGTGTTTTACGGTGAACTGTTTCGATTGTTTATTTTCATCGTAAATTACATGCGTGTCTCTATCTGTAATTACATGAGAGATGGATACACAGTTATATAAAACTCGATATATGAAGACACGTCACTTGACGACAAAGGTAGGTACACAGTTACATGCAACTCGATATTTGAAAGATATTTTTTTTTTAATAAGTCAAACAATTTTGGTTTTAAAATCTGTCATAGTTTCGTAAAGTTCACTTCATCAAAATTTTCCTCGTTATTTTTTTTTGGGTTACTAGGCAGGCCGAAGCCAGAAAAGAAAAAAGCTAACAAGGCACAGCCCTACTTTGGGCAAAATTTTCCTCATTAGATCTCAAGTTCCCCCACCCCAAAATTTAATGTTAAGAAAAAAACAAACAAACCTTAGCAACCCCAATCTGAAAACTACCACCCTACCGACACCACTCACCGCCGACCACCCACCTCAGCCTACCGCTGCCGCTCGCCAAAAACCACCATCCAAAAATTGTATATAAAATGACAGTTTTACCCCGAAAAAATAGACAGAATAATTGATGGAATTTGACGGAATAACTCAATCAGAACATGCGTAAGACTTGAATGACCAAAACGACTCCAAAACTAGTTGAAGGACTAAAATAAAACTTTTCAAGAACCATTGCAGGTAGAAATATCTTTTATTAAAATAACCGTTAAAGTTAACAATTGTAGTCAAAATATAGCAAGCAGGACATCTTCGAATTTTGTCGACATTGACTTCAGAGCCCCACGACATGGGCACAAATTATTCTAAACTCAATTAGAGGACGTTTTCTTCACCTTTATCTTTTCGTTTCTATATAATGGAATTTGCTTACTTCAATCATTGACTTTCTTGATCTCAAAAGAAAGAAAAAAATGTTTTTCTTTTGTTTGAAGTTCCTCGTACGCCTTGTGTTAGTACTAAGGCTACCTGTAGGGTTGATTTGAGATTTTGAGGATCATGTGCAAAACTTAAATTGGAGCCTCGTATAAGCTAACACAAACTTACACCATTACGTAATGCCATACAACAATTTTTCTTTTTATTTTTTAAAAAGAGTAAAAATCATCATCAATTATTAGCATGCAAATCACAAATAAAATCATCATTCATTATATAACCAATCAACATGATAATGAAGGAAGTCATTTAGTATATATAAATTGAAATTTAGATACATACTTGAATTTGAATTGAGATTTAAATCTGACTATTTGATTTTGAGTGACATTTATTAATTTTTTTTGGTTGATATTTGGTGTGAAATTCTTGAAATTGAAAAAAAAATAGTCAAATGATTGAAAAAGAGAGCCAAAAGAGATATTGGTGATGATGATTACTTGCAGAAAATAACGTACTTGGCTTTTTTTATTTTATTATTATTAATTGTTGTTGTTATAGAAAAAAACAAAAAAAAAACTAAAACTATGATGTACAAGAATCCTTGTTTAAATAAGAAAAAAAAAATTATCATGGTTTAAATAAGAAAGAAAACCTTTCAACAAAAAAAAAAAAAAAGAAAGAAAGAAAACGTCATACCAAAAAAAAAAATTATGGTTTTAAATAAGAATCCTTTTTTAAATAAGAAAGAAAACCTTCCAGCAAAAAAGAAAAAAGAAACAAGAAAAAAAAGAAAGAAGACCATTAAAGCCCACGAAATGTAGGCCTAGCCATGTTGTTGAAAGCCCATGGATTGTTGTCTTTCAGGTCTTCCAAATATACCCAAGCCAAGCAGCGTCGTCCTTAAACACCCGACGACCTGTTGGACTTGGGAGCTTCAAGTGGAATTTTAGAGGTTAAGGCCTTCTTCAAGGGCTCCACAACCTCGATCCTCAGCCGCTCTCGGAGTCTGTAGGCATAACCGACCTCCTCCTCCTCCTACTTAAAATCTCTTTGGTTGAGGCATTCTGTCGAACACTTGGAGTGCACCACCCCCAGCTTGAGCAGAGAGGCAATTTGAAGCACCTACATTGGTTTTTCCGGCTAGGGGAGGTGTAGCTGCACCTCCTTGTGCCTTAACAAGTGCATCAGTGGTTGGGTGGAGGACATGAGTTGGTATTTCTCACTTTTAAAGCATAATATCAATAAATATTCACTTATATTATAACATATCAACGAGTTATACTGCATGACAAAACGAAAACACACTTGTTTCAGCCCTAACTTTGTGCTTGTTAGTTTAGTTGGTGTTTGGAATTGTACCGTTATTTTCATGATTCATGTGGTATCTTTGTGTACTATTTTCTTATTGTTATTAATAAATTTTCAAGTTCAATGGAAAGAATTAAAATAAAAAACCTAAAATGACAAAAGAACTCCTTTCAATCTCAGCACACTGTATATCTTTTAAATTCCTACAATATGCTTTTCCTTAACTTGATATTACTTCAATCAATTAACTAATTAATGAAAAGATTTTAATATGCACTTGATACCAAAAATAACATTTAAAAAAATGGGAGATTTCTTGTGGCACTATGATCCCATTTTGAACAAGTACTTGTCGAGCTAGCTGACTTTTGATTGATGGGGCGGAGCTAGAATTGTAAAGTTAGGGGGGCCGAAGTAAAAAATACAAGTATATAAAACACCTAAGTATTCAATAATTATATATTTAGAGCTAAAATAATTTAGTCATATCTAATTTGTTATAGAGGAAACTATAACTTAAACTATAAGATTTTTTATATTATAAAATCCATATATTTTATATAATATAATAGAGGAGAGATAAAAATATGAGGGTACCAGAGCCAATCTAGGCCTAGGAGTGGCTCCGCCACCAGTCTACGAAATCCAAAAGATGTGGAGCAAGACAATATGTCATTTTAAATAATTTTATAATTTAAACGTATGAAAAAGAAAATTAAAATTAAGTAAAATATGTTCACAGTCAATTTGCAAGATCAAAAGTCAACTGGCTTGGACGGCTGGTTAGTTGGAAACATTTTTCAAGTCATGACTTTTATAAATTGTGACAATTTAAAATTAAAGGAGAAATAAAGGGAAATATTGTACATGTTTTGTCAAAATCAAAGTTTTTTTTTTCTCTTACATTTAATTTATTTAAAGAGAAAAAAACAATGGTATTGACCATTTGTTTTACAATTTGCATTAATTTATTGTACAAGTGTTGCATAACTCAAACCAGTTCCCACTTGATTTACAATCCTTTAGTTCGAATTAGATTTATATATTTAAATGCTAGCGTAAGTTGTTTACATGTGAGTAATTGGTAAATCATGGTTCGGTGATTACTCATAGTCATGGCATAGGATAGATTACAAATACAATAAAATTTTCATGTCACTAAATTAGTGCTTAAAAATGTAAACCAAAATAATAATAAAAATTGGGTTAACGACATAAACCGCAAAATTATAAGGCATTTTCAAGTTAAGATTACATTACAATTACTTAATTTATTTTCATCACGAAATTTTGCAGCCAATTTAATTCTGTTACTGATACTTCGCTTATTTCTAGCCCTACTACTTCATTTCTAGTGGCAAAAGTTTCCACCTGTTGTTAAATAACAACACTCAATCTTAGGGATGGCAACAAGTCGGGTAGGGGCTGGGTATGACAATACCATTCCCGTCCCCACTATTCATCCCCACCCCCGTCCCCAAACCCATCTCGATGTGAGGTTTCGGGGAATCCTCATCCCCATCCCTGTCGGGGGACTATCCCCCATACCCGCCCCGAATTCCCGATTTTTTTTGCATAAAAAATATTTATCATACTTTTTAACATTAAGTTTCATATTAAATTATCATTCAACACATCCAACTTAACTATAAAGTTCAACTCAACTATTCAAAATCATATCATTATGAAATTCCAGAGAAAATTAGGAAGAATTAGGAGAGGGAGGTTAACTTAGGATTAAACATAAATATTTTAATTAAATATTTATTTATTTAAATATAAACATATATATTTTCGGGTCCGGTTCGGGGATGGGGACGTCAATACCATCCCATCCCCATACCCGTCAGGGATTTTTCAAGTTTGGGAATCCCTGTGCCTGATACTCGTTTGGCCTTGAAATCTCCCCTAGTTAGAGTCGAGGACCCGCCCCCAAGGGGATTTTTGCCATCCCTACTCAATCTCAAGCCATCTCATCCGGTAAGCAAGGCAACAATAAAGCCTCGAGTGGGACTAAGTAGCTTTGAAAATATTCTAGAATAATGTAGAAGCCAGTAGCTAAAGCTAACTAAAAAGAAGTAAGAAGGAAAAAAAAAAACTAAAGCTGACCACAGCTAGATAAGTATCTATCTTTAGCTAAACCACCAAACTAAGCCTAACCATAAGTCACTATAAACAAGGGGGAAAAAAACATTCTCATATCCTTAATTCCCATTAAATTAGTCAACAGTTCCAACGTGCGCACCACAAACTTAGATTGCTCTTCATATACACCCTCATCCCCACAACCAAGCTCTCACCAAAGAGTCCTAACAACCATTGCCGGCCTCAACAATTAAGCCATCCTCCTTTTGCCACCAAATTTTCATATGGCGGCACCACAAACGCAGCCACGGCCACCACCGCTACCAACCGCGTCTCAAAACCTCAAACCAACTACTCCGCCGACGGTGCATACACCGTCGCCTATCTCCCTCCAACCATCAACCACAAAAAGCCCATCAAAACCTTCAAAACTCTTCCGGCGTTTTCGTGCAGTTTTCCGGTCATTTCCAATCATATCGCCCTCGTGCAAGATCCCCGTTTCGCTCCACGGGAGCCGCATGGGGGAAGGACACACACACATCCACGGGGGGACGCGGATGACAGGAACCCTATTTGGGTATCGTAAAGCTAGGATTAACCTGGTCATCCAAGAAAGCCCTAGATGCCTTCCCATCCTTGTCCTTGAGCTCGGGATACAAACAGGAAAGCTCCTTCAAGATATGGGAATGGGGCTTGTCCGGATAGCGCTAGAATGCGAAAAGAGGCCCGGGGATAAGACGAAGATCGTGGACGAGCCGATATGGGCGTTGTACTGCAATGGGAAGAAATCAGGGTATGGAGTGAGGAGAGAGGCGACCGAGGATGACCTGAGAGTGATGCAAGTTTTGCATGCAGTGTCCATGGGAGCTGGGGTTTTACCAAATGAAACAGAGTTGCCAGATGGTGATTTAATGTACATGCGCGCACAGTTCGAACGTGTGGTAGGGTCAAGGGACTCAGAGACATATTACATGATGAATCCTGATGGGAACAATGGGCCTGAGCTCAGTGTGTTCTTCGTCAGGATCTAATTAAGGTCTTACCTAGGCAAGGGTTAATTAATTATTGTGGCGGGGAAAGAAAATTATATTGGGCTGAATTGAAAATAAAATTGTACATGGAAATGGCCTACATTTGTAAAGAAACCCTGAAATCAGAAAAACGTTCTGGCTCTTAGTTGCACTGTCTTCTGTTTTTGTTTTCATCAGAAAAAAAAAAAGACATACAACTTTTTTTTTCCTTATCGATCTTTGTAACATATAATAATTTTCTTAAATTTTTTCCAAACTATCTAGAATCAGAGCTGTTGATAAAGTGCAATGCAACTTTCCATACGTAACTTAATTATATCATGTGTGCAAGAGGTTTGTAGCTCAAGTGGTTAATTAAGAGCCGTTCTTGCACCTGATGCCCTATGTTTGAATTTCCTCTTTCATTATCGCTTGTGTAAAAAAAACAAAAACTACACCACGTGTTGTAAGATATCTTATATATAAGAGATTTACCAATCTTGGATGATCAATGATCGCAATTGTAAGAAAACCTGGTTTATTCTGCAGCTCCAATATCCAATATCCAAAATTCCACATCATTAATTGGCGTGTGATTTTGTTAATTGTGTCTACCACGTTTTTAATATATCTTACTTTGAATAATCCATCAGAGTACCAAGTAACATAGGAGCCCGTGGATTTTGGGGGGGTTTAACAAGTCAGTCCAGGGAAGTCAAACCGAAAACCATTCCTAAACAAATTAAGGGAGTGCCACCGCACAACTCTAAAAGCTGCTGATAAGTTTGTTTGTTTGTTTTTTTTTTTCATTTTTTTCATCGAAGGTTGTCAAAAAATATGCATGCCTATCCATACAAACGTAGATATATACACAAGGAGGTATATAGGGTTTAATAAGAAAAAAAATAAAGTTCAAATTGCACAATAATTGGTCAACTACACTAATTAGCAAATTAGGATTATTCTCCTAATTGCAGCTCATCTCCCTTAAGTTAGTGCATAAATATCATAATTGTCCAACTTGCTAAGTGAGCTATGAAAAACTCAGTTTGAGATAACTTTATATTCAAGAAATTTTCTAACTCATGATCTTCTAACTTAAAATATGGCAAGTGAATAATATTGTCCTCCAACTTCTGTCTTTCCACTTGAACATGTTTAGTTTGATCATATTGAACTGAATTATAAGCAATATCAATAGCCGCTTTGTTATCACAATGTAAGTGCATGAGTTTCTTGGGTTCAAAGCCCAACTCTATTAACACAATTCTAATGCACAATAACTTAAAAATATCATATGCTATCGAATTTGAGTTATTACCTCCAAAAAAGTGTAAAAGCACCTTGATTTAGACCGTCCGTCAATAATGGATCTAGGCCAAATCTACATATTCATACCCAACAACATATAGATGTCCATGTTGAAAACATCAATCCCTTACTAGGTTTTGATTTCAAAAACTTTAACATACGATCTACAACACTGTTATTATTCACACTAGGCGCATGCATGAATTGGCTAATTAACAACACTTACATCATATGCAATGTCGGGCCTTGAATGAGTTAGGTGGATTAATCCTCCAATAAGGCGCTGATTTTGCCCCTTGTTGGTTGCTATGTGATCACCTCATCACTAAGTTGACTTAGAGGTTTGATTAATTACATGGTGCACAAGTTACACAATCACATTCGATGAGGCTTGCAAAAGCATTAATAGTGGCACACTCGCAATGAATATGGCATGTTCCTGAGGTTAGAATGAATTGCTGTCAACAATTGTAGTGGTGGCTATCTTTCTAAAGCACAAGATTGAGTGGTAATTCAAGGATTCGACTTAATTATGCAGTATATAGCGTTCTTTTTGTTATCAGAAAGCCATGCAGTTCACGACTCTGGTCACCATTTTTTTTTTTTTTCCAAAACCACACATGTACTACCTACCAAAAATCTCACCATCTTCAAAATTTGGCTAAGAATAATTATGAGTGTGCCACCATTAGTACTACAAAGATGAATGATTGACGACTTTGCACCTTAAGAAATCTAACTTATGTTGACACCATGTTTACCTCTGCTAAAATATGAATACGGGTTTTCAATATGTTCTGATTATTTATTCTTCTCCATAAGGAGGTATATATAAGAGTTTACAAGAGTGATATACAAGGAATTAGATACAGGAAAGAATTAGGAAAGTATCTCCTAATTATACAAAGATTTATCAAATATATAAAATAGGAAAATAAATCCCTTAATTAATCAAGGAAATAAATCTCCTTGATTAATTAGGAGACTCACTTCAACACTCCTCCTCAAGTTGGTGCATATACGTCACCAATGCCCAACTTGATAAGTGAGTCATGAAATACTCTTCCACAAACAGCTTTGGTTAAGATATCTGCCAATTGATCTTCTGATTTTACGAATGGTAGGCGAATGATCTTCTTCTCAATTTTTTCCTTGATAAAATGTCTATCCACCTCAACATGTTTAGTCCGATCATGTTGAACTGGATTATAGGCAATATCGATGGCTGACTTGTTATCACAATGTAACTCCATTGGTTTTTCTGGCTTGAAACCCAATTCTGTCAACAATCTTCTGATCCATAGTAATTCACAAACTCCGTGAGCCATTCCTCGATACTCTGCTTCAGCACTAGACCGAGAAACCACATTTTGTTTCTTACTCCGCCAAGTGACTAGGTTACCTCCCACAAACGTGAAATAACCTGAAGTAGAGCGTCTATCAGTAATAGAGCCAGCCCAATCAGCATCTGTATATCCCACAACTTCGAGATCTCTATTTTTTGAGAACATTAATCCTTTCCCAGGTGCTGACTTTAAGTATCTTAAGATCCGATCAACTGCATTCCTATGTGACACACTGGGTGAATGCATAAACTGACTAACCACACTCACAGCATATGCAATATCTGGTCTTGTGTGGGCTAAATATATCAACCTTCCAACAAGGCGTTGGTACTGTTCCTTATTGGTTGGTTCTTGATCCATGTCTTCACATAACTTGTGATTCATCTCGATGGGTGTATCAGCAGGTTTGCATCCAAGCATTCCTGTTTCAGTGAGTAGATCTAATACATACTTCCTTTGAGACAGACATATACCAGTTGTGGATCTGGCTACTTCAATTCCTAGAAAATACTTCAGATCACCTAAATCCTTCATCTCAAATTCCTGAGATAAATACTTCTGCAGTTTTATTTGCTCTCCTGTGTCGTTCCCAGTTACGACTATATCATCCACATACACAATTAATGCAGTAAGGTTTCTTCCATCACGCTTCAAGAATAAGGTGTGATCTGCATTACTCTGTATATATCCAAAATTCTTCATGGATTTAGTGAATCTGCCAAACCATGCTCTGGGAGACTGCTTTAATCCATACAATGATTTTTTGAGCTTGCAAACTTGATTCTCCTTGTCATGAGTGAAGTTACATCCTGGTGGTAAATCCATATATACTTCTTCTTCCAGGTCTCCATGTAAGAATGCATTCTTTACATCAAACTGATGTAATGGCCAATCGAGATTTGCTGCTAGAGACAGGAGGACTCTGATAGTTTTGATCTTGGCTACTGGGGCAAAGGTTTCTTGGTAGTCTATCCCATATCTCTGTGTGTACCCTTTTGCCACCAATCTGGCTTTATATCTTTCAATAGATCCATCTGCCTTGAGTTTCACAGTATAGATCCACCTGCATCCCACTGTCTTCTTTCCATGAGGTAATGGCACGAGTTCCCATGTGCCATTCTTCTGGAGAGCTCGCATTTCTTCATTCATGGCTTCTTTCCATTTTTGGTCTTTTAGTGCTTCAGTTACACTGTTGGGAACAGGTATGTCGGCTAACTGCTTCACAAAGTGTACCCGTGACTCAGATAATTTGGTGAGGGATACATAATTGTTGATGGGATATTTCCCCTTTGCATGAAGATCTGCTTCATAGTGAACTGGGGGTTTACCACGGTTCTTCCTTTTTGGAATAAGATATGTAGGCTCTGCGCCTTCTGAAATGCAATCAGTTATTTCATTAATGTTATCAGTTTCAGGTAGAGAAGTTACCTGAATGACGTCCTCAGCAGATGATTGGTGTGGTACTGGAGCTGAAGAATTCTCCGGAGCAGGCACAAACTCTTCAATTCTCTCCTCCTGAGTGTGATGGCTGGGATCGGACTGAAGCGGAACAATTTCAGAAAAAACTGGGAGGAGCGACCGGTCGTGAGGGTCAGGCGACCGGTCGCTGTCATGCAAAGTCGTGCGTTGCGACGTTCGTGGTGACCGATCGGGAGAGGAATGCGACCGGTCGCTTTCAGGCAGAGTCTCGGTACGTTGCGACGTGTGTGGCGACCGGTCGTTTTCGTCGGGAGACCGGTCGTTTTCGTTGGGCGACCGGTCGCAGACTAAGTCTGGAACGAATCTGGAAAAACGGCTGAAGGAAAAAATTCTGAAATAGGAGAAGTGTCCTCCTGTGCATCTGAAAAATAGATCTCGTGTTCCCGGAACACAACATCCATCGAAGTATAAACCTTCTGACTAGGAGGATGATAACACCTGTAACCTTTCTGATGAGGTGCATAACCAATGAAAACACACCTGTCGGCGCGGGGATCCAATTTGCTTCGTTGGTGATCATGTAAGTGGACAAACACCACACAACCAAAAATGCGGGGTTCCAGGTTTTGGGTTGGAGGTATTTGGGTATGGTGGTGGAGTGTTTGAAGGGGGGTTTTGAACTGGAGGATACTGGAGGGAATCCGATTTATAAGGTATGCTGCAGAGAGGACGGCCTCTCCCCAAAAGGACCGAGGCATCAAGGGCGGAACCAGGAAATTTTCGACCGGTGGGCTAGCTAATTTTTTTAACTAAAATAAAACTATGCATTATATCATATAAACCATGCTAATAGTGTACATTAAATCAAATAAAAGTATAAACCACGCAAAGTATGCATTAAAAAATATGTTTAACAACATAATTAAGAGTGTACTTATTGAAGTTGTGCCCTGCGATCCTTGAGAGAATTGAAATCTTTTGTTATTACATCTGAATTGATATCGTCAGCAAGTTCTTTTTCAATGTAGACAACCATAGAATCTGCTAGAAACTCATTCTCCATCTTGTTGCGAAGAGCTGTTTTAACAAGTTTCATAGCTGAAAAAGCTCGTTCAGTAGTTGCCGTAGAAACAGGGAGAGTTAGCACAAGACGGATCAACCTATCAATCAAATAATATCTGTTTGACCTTTTTGTTTCAACTAATCCCCGACATAATTCAGAGAGTGTAGACACTTTTTGAAGTACAGGATGATGAGGTACGTCTGCCTCGTAAAGTTTCAGCTGGCATCTCAAAATATGTAACTCTTTTGGAGTGAAATCTTGAGGATAAAATCTCTCTGCAAGGCTGCAAATTTTATCAATATCAAATGATTTAAAAGAATCACTAGGGTCCAAAGCTGAACTAAGAATAAGAAGTTCCATTGCCCCTTCACTGAACCTACTGTTCAACTCTGCCAATTGAAAATCTATTGCATCATTGAATATGTCAAAGTGGTAATGATGCTCAACTGTAATATTGTCCTTTTGCTGACAAGAACGACCTGTTCCCACTTTATATTGAGCATTCATATCAGGCATATCAATGTCATGTTTCCTGCAAAACAAATCTACTTTCCCAATAAAAGTTTCCCAACCATTTAATCTCAATTCTCCAAGGACATCTTTTGTTGTACCAACTAGGTTCATAGCATTCACAATGTCTTGAGACTTATGTTGTAGTTCTCGACAAAGGATATCTGTGAGTCCCATAATTTCTTTCAATAGATGCAAGATGAATACAAATTCGAATTGCCTAATCGCATTGTATCCACCAGTAGCTTCCGCACGTAAGGAGCCTGTGGATCCATCCTCCTTTATATTCTCAAGAACTGTACAAACTGCATCATACATTTCTATTAAATCACAAACGGAATCGTAATGAGAACTCCACCGAGTAGCTCCAGGTCGATGCAAGGTACCAATTTGATTAGCTCCTCTACCAGTCTCTCGTTCACCAGCAATCAACAACTCTACAATATTTATTGATTGAGCAACTTGTAACTCAGTATGACGTTTTGGAGAAGCCCTAATGACATTGACAATTGAATTCAATGATGAAAAAAATAACCAAATTGTAGCCACTTCTTTTGATGCTGAAACTAATGCTAACTGTAGTTGATGAGCAAAACAATGTACATAATATGCATATGGGCAATCTCTAAGAAATAATGCTTGTAGCCCATTCCATGCACCCCGCATATTACTAGCACCATCATATCCTTGACCTCTCATCTTATCAATACATAATTCATGGAGATCAAGTACTTTCTTGATCTCTTTTTGAAGTGTTGATGCAGTAGTGTCTTCAACCCACACAATGTCAAAAAAACGTTCACGTAGAAAACCATCACTATCAACAAATCTTAAAACAATAGCCATTTGCTCTCTATTTGACGTATCTTGTGATTCATCAACGAGGATACAAAAAGCAGCATGCCCAACTTCTTCACGAATTTTTTTTCTCACTTTGTTTGCGAGAATATTTAAAATCTCCTTTTGAATCTTGGGTGAGGTATATTTTGCATTTCCTGGGGCATTCTCTAAAACAACTCCAGCCACCTCATCATTAAACTTTGCTGTATGCTTGACCATTTCAATGAAATTTCCACGATTTTTAGAATCCAAAGATTCATCATGACCCCTAAAAGCACATGCCTGATATGTAAGCCACCGAACACACTCTATTGTTGTCTTGAGCCGTAACCGGTTTTTCAAAATGTCTTCCTTTGATTGTCGATTAATAACTTTGTCGACATGTTGAGATGGGTTCATCAAATCCTCCATACATCTTTCACACGTATTATGTGATGAAGATGGACCTCCAACATGAGTCAAAAATACACAATTCTTTCCATCATTAACTCTTTTCCAATGATTAAAACCCTCAGTAGTGAATGCAGGACGGCCATTACCAAAAACAAAACATGGAAAACAATAGACTTTATCTTCTGAAGGGGAATATTCTAACCATGGAAATTGGGAGAACCAAGAATATTGAAATCGACGATATTGCGACCCAAACTGAGACCTTGGATATTCTGATAATTTTGGTTGGTAAGGTCCAACTTTGATATAAGCACGTCGAACCTCATCACGTTGATTAATATGGTATTCAGATATTTGAATACGTTTCCCAGGATCTCGTTCCAAAAAAGCAACATCAAACTGGTTGGGTTCAACTACGGGAGATGTGTGATGAGGTGATTCAATTGATGGTGAAGCCTTATCATTGTCTAATTTATCACCATCATTTTTTTTCTTGAAGTATGAATGAATAGTTTTTGCTCTTTTACTTGCTTGGTTCTGATGTGACATTGAATCTAATAACACATATAAAAAACAAAACTATTTACTTTATACTAAACAAATCAATGAGAAAAAATAAAAATTCGAGACTGTGAAGAGTTAGATACCTTTATTACGCGTGTTGACGATGAACTCGACTTTGGTAGCACAGAATACAAAACGCTGCAGATATTCTTTTGGGACTGCTAAGGCTAAGTTTCATAAATATGAATATTGTCTTCTTCGTCTTTTTTATTAGACTGACTAAGATACTTATAAAGTTGCGTATGACAAACTAGACTAGGAATAGGATACTTCATCATATCAGACTAGGATACTTTATTCCATGAATGGGAAACTAGAATACCTTATTGAATAGGAAATAAACCACACACAAAATAGACTTTGAAAAAAATAATAATAAAATAATAAAAAGACAACAGCCATGAACCAATGGTCCAATGAATTGGCTACGTAACTAAAGCTGGCCTTCATAAACACAACTATATCTTTTTTTTTTTTTTATAATAAAAAAGGCCCCTGGGCTAGAGCCCACTCTAGCCCATATGCTAGTTCCGCCACTGCGAGGCATATTTGCACCAAAGAGTGAGGCACGAACGACTTCCAATAAGTGTCTATTCTTTCGTTCTGCCACACCATTCTGTTGAGAAGTGTACGGACATGAGCGTTGATGTATGATGCCATGATCTTGAAAGAACTGATTCAGATCATGGTTGAGAAATTCTCCGCCATTATCAGAACGAAGAATCTGAATTCGAGTATGAAATTGAGTCTCTACCATGTGATAGAACTGTTGAAATTTGGAACTGACTTCCCCTTTGGTTTGGAGAAGGGAAACCCAGGTCATACGTGTACAATCATCGATAAACGTGACAAACCATCGAGCGCCCCCTGGAGTGGGAATTCTAGCCGGGCCCCAAACATCAGAATGAACAAGAGAAAAAGGAACCAGACTTTTAGTGGAGCGTAAGGGAAAAGGAACACGATGGCTCTTGGCCAGTTCACAGATGTCACACTGAAAACTGGAAATATCTAACTTTGAAAATAAGGAAGGAAATAGCTTCTGTAAGTATCCAAACGAAGCATGTCCAAGACGGCGATGCCATAACCATACTTCGGAAGTGTGCTTCTCAACACTCGCACCCCCAATTTTGTAAGTTTGACTGAGGCTGGCTTCACTGTCAGAAGCCAAGTCCAGATAGTAGAGTTTGCCCCTCCTAGTACCACAACCAATCGTCTTGCTGCTGAGAATGTCCTGAAAAACACAATGAGTAGGCCAAAAAGTTACAGTACAATTCAAAGCCGTAGTAATTTGGGCAACAGACAAGAGATTATGATGTAAGGATGGAACAATCAACACAGAATCCAAAGTGAGGGAGTCAGAGAGAGAGAGGGAACCCTCCCCAATTACTGGGGAGGGGGTACCATTTGCATTAGACACCACCGATTGAGAAGACGGTGTATGAGAGTAAATTTGTCCGGGATCAAAGGTCATGTGATCAGTGGCTCCGGTGTCAATGACCCATGTGTGTTTCGTTGAAGAACTATGCAAAACATAACCTGGGGAACCAGTGGTGGCAATTGCGGAGGAAGAGACGATATTCATTGCAGCGGAATGAGTGAAGAATACGAGGAAAAATATTTAGGGTTTCGGGTTTGTGTTTAGGGTTTCGGGGTTGTGTTTAGGGTTTCGGGATTCAGGATTCAGGATTCAGAGTTTCAGGATTCAGGGTGTCGGGATTCAGGATTCAGGATTCAGGGTTTCGGGATTCAGGATATGAGGATACGGGTTCGTGTTTCAAGGAATTCGATACGAGGGATTCGGGTTTCGAGAAATTCGATACGAGGATTTAGAGACAACCTAGGATCGATTGCTCTGATACCATGCTAAAATATGAATACGGGTTTTCAATATGTTCTGATTATTTATTCTTCTCCATAAGAAGGTATATATAAGAGTTTACAAGAGTGCTATACAAGGAATTAGATACAGGAAAGAATTAGGAAAGTATCTCCTAATTATACAAAGATTTATCAATTATATAAAATAGGAAAATAAATCCCTTAATTAATCAAGGAAATAAATCTCCTTGATTAATTAGGAGACTCACTTCAACAACCTCACCTTTCCCCTTAAGCAAATCCCATCAATTAAGGGCTAACACTTGCTTGTCATACATCACATCCCATCAATTAAAGGATAACCCTTGCTTGTTATACGTCACATCCCACCAAACAAGGAGTAACTAGCCATGCCCCTCCTATGCCTTCTTAATGCCCAAGACCTAAATTAAGAGGAGCCATGCAAATGTCCCAGCCATCAATCAACCTTTTCTACTCCAACTTGGACTATAAAAAGGAGCTCGCCACCTCCAAGAAAGAGGACGATCGGCTGCTACTTCTTCACTTCTCCAAGAGCTGTCCAAAGCTCTCCCAAGCTATCTATTTCTCTTCGACTAGAGCTCTCAAGTCTCTCTCTCTCCCCATATCTCTCTCATGTATAATGTAATCTCCATTTTCAAATACAAATACAAAGCTATAAACTATAGTGGATGTAGCCCCATTATGGATGAACCACTCAAACACCTGTGTTATGTGTGTGCTTATGTCTTAATCTGTTAGGTACAAATTCACCTGTTAACAACTTCCAACCAAGCCACTGTGCTATGCGTGGAGAACGGCGCACGGACTCAAATTGGTTTCTTCTATGTACTAAGTGAATAAAAGACTTCAATGTTTATCTAGTGCAGTAAGAATAAGAGTTGAATTAAAACTAAAAGTGATTACAATGGAAAATAACAAGATGAAACTAGTTGCGTACATACAAACTAGCCCAAATCACTACTACAACAGTTCTTGTTATGGAGAAACAAGTAACACGAAAGCAAAGCCAACTAAGTAATTTGAAATCGAAAAACCTTTATTCAAGCTGAGGAGCTGTCAACTCGGACTGAACTATTGTAGTTCGAATCAAGCAGGATCACAACTGAGATGGTACCAGTATGTAGGACTTGTAAAGCAATCTTCAATAGTGTAAACCTATGAAATCTGTGTGGAATTTATATAAGGATAAAAATTGTTATTATTTTGATATTTGTTGTGATGAGTTATTTGTAGAGAGCTAGTAGTTGATGACTTAAGATCAAATATTTATAGGAGTCTTGACCTAAGTCACTATTGGCACATCCTTGAGATGTTATCTTAACCCCTAAGTTAACCCTTGAAAATATTGTCCTTTATCCAAATATTCCATCCACTTGGTGTAACAAGAAATTTTCTTGACCCTCCGTTTGGATAAAGGAATTGAAAATTATATAGAATTCTAAAATGACGTATATTATTTTAATTTCTGAAAATTAAATATTTCAGTGTTTGGATTTATGTATGTCGAGTTTTGTAAATGACAGAATTTTGTAAATGGTACTATGGAAATTGTGAAATGACGCCTATTTTGGTAGAAATTAAACTTGGGGATTTGATGCACTAATTGTAGGAATTTCAAAACATTTTTCCAAAGTTCATTTGAATATTAAACATGCATTTAATTAAATTAATCGCAGCGGAAGTCTATGGTGGTTGTTTAAATTCAAAAACAAAACTTCTTCCAAGTATCTTAAGCTATGAACATTGATATGTTTTTCATAAATGAAAAATCAAGAGAAAGGATAAGATCTAATTACCCTTGAAGCAATTATATGAACCAATTTGTGTTTGGTCTTCTCTTGATGATTTCCTCTTTGTTGATTTCCTCTTTGATCTTTGATCTTTGCTCCTTGATCTTTCTCCTCCATGTGAGCCACAAAAGTATACGGCCTCTAAGTCTCCACACCAATGGAACCTTGAGATGAGAAGAAGTATCTTGAGAATACTCGGATGCTAGTGCAAGATTCTCAAGATTGGTTTCAATCTAAACCACTTTGAAAGATGAAAGTATTTCACTCTTGAAAACTCTCTTTTATCTCTCTTTGATCTTCCAAACCCATTTTGTTGATGTTGGATTGTGTTTGTGTGTTTTTAAGCTTCTTTGAAACAATTCTCATACATACTTACTTAAGCATTTTCGGCCAAACCCATTGGGCTTCCAAAATTGGGCCTTATGACACTTAAACCATAATATTTAGGTGTCTTAAGCCCTTGGGCTTGATACCCAACCATTTGGGCTTCCCGTTAACTATTACCGAGGCCTAAATACGTTTTTACACGTAGTAAATCATCCACATCAAATCAATCAAATTGATTTCCTCATTCTCATTTGTATTACTCAAAGTTAACCATTTAAGGTGTGTGATCCATTAGGTTCTAATTAGCAAGGCAGTGGGAAAATATTAGAACTCTTTCTAACCAACTGGAATTAAAATCCCTTTTTAATTCTTCCTTTATTTGGATCGATCACAATCAATCCTAGGACTTCCACAAGCCAAGAGTGACATCTAGCAATATATCAAGGCTACCCAGGCTAACCAGAATAGATGAAGAACGTATTCAGTTGAAATTTCAATGCAATACGGTCCTTCTCTTATACAATGTTTCAAATCATATTATTAGGGTACAGATTGATTATGTCAAACCCCTAATATGATTTACAACCTCATGTGATTCAAAAGAACATGATTAAGAACAACTTTCTAAATCAAGCTCAAAATACTTTGGCCAAAGATTTACTAAATCACATCTTGAAACATTCTCCTTCTTTATCGAAAGTAGAGATTCCTTATTGTACATTCACATGCCCCTATGATGAATTAAGAGATCCCAACAACACTTATGACAAATCTTTTACGGCTTGCCTTTAAGAGCTATCAAAGATCAATAACGCATCACAGGACAACCATGATGCCTCAGGTCTAAGGACTAATTTGCATTATTGCAACTATGAGTTCTCATTTGACATATAGATAAATACTCCATACGAGAACTACGGTTGATCGCGTTCAGTGTACTCATTCACTAATGAGCACCCACATACTTGTATTAGTGTCAACTACACAAATGGTTTGAGACTAACCATCCTCCCAATTGAGCATACATAATATGTGCTAATCTTAACGGTTTATCAATGCCCATTTGATAACCTATAAGTAGGAACATTTTGGGATGCTACAGTTAGAGATTAAAGGTCTCCCGAATCTAATCTTCTTTAGATTACTTTATCTCTTATTTAGCATACCCTGGACATTTGTTTCTTTAGACGATGTAAAAGATAACAAATAAGTTTGCCCTTTATATATCATATACGAAATGTATTCTAAGGAGATTACATCAAATGTATTGGCTCTTAGGGCACATTTCTAACACTAATTTCCATACTTTTTTTTCGCGCGTCATTTAATAAATTACGCGCTTAAGTTGCCAAACAAGGGAATTGTCAATTTCTCTTCTTAAATTCCCAACTTTGAGCTGAATTTCGAGTTATTTTCCCTCATCCAGAACCAAAGACGAATTGAAGTACACATATCAATATTTGTCTCAATTTAGCTAAGCATGACATCAACAAATAACTAAAAGGCATCAACATTTTGTTTCAAAATAACTCACTCTTTTCTGGCTGGGGCCTAGATGGGCCGAGTTGGAGGTCGGGCTACGGGTTCGAACCCTTGGCCCAAGTACTACTTATTTTTAGAGTGGGCCAGTTTGACTGAGCTTAAGTATTGGGTCGATTGGACCTAAATGTCAAAACATACCAGACTTTAGCTCATCAGGCAAACCAGACTTAAACATTGAATTAGATTGGGCTTTAATTCATCGGGCCTTAAACTACGCACTTCGGTCCGCGAGCCACAGACCAAATGGTGATCCCTATCTAAACCCTAAAAACTAAATGTAACTTAAGGGGGTGTATTCAATTTTTAGATTTTAAAAGATTTTAAAGAAGTTTAAAAGTTTGGGTGTATTCAATCACGATTTTATGGAAGTCTATTCAATTCTGGGTATATTCAATTCAGACTTTTTAAACTCCATTCAAATTTGGATGTATTCAATCACGACTTTAAAATACTTCATAAAAGTTTGGGTGTATTAAAAAACTCATTGATTTTAAAGGAAATACAAAAAGTGGTGGATTTCATTTGATAATAGACTAATTTTAGGGCATGACAAATCTTTGCTTCCCCTCCAGAGATTTTGATAAATATATTATTTTTATTCTCAAGATATGATTTCACCACTTCTACTACCACCATCTTATCATGACTATCACCATAGCCGCCGCCGCCGCCACCACCACCACCACAGTAATCGTCGTCGCTGCCGCCACTACCAGCCCCACCATCACCCCATCATCACCACCACCACCGCCAACACCATCACCATCATTGCCACCGCCACCACCCTTACCCCCACTGCCACCACCACTACCACCCCGACTATCAGCCCCATCGTCACCACTACTACATCCACTGGCAGCATCACCATCATCACTGCCACTGTCCCCGCCACCACCTCCATCACCTCACTCCCACAACCACCACCATCACTATCACCCCCACCTTCTCCACCACCTCACTCCCACCGCCACCACAACTACCACCCCCACCTCCTCCGCCACTACCTCCCCCACAAACCACCATTGCTACCGTCATCGCCATTACCACCACCGTCATTGTTATAAACTCCATTAAAATCAATAATAAAATTCTAACGAACTCAGTTAAAATCTATACACAAATTCAATAAAAATCTATATAGAGTTTGTAGAATTCAGTCAAACTCAATTAAATTCAATTAAACTCCATCAACTTTATAACTATTTTAAAATCATTTAAAATCTAAATTGAATAGTTAATTCAAACTAGTGTTTTACAATTATTTTCACATTGCCATTTCCTTATCCCATGCCAACTTCATTTTGCTACGCCTTTGTTGCCATTATTCTCTCAACCTCTCCTCTCAGCTCGTCCACATCTTTCTCTGTCCCTCAATTGTTAAAGCAATCATTATGGTTTTTTTTTTCTCTCTCTTTTTTAAAAAAATAAAAAAAAAGAACAAAAAATCTAGACAATGGGCCTATACCTCCTAATCTCCCCCACCCAATGCCTGTCATTGGTCATCTTCTTCTTGAGCCAACGTTTTTTATATGGGTTGTTAACATTTTCTTTGATTGGAAATTTTGATGGATGTAAATTTGTATTTTTTAAAAAAGGGGAGATTTTGAGTCTGATTTTTTGAAAACCCGTTTTAAAAAAGTTCAATTTTTTTAAAATTAAAAAAGAATTTATAAAACTATAGCATACAGAAAGATATTAGTTGTTAAGAGATAAATCAATTGGTAGCTAGTTTTGAGGAATTGAAGAAGGGGAGTGGTTCCACAACCACAAGGTTCGTCACGAAACCACAACATCATTAACATCATGCTTGGGTAAGTAGAGTTGCTACTCCAACAATAAAAACACGTGTTACTATATAATCCTTTTATCACTACTAAAAAAAACTTATTATAAGCCACAGAAAGCCTGTGACTTGTATTCATATTGGCCACTAACAACTTGTGATCAAAGGGTGCTGACTACGAATTGGCCACAGAACACCTAATTGTGGTAGTTGCTGGGGCTACCATTAAGTTTCCGCCATGATAACAGATGTTCGTGGCCTATAAGTGGTGGATCCCACTTTATTTTTAGCCATGCTGCAACACTTTCTTTGAATCAAAATAATTTTTTTTTAAATTCTATATAGACACAGATTCCACAACCGTGGCCAACTGTGGCTTTTGCCCCTGTTTCTAGTAGTGTATCTACTAATAAAAGCATTGATAAAGTGATGGAGGATATTGTGCACCAACTATATCTTGCTCAAGGGAAGGCGATTAATGCATTGGGTGAATGCAGCATATCGTATGAGGTACCCGTGGCCCGTGGGTCTCTTTCTGGTTTCTTTCTTGGGACCATTTGTTATTTGCAGTGAATATTATTTGGGTCCACAAACGAACTGTGAAACACACACAGGTCGTGGTCCCTTCAGTTCCACAACAAATACAGCCTGCCATTGTAAGGCGGGATGCGGAAATTTGCACACGACTGGGCTACAGTTTTTTTTCTTCTGTCTATTATGCGTCGGTGGGGTGGCTGAGTAACTTTGTGTACGGAGTTGATTAGGTGTAGTGGATCAGTTTTTCATTTAAAAAAAAAATTATATTGCTTGGGGAAATTAATTAATGACTGATTGGGAGCATACTCTTTGGGATTTGCTGCATCAACCTTGTTTTTTTTTTCCTTTCACTTTTCAAATATCGAATCAGAAAGAATATATATTGAGTTCTGTGTGGTCGGTGATGGCGTCAGTGGTAACTCCCTTTCATTGAAATGGTCTGATCATATTTTGTTCTATGACTTTTTGTCTGCTTTATTAATTGTGTTCTTTTCAAGTTTTGCCGCATGCAGTGAGAATATATTTTGCCATGATTTTCAAAAATGTTCCTGTAATGATGACCTAGAAATGAAAGCTTTTGATCATGAGATGGCATTGAACATAATAATCACACAAATCCAATCAACTCAACTCATGTCTCTTTCAAATTTAGATTATTTGCCACAATAATGTCATGATAATGTGATTGCATATGAAAGGTAAGCACACAACATGTCTTGAACTAAAATGAAAAGATTTGCACTGCATACATTTCACAATTGAAATGGTCACAATCCCCTCCTTTTTGAGACAGAGATTTGGCATCCACCTTTTGGTTTCACTAAAAAATGAAGCAGACAAATATCCAAAAACCACTGCATGCAGGCCCCTATGGAAACACTTTGAATTCCAAACCTGAACCACCCAACCTTTCTTCTATGACTTTGGACAACCTCTCCACCATCTGTGGTGACAAATAGTTCACCCAATCTCCCACCTCAGCTTTTCTAAACAGGTTTTTATTCTCAAAATTCTTAATAGAAGACCCAATTTTATTAACCTCCAATTTCTTCATGTTCTCAAAACAGCAAAGCTTTGCAATGTTTTCAACAACACCACCTCTCTCCTCCTCCAAAGTAAAAGGGAAACCCAAAAACTTTGCCAGTTTTTTCAACTGAAAGGCACCATCTTCCTTCATGTCCTCATACTTCAAGAACAACACCTTGTTAGGCCTCAGCAAGCTCTCCTCCCAATACCCAAGCATGTGATCCCAAAATGGACCAAACCCAACAATGCCTTTGCAGTACATGTCAAAGGCCTCCTCCATGGAGATTGGGGATCCAGATTCTGGTTTCACTTTGTTAATGAAATGCCAAGAGGAGACAAATGTGTCAAGTGGATTTCTGCAGATATAAACAATCTTTGCGTCAGAATTTTTTATGGAATTTCCCAATGAAGCAAAGGGTATGTGTGTTCCGAAGAGTCTTGGCTCAGAAATGTTGGTGAGATCAGGGAGCTGGTTGTCGGCATAGAGCTTGTACTCAAGGAAAGGCACAAGATCATGAGGGTTTGAGTTGAGCAAAGGATGGCTCTTTGAGTTTGGAACGAAACGGTGCCGGTTCAAAACAGCAAAAGCCAAGGCTTTCAGCCATGTGGTGCCTGATTTTGGAATGCTGGCCACCACTATGTCAGTGTCATTAGCTTGGAAGTGCTTTTGGAAAGACATAATGGATTGGATCTCAGCTGACTGGCACCAAAAGCCTTGGAACTGATAGAGGTGAAGGGTTCTCCAGCCTTTCTCTTTTGGGAGAGAAAGAGGCAGTTCAGTGCACTCATCAGTGAGTTTTTGTTGTTCTTCAAGGGTAGGTGCCATTGAAATGGTGTGTACAGAATTAATTGGCTTGAAAATCAGGGCGCAGATACCCCCTTATATAGTGTAAGCTCTCCCACTTACATTCAGTGGTGGTTTCAGGATTCAAAGGTCGGTTGGACAAAACTTACATACTAAGTTCGACGGTACGAGTGAATTTCATTAATAAATATAAAAAGATACACCTAGTCGGGGGGACATAATGAACCTTACCCCCAAATGCATCTCTATCCATAAATAAAAGTTCAACAAATACAAAAGTTAAAACTAAAACCAAAAGTAAATGCAATGCAATACAAAATAACAATATTTAGATCTAAAATTTAACCCTGCGAGGCTTGAAACTCTTAAATTCCTCAATTATTAATGCATTATCGATATTATTAGCAAACTCTCTTTCAATGTGGAGGATCATACAATCAGCAAGAAATTCATCAGATATGGTGCTTCGAAGTTGATTCTTAATAATTCTCATACTAGCATCTCAACAATACCAAACTAAAAATTATAATTCATCCACAATTAAACCCTAGAATACTCAATTTTAACAAAATCCCAAATCAAAGCCCTAGAATAATTCATCCCTAATCAAATCACTAATTAATTTCAACAAAATCCCAAAATTATAATTATTCCCTAATTAAAACTATTATTAAAGATATATAGCAAAGGAGAGAATGAGAATAATACTTCTTATTGACAAAAAGAGAGAAGATGTTGTTGCCAAGTTGCCCACCCAAGATAATAGAAGATGTAGCCAATAGATGGAGAATTTGACCCAAAAAATAAGAGGGAGAAACTTGATGCTGTGTCTAATAGCCAAAAGAGAAGGAGAGAGAAGATATGGGACCACCTGAATGGGTAACATATGTGTAAGGTTTGCTTTCAAATATATTATTTTTATTCTCAAGATATGATTTCACCACTTCTACTACCACCATCTTATCATGACTATCAGTATTGCCGCCGCCACCACCACCACAGTAATCGTCGTCGCTGCCGCCAATACCAGCCATACCATCATCCCACCGTCACCACCACCACCCTTACCCCCACCGCCACCACCACTACCACCCCCACTATCAGCCCCATCGTCACCACTACCACATCCATTGGCAGCATCACCATCATCACTGCCACTATCGCCTCCACCACCTCCACCACCACCACCACCACCGCCACCTCCATCACCTCACTCCCACAACCACCACCACCACCATCACTATCACCCCCACCTCCTCCACCACCTCACTCCCACCGCCGCCACCACTACCACCCCCACCTCCTCCGCCACTACCTCCCCCACAAACCACCATTGCCACCGTCATGGCCATCACCACCACCACCATCGTTATAAACTCCATTAAAATCAATAATAAAATTCTAACAAACTTAGTTAAAATCTATACACGAATTCAGTCAAAATTATTTGGAGTTTGTAAAATTTAGTCAAACTCAATGAAATTCAATTAAACTCCATCAACTTTATAACTCTTTTAAAATCATTTAAAATCTAAATTGAATAGTTAATTCAAACAACTAGTGTTTTACAATTATTTTCACATTGCCATTTCCTTATCCCATCCCAACTCCATTTTGCTACGCCTTTGTTGCCATTATTCTCTCAACCTCTCCTCCCTCATCACCAGCTCGTCCACATCTTTCTCTGTCCCTCAATTGTTAAAGCAATCATTATGGTTTTTTTTCTCTCTCTTTTTGAAATTAAAAAAAAAAAAAGAACAAAACATCTAGACAATGGGCCTATACCTCTTAATCTCCCCCACCCTATGCCTGTCATTGGTCATCTTCTTCGTGAGCCAACGTTTTTTATATGGGTTGTTAAGATTTTCTTTGATTGAACATTTTGATGGATGTAAATTTGAATTTAAAAAAAGGGGAGATTTTGAGTCTGATTTTTTGAAAACCCGTTTTAAAAAAGTTCAATTTTTTTTTTTTAAATTAAAAAGGAATTTATAAAACTATAGCATACAGAAAGATATTAGTTGTTAAGAGATAAATCAATTGGTAGCTAGTTTTGAGGAATTGAAGAAGGGGAGTGGTCCACAACCACAAGGTTCGTCACCAAACCACAACATCATTAACATCATGCTTGGGTAATTAAGTGGAGTTGCTACTCCAACAATAAAAACATGTGTTACTATATAATCCTTTTATCACTACTAAAAAAACTTATTATAAGCCACAAAAAGCCCGTGACTTGTATTCATATTGGCCACTAACAACTAGTGATCAAAGGGTGCTGGCCACGGATTGGCCACAGAACACCTAATTGTGGTAGTTGCTAGTGTTACCATTAAGTTTCCGCCAAAGGGTGTTGGCTACGGATTGGCCACAGAACACCTAATTGTGGTAGTTGCTAGCGTTACTATTAAGTTTCTGCCATGACAACGGGTGTCCGTGGCCTATAAGTGGTGGATCTCACTTTATTTTTAGCCATGCTGCAACTCTTTCTTTATATCAAAATAATTTTAAAAAAAAAAATTCTATATAGACACAGATTCCACAACCGTGACCAAAGTGCCAACTTATTTTTAAAAGAAATTTAATAGTAAAAATAAAATCCATATACCAATAAACATTTGTTCTCTTTGTTTTTTGCTACAACAAGTAAACAAAATAAATACATAAAAAAATATATATATGTTGATCGTGGCTTATATATTTAGAAGCCAGTAATGCACAGTAACCGTACCATACATCACCAATGGCCACTGTTGATTTGCTGTGGCTAGGCCAACTGTGGCTTTTGCCCCTTTCTCTAGTAGTGGGAGAGGTAAGTAAAATACAAGTAATAAAAGCATTGATCAAGCGATGGAGGATATTGTGCACCAACTTTATTTTGCTCAAGGGAAGGCGATTAATGCATTGGGTGAATGCATAGCACATAGTATCAGGTACTCGTGGGTCTCTTTCTGGTTTCTTTCTTGGCACCATTTGTTATTTGCGGTGGATATTATTTGGGTCCACAAACGTACCGTGAAACACACACAGGTCGTGGTCCCTTCCACAACAAATACAGCCTGCCATTGTAAGGCTGGATGCGGAAATTTGCACACGACTGGGCTACAGTTTTTTTTCTTCTGTCTATTATGCGTCAGTGGCTGAGTAACTTTGTGTACGGAAGTAAACTAAATACTACAATAACTCAATCCTTTCTACCGTCGTGGTATTGCAATCCCAACGACGGTATATTAATAAAAACGATGTGGTACAATTTTACCTTACAATGTTAGAAATCCATAGATTTAGAATCCCTACATCCACCTTTTTATTTTGTTTTGCAATGTAAGCTATGGGTTGGATTATTGCCAACTGAATTTTTCAATGATCCGAATCATCTTTTTTATAGACATTCTCTCAAAGATCATATCTGCATAAAATTACTTGACTCCGAAATCATTTAACCACTCAATTATATTATTGTTATTTTAGTTTTTTCTTGAAGCATCGTATTCATCTATTTTGTTTCTAGCAATTAGATGCCTTAATGATTGTAGTGGATCAGTTCTTCATTTTTAAAAAAAATTATATTGCTTGGGGAAATTAATTAATTACTGATTAGGGGCATAATCTTTGGGATTTGCTGCATCAACCTTGTTTTTTTTTTCTTTCACTTTTCAAATATCGAATCAGAAAGAACATATATTGAGTTCTGTGTGGTGGATGTGGCGTCTGTGGTTACTCCCTTTCATTGAAATGCTCTGATCATATTTTGTTCTATGACTTTTTGTCTGCTTTATTAATTGTGTTCTTTTCAAGTTTTGCCGCATGCAGTGAGAATATATTTTGCCATGATTTTCAAAAATGTTCCTGTAATGATGACCTAGAAATGAAAGCTTTTGATCATGAGATGGCATTGAACATAATAATCACACAAATCCAATCAACTCAACTCATGTCTCTTTCAAATTTAGATTATTTGCCACAATAATGTCATGATAATGTGATTGCATATGAAAGGTAAGCACACAACATGTCTTGAACTAAAATGAAAAGATTTGCACTGCATACATTTCACAATTGAAATGGTCACAATCCCCTCCTTTTTGAGACAGAGATTTGGCATCCACCTTTTGGTTTCACTAAAAAATGAAGCAGACAAATATCCAAAAACCACTGCATGCAGGCCCCTATGGAAACACTTTGAATTCCAAACCTGAACCACCCAACCTTTCTTCTATGACTTTGGACAACCTCTCCACCATCTGTGGTGACAAATAGTTCACCCAATCTCCCACCTCAGCTTTTCTAAACAGGTTTTTATTCTCAAAATTCTTAATAGAAGACCCAATTTTATTAACCTCCAATTTCTTCATGTTCTCAAAACAGCAAAGCTTTGCAATGTTTTCAACAACACCACCTCTCTCCTCCTCCAAAGTAAAAGGGAAACCCAAAAACTTTGCCAGTTTTTTCAACTGAAAGGCACCATCTTCCTTCATGTCCTCATACTTCAAGAACAACACCTTGTTAGGCCTCAGCAAGCTCTCCTCCCAATACCCAAGCATATATGTGATCCCAAAATGGACCAAACCCAACAATGCCTTTGCAGTACATGTCAAAGGCCTCTTCCATGGAGATTGGGGATCCAGATTCTGGTTTCACTTTGTTAAGGAAATGCCAAGAGGAGACAAATGTGTCAAGTGGATTTCTGCAGATATAAACAATCTTTGCGTCAGAATTTTTTATGGAATTTCCCAATGAAGCAAAGGGTATGTGTGTTCCAAAGAGTCTTGGCTCAGAAATGTTGGTGAGATCAGGGAGCTGGTTGTTGGCATAGAGCTTGTACTCAAGGAAAGGCACAAGATCATGAGGGTTTGAGTTGAGCAAAGGATGGCTCTTTGAGTTTGGAACGAAACGGTGCCGGTTCAAAACAGCAAAAGCCAAGGCTTTCAGCCATGTGGTGCCTGATTTTGGAATGCTGGCCACCACTATGTCAGTGTCATTAGCTTGGAAGTGCTTTTGGAAAGACATAATGGATTGGATCTCAGCTGACTGGCACCAAAAGCCTTGGAACTGATAGAGGTGAAGGGTTCTCCAGCCTTTCTCTTTTGGGAGAGAAAGAGGCAGTTCAGTGCACTCATCAGTGAGTTTTTGTTGTTCTTCAAGGGTAGGTGCCATTGAAATGGTGTGTACAGAATTAATTGGCTTGAAAATCAGGGCGCAGATACCCCCTTATATAGTGTAAGCTCTCCCACTTACATTCAGTGGTGGTTTCAGGATTCAAAAGTCGGTTGGACAAAACTTACATACTAAGTTCGACGGTACGAGTGAATTTCATTAATAAATATAAAAAGATACACCTAGTCGGGGGGACATAATGAACCTTACCCTCAAATGCATCTCTATCCATAAAAGTTCAACAAATACAAAAGTTAAAACTAAAACCAAAAGTAAATGCAATGCAATACAAAATAACAATATTTAGATCTAAAATTTAACCCTGCGAGGCTTGAAACTCTTAAATTCCTCAATTATTAATGCATTATCGATATTATTAGCAAACTCTCTTTCAATGTGGAGGATCATACAATCAGCAAGAAATTCATCAGATATGGTGCTTCGAAGTTGATTCTTAATAATTCTCATACTAGCATCTCAACAATACCAAACTAAAAATTATAATTCATCCACAATTAAACCCTAGAATACTCAATTTTAACAAAATCCCAAATCAAAGCCCTAGAATAATTCATCCCTAATCAAATCACTAATTAATTTCAATAAAATCCCAAAATTATAATTAATCCCTAATTAAAACTATTATTAAAGATATATAGCAAAAGAGAGAATGAGAATAATACTTCTTATTGACAAAAAGAGAGGAGAAGATGTTGTTGCCAAGTTGCCCACCCAAGATAATAGAAGATGTAGCCAATAGATGGAGAATTTGACCCCAAAAAAAGGAGGGAGAAACTTGATGCTGTGTCTAATAGCCAAAAGAGAAGGAGAGAGAAGATATGAGACCACCTGAATGGGTAACATATGTGTAAGGTTTGCTTTTAATTTTTCCTTGTACACAGCACCACCCTCGCTTGTATTCAACGTTTTTCGAAAATTTGCTTTTTTGGGTGAAATCTTAGGGTCCGTTCAGTAACGTTTTCTGAGAGTATTTTATGAGAATGAAAACGAAAAAATGAATTTGCATTTTCAGGATTCGAAAATGCGTCTGGTAGATTAATTGGAAAACAAATTCAGAAAATAAAAACAGTGAAAACGTGTCTGATAGTACAATTTGAGAATAATAATATGTGAGTTGTTTTTTAGGTGTATTTTTGCTAATTTTAGTTCTATATTTTTTTTAATTCTGATATTTTTAGAGGCTAAAATTATTATAAACAATGAAAAAAATTAAAGCCCAAAAACTATCTTATCTCCTTTATTTTTTTACTTCTTTATTTTTTCCTTCTTTTTCTACTTTTCTCTCTTTCCTCCTCTTTTCTTCTGCTTTTCCTTCGCATGGCTGTTTCTTTTTTCTCTTTTTCTTCCTCTTTCCTTCTTTCTTCCTCTTTTCTTTTTCCTTTCCTTCCCAGGCCGCACCCACTTCTCCTTCCTTCCATGGCATGAATCCCATAAACCCACCCCTCTCTCTCTCTCTCTCTCTCTCTCTCTCTCTCTCTCTCTCCACGAATTAATGGTTGTGGTGGTTTGATTGGGTGGTGATGGTGGTTGAGCTGGTTATGTGGTTGTTCGATTGTGTGATGATGGTGGTTGAGCTGGTTATGTGGTCGTTCGATTGTGTGATGATGGTGGTTGAGCTGGGTATGAGGTGGTTCTTCTTCCTGTCTCTATTTTTCTTTTCTTTTCTTTTCTTCTTCCTCTGTATTTTTTTTTTCTTAGTTTACAGATTTGTGTTATTTTGGGTCGGAGAAGATAGGTGTTTTCCTGTTGGTGGGTTTATCAGTTGTCAAGAGAGAGAGCTAGAGTTGTTGATGGGATGCATTCTTGTGTCTTCAGAAAACACTGATGGAAACAACTTCTTTTCGTTTTCAACTTTTGTTCACAAAGTTAGGTTTGTTTTCAGAAAACGTTTTGTGAGGGAAAAAGAAAAACGATGCACTGAACGTGTATTTGCGAAAAACAGGAAACAAAAACAGAAAACGGGCTCTAAAAACATTACCGAACGGGTTACACTTTTAGAATGTTTACTACAGAAAAACTTCACGGCAATGGAAGACTTGCTATCACACATAATTTGAGTTGCTTCTCCTTGCTTTTTACCAACATCTTCCAAAATTCTTCTAAGCTAAATTTCTTGAGAAGTTGCCAAGGAAGCAGACGCATGTTCCGCCTCCGCAATGGATTGTGCAACACTTGCTTTCTTCTTTGAAGCCCATGAAAACATACTTGAGCCAAGAGTAAAATCATATCCCGAGGTGCTCTTCATATCATCAACACAACCACCCCAATCATTATCACAAAAACCAAGTAACTTCGGCTCAACATTTCTCTCGTTCATAATGCCATGGCCAATTGTTCGTTGAACATATCTTAGGACTCTCTTAGCCATCCCATAATGAATTTGACTTGGCTTATACATATATCTTGACAACAAGCTAGTAGCATACATGATGTCTGGTCTTGTAGCCATCAAGTATAGCAAGCTTCCAACTAAACTCCTACACAATGAAGCATCAAGTACTCTCCGAAACAGATTAATTAATACTATCCGATAGAAATTAGTTAGTACAATCCGACGTACCAAACAAGCCCTTAAGTTGTTACGGAAAAAATGAAAGAGCAAATTGTAGAAATAGTCTTTGAATTGCACTTGAATTACATTGCTAAATTTTATAGTGTTTTAACTTTTAAAAATGTGTAGCAATGGTCTCAGACGTCAAATATGTTTTATTTTCTATCAAAATTGGTCACATGGTGTGAACGTAAGTTGTTTAGACGAAGTTTTATTTTTCTATCAAAATTGGTCACATAGTGGGAACCTGACAAGTTGTTTAGGTGAAGATTTATTTTCTATTAAATTTGGTCACATGATGGGACCTAACAAGTTGTTCAGAGAAAGTTTTGACAAATCAGTATTCATCCTTAGCCTCCAATCTAGACAACCCACTTCTCCTCCTCCTTATCCTCCACTTCACTCATAGCATTGAAGATAAGCCTCACCACCAAGATTTCTCTATTGTTCTAGAAATCCAAAGGACTCAAAAGGTGATGTATATATGCTCAGGATGAGAATTGAAATATAGAATGCTGAGGTTGTACGAAATGATGAGGCAAACTCATGTCTGTCAAAGCAAGAAATTACAGCCACTGATTCAATCAAGCTTGAATCTATTGGAAGGCAGCAAGTCCATCAGCTGAGAATATGGTAACCTAGAGTGCTCCATATCGAGCTCCGACAAAATACTTTATTCCTATTTACATAAGGGTGAATCCATTGACCTAACTGATACATATAAAAATAAAAAATAAATAAATAACCTAACTTATACGAGACACCTGTCATATTTTGACGTGGATTTATGGTATTTCTTGATAGTGAAACTTATTAATTTTAAAAAATTATGGAGAGGAAAATAAAATCTGAGAAACACGTAATTATCCGGAATTGATGTCTAGAAAGCGACATTTGCATACGCCCTGCCCTACGTACATGTGATGGGACCATATTGTTCATCAAAGTGAAGGCCTTTTTGGTTGGGAGTGCGTGTAATGTAATGCATGGAACCATGTGGTCTTTTTCTGGTTATTGACTATGTTTTTGGATGTTAGCGTCGACAAGCCGTGAAACATAGAGGCACGTGCGTTAATTATCCAATTCATTTCTTACTTCGTTCCATTTTGAATATCTTATGAATTATCCAATTCAATTTAATTTTAAGCAACAAACGTGTCGGTATAATATTGAGTTTGGGGATTTGGTGATCATGTTGTGGGACCTTTGATGGTGTCGTCGACATCAATTGACAAGATTAGAAGTTAGAAGTGAAATACGAATTAGATTGAATGCTTGATTTTACCCATGCCAGCAAGAAATGGGTAGCTGAAGGACTATGGCTGTAATTCCATAATTCAAAATGGATTAGGCTCGATTTACCTTACTATCGACGGCGCAAGTAAATTTAATTAATAACAAAAAATAATACACTTAATCAGGAGGAACATAATAAGTCGTACCTCTCAAAATGTATCTAATACATAAGATAGAAACTAGTAAACAAAGACAACAATAAATACATATGCAATGCAGACACAAAATAAAACTATTTTAGTTGCACCCTTCGAGACTTCAAAAGATTTAAAATCACTAATTATTTATTCATTATTGATATTATCAGTGAAATCTTTTTTAATGTGAAGTATCATACAATCACCAAGAAACTTATCCTCTATTTTGTTCTCTTAGCATTTCGATGATGATCTGACATTATAAAGTATAACCTATTAATGATGTATAAAACTTGTAAGCAACTATAATGTGAAACAATATCTAGTACTAGTATAAGGGTTTCATATTTTTTAAAATTTATTTATACACAATGGAAGATAGCCCATACATTCAAACAAGTTTCCAATTTAAACAAATGCTAATAATGGAGCAAAATCCCTAATACATAAGGTTAAAAATCCCCAAATTCAAAAGTCCCTCTTACTCCTAATCACTAAATTAATTTGGTTCTCTAGGAGAAGCTGGAGCCAAGTTTGCTCTACTTCTTTCACGAGTGACGAGACTCTAACTTGACAAAGACTAGGTATCATGCTCTAAGTGTGGTACACAGCCAACATGGGTGGCTCATGACTGCTTTCAAATTTGGGTTGGGCTACCTACATGCTTTTTTATGAAGACTACATGGTATTAAACAAAAGAATTCTATAGTGAGGGTCTTATTTAAGGCCCTTAGATAAGGTCCTAACTCTTAATCGTTGGATCAAATTGGTTTGTCGTTGAATCAAATTGGTTATTTTGATTCAACGGTTAAGAGATAGGACTTTATCTAAGGCCTTCATTGTAGAATGACTCAGCATTAAAATAATAATAATAATAAATCGTATGGGGTGTAGCCCAGACAGCTCATTATGTAGATACGTGCCTATTTTCCATAATGGGGGGCTTTATATTCGGGGCTCTATTGGTATTTTATATGATGTAATTTGTTTTACGTATTAATTTTTATTGACTTATTTTGTTTTAATATATGTTTATGTTACGTTAGTTTTTATTTATGAACATTTCTATAAAAAATAATCCAAACATGGAAAATAGTATAAAATCAAACTTTGAAAGTAACAACAATTAAATATAAAGTCCTAGTGATAAAAGAAGTTCCAGATTTATATTCAAAATTATTAAAAGAAACATAGAAAAATTGAAGTTGTAATTTTAGAGGAAAATTATAATAAATGAAAGCAAACATTAAAAAAAAAAAATTAAGAGAGAAGGATTTGGCATGTGAGATTTTAGATTTGATTGGTGAGGGATTGTGGGTCCCAGACACATCAGTGTTCAGTAGGATGATCAGGGACGTTGAAAATGACTCGTTTTTCAGGCTCAATCACTACCCACATCATCTCAAGGACTGCACCAACAACATCAACAGTAGCTGCAGCAGCAAGGTTGGGTTTGGGGAGCATAATGACCCTCAGATCTTGACCCATCCTCAGATCCAACGACGTAGGTGGCCTCCAAATCTCTCCACAAGATGGGCTGTGGGTCCCTGCTCCTTCTGACCCTACTGCATTTTGGGTTAATGTGGGTGACCTGTTGCAGGTTGGTCTCTCTCTCTCTCTCTCTCTCTATTCATGTCAAGGTAATCATAACAATCCTAAAAAAATTAAGAGAGAGAAGTAAACATCAAACCATAAAAAAGAAAAAAGAACGAAATAGCAAATAAAAAAAATAAAAACAAAAAGGTTCGTAAAACATTAAACAAAGCCTTTATTTGGTTGTTGTTAAACAAGACATCTTTTTAATTAAATTCAAACTTGGACTATTGGTAAGTTGGATGATCAACAGTCAATTCAGGATGGAATATGGGCACGAGTACAAGGCCCAGCTTGTGGGCTGGTTGGTCCTCCATGGTGATGCAAGCTGCAGCATCTCAAAATGTGGGGCCCATCGGGTCCGTATGGGCTCTATCCGAGTCCACGAATTTAGGTCAAGCTCTGGCCAAAACTTTATTATATAGAGCCTCAAGGCCCCGTTTGGTTCATAAGAAATGAGGCTTGGGAATGGAGAAAATAATTGCTTTCCCATATTTGATAAGTCCAGGCATGGTAAATGGTTGTCTGGCACATGAGAAAGTAAGGGGAAAGTGAAGTCCTTCTCCCCCCTTGGGTTTTGTTAGCATATTTCGCTTAACATAACAAAATGCATTAATCATGGTGATATCAAAGGTATTCAGCTTACGAGGAGGGGCTCGATCCTTTCTCATCTTTTTTTCGCAGATGACTCCCTTTTCTTTTTTCAGGCGGATGAGGGAAATTGTCAGCAGTTGAGAAGGATATTAGATGTCTATTGTTGTGCATCCGGGCAATTGATTAATCATAGCAAATCTGGCATCACTTTTAGCCACAATCCCCCTAATGATGTTAAGTTACTTATTGGAGGTATCCTGTGTATTAGCAGTGTGGACAACCCTGGGACGTATTTGGGTTTCCCCACTCAATGGGGTAGGTCCAAGAAAGCTGCTGTTGGATATGTCAATGAGCGAGTGAAAAATAAAATCCAAGGGTAGAAGAATTGTGCTCTTTCTTTGGCAGGAAAGGAGATACTAATTAAAGCTGTTGTTGCAACAGTACTGACATATCCGATGATGTGCTTTAAGTTTTCAGCCAGTTTATGCAAGGAAATAAACCATGATTTGGCAATTTTTTGGTGGGGCAACAATGAGACAGGGGCTAAGATTCACTGGCAATCCTAGGAGAAATTGAGCCTAGCAAAAAACTCTAGTGGGTTGGGCTTTCGAGATCTTAAGGATTTTAATATGGCCTTGCTTTGTAAGCAATGCTGGAGAATTCTACAGAATCCAAACTCTTTATGGGTGAAACTCCTCAAGGCTAGATACTTCCCTAACACTGACTTTATGCATGCCTCTATGTGGTCTAGACCATCATGGAATTGGTCAAGCTTGATTGAGGGCAGAGAGGCTGTGATGAGGCATGCTCAGATTCAAGTGGTGAGCGGTTTATCCACTAGGATCTGGAATGATAATTGGCTTCCTCCACCTCATAGGGGATTCATAAATCAGACCACTCCTACTTCTACCAGCATCGCTCAATTAGTTTATGAGATCATTGACCATAACACTCGCTCATGGAACTTAGCTCATATAATGAATTTCATTGATGCTGGAACTGCAAGACTAATTCTGAGGGTTCTTATTGGGTCGGGGGATGACGATGACAAGTGGGTTTGGCCTCGGTCTGATGGTGGGGAGTACATTGTTAAATCAGGGTATCATTTGATTCACTCATTAAAATCGATGGCTTTATTGAAGAGCTACCACACTTCTCATAATATCCAAAAAACAATTTGGATTGGAATCTGAAAAATCCACACCCTGCCTAAAGTTAGACTTTTCCTTTGGAGGATGAATTCCAATACTCTCGCCACCAAAAGCAACTTGTTCAAGAGGAAGATTTTACCCCTTCCTATTTGTCCCATCTGTAAGGAGCATGATGAGTCTGTGGAACATCTGCTGCTTTTATGTCCTTGGGCTCAGCTTGTGTGGTTTGACTCTCCTCTGAATTATAAAGTTGATCTACAAAGGATAACAACTATCGATGACTAGCTATACAAATTCCTTCACATGAGCCATTTGAACAAACATAACTGTGAATGATTAAGGACACTTGTCAGCTTTATCTTATGGGAGATTTGGAAAGCCAGATGTAAGATGATTATGAAATAGATATGTGTGGACCTTCGGCGAGTGATAACTTGTGATGTGTCTGCTACTTGTGAATTTGTGGACATAAGTAGAAAACATGGTATTGGTTATAGCCAAGTTGTCAGTAATGATAGAGAAGAAGCGTTGATGTGTTGGCTCCCTCAAAGGCCTGGGTTTGTTAAAACTAATATTGATGGTGCTTGGATTAAGGAATCTGGGAACTCTGGCCTTGGTGTGGTGATCCGAGATTCCAATGACATATTTTGCGGGGGTATGGCTACACACAAGGTGTGTGATTATGCTTTATTAGCAAAGATAGAGGCTGCTATTGAAGGGCTAAAAGTGGTCATCCAGGGGGGAGGTTATCGGAGGATTATATTGGAGACTGACTGTAAAATAGTTTTGGATGGAATCAGTGGGAAAGTCAGCAACAGGGCTTGGACGATACTTCCTCTTGTTCATGAGATTAGAAGACTCGAGGCAAGTTTTGATGAAGTCAAGTAGCAATGGATTCCTAGAAAGTTGAATCGTGTGGCTCATGTAGCGGCAAAGATTGGTTTAGGAGCAGCGGAGCAACAAAGTTGGGCTAATCAGCGACCACCCTCCTTGGTTCACGTTTTGGTGTCTAATGGGCTCCCATGCCTATTGCTCTAATTTATTTGTTTTGCCTGGAAATTTCTTTAAGCTAAACCTGTGTTGGGTCTAGATAAAAGTTTTCCCGAATCTATTTTTGTCTGTTTGCATCTTTTTGCTTCTCCATGTAATCTATTCCTCAGGTTTATGGGGTTTCTATGAATATCTTTGATTCCGAGCACAAAAAAAAAAAAAAGATTGAACTTTGTCTTGAAGATCCACTTCACATCTATGACGTCTTTGTCTTTAGACCTATCAACAAGTTTCCACGTCTCATTCTTTTCAATCACATTAATTTCTTCTTTGATTTCATTCTTCCAAGCTTCCTGTTGGATTGCTTCTTCAAAGCTTTCCGGTTCAACAACACAAAAGTTGCAACTTGCATACAAGTCATTCAAACTCCTCGTTCTTCTCGGAGTTGAACTAAGAGGTGTAGATCCAGATGATTGTGCTTGTGGACTGAAGTTACTTGTTCTAAAGTTCCATGAACAATCTCATCTTCATTTCCTTCATTCTCTTCATTCTCTTCATTCTCTTCATTCTCTACCTCTTCATTAACTTCAAAATGTGAGTTTGGAAGGCTTTTTGTTTCCAATCCCAAGAGGTTTGCTCATTGAAGAGAACATCTTTACAAATGATTAATTTTTCTTTCTTCAAATTGTAAAGTCTATAACTCTTTGATTGTGAGCTATAACAAAAAAAAAAGCACTTTTAACTAGATTCATCTAGTTTGTTTCTCAATTATTTTGGAACTTGAGCAAAGCCGATAGATTAAATACCTTCAAATGGTTCACGAATGGCTTTCTTCCGACTCCATGCTTCGAATGGGGTTTTGTTTTCCAATGCCTTTTTCGGACACCTATTCATTAGGTACATTGCAATATACACGGCTTCTCCCCAAAAAAAGTTAGCCACTAATGTGGATGTTGGGGTCTTTTTTCTTCGGAAGGCTTGTCCGGGCTTGTTGATTCTTAAATCGTCATAGAGTGGTGAATCAAGCCTTTGTTGCCCCTTTTTTTGAGTTAACGAGAACTAGGCCCAAAGTATCCAGAGGGAGAAGCAAGTCCTATGGGAGTACTTTGTTCATCCAACGGCTGCGTGTTTTGTGCTAATATTTTCGGCAGCTAGACGAAGAGTTAGAGATGGTGCTTTGATGTTGCACAGGCTTGGCATGAGAGTTTTCTTTGGTGAATCAAGATACTACTAGGCTTGACATGAGAGGCTTGTGACGTGGGAGCTAAGGGAAAATGAGCATAAAGAAAGGATTAAGGCTTGAGATTTTGGGTGTTTTTGATAGCTAGAGGAAGAGCTTGCGATGTCTGCGTTTTCTTACCAAAAAGGTAATGACGATGGTTTCAACTAAGCTTGAGAGGATGGGTGTTTCAGATTTGGGATGGAGCTTTTTAAGAGAGAGAGAGAGAGAGAGAGAGAGAGAGAGAGAGAGAGAGAGAGATGGATATAAAGGATGGGTGGCTTGAGTAGATTTCCAACAGCTTGACGAATGTTTGGTCGTGCTTTTTCATGGTTGAAGATGACTTGATGATGTTGAATCGAGATTGTGCAAGTTTGACATGAGAGCTTGGAGTGTGGGAGCTAAAGACTCGTAAGTTTAGCAAATGAGAATGCATGTGTTTGGCTTGGTGTGGATAGGCTTGAGTTTTGGTGTTGAGAACTTGTTGTTTGTGGTTATGGCTATGGTGATTTAAGAGTTTCAAGAGAAGGAAGATGGAAGGAAAAGATTGAGGCTTGAAGGCTATGGTGTTTATAGCTTGGAAGGGTATGATGAGGAAGGAAAATCTTAGACTTATGCTTGGTGAGGGAGAGAAGAGAAGGGAGCTCTAGAGAAGTGTTTGAGAGCTCCCCCCTTGGGGTGTGATTTATGAAGCTTGAAGACTTCTCTATTTATAGGGCTAAGAGGGAGGAACATCATGATGAAATCCAACATCACCATTCCTCTTTTAATACAATCCATAACTCCCACTTCATCTTGTCTATGTTAGTGTGGTTGGAATTAATTCCATCCCATACTTCTTTTGTTGCACCTCAAGCTTTCTTCACATGGGATTGTTGGTTTCTTCTTTTAGCATGGAGGTCTGGCTCTTTATTTGCTGCCAACCCATGTGCTGCTAGTCTTTGTGGCTGGCTAATAAAGTTCTTTTGCTGTTGCACATGTGTTGCTGGAAAAACGAATACTTCTGAGCAGGGTTCAGTGTTGGACGGGCTGAGGACTCTAGATATGTTCAATTGGGCTGCAATTTGGATATGTTATACTAGACACCCATTGGAACAACTTCTATGAACAATGTCTCCTCATCCGAGTTGTGCAGATTGCTAAAATGAGACCTGCAAGGTGACTTACGAAACTGGACTGACAAGGAATGTGGCCCAAATTTGGGTTTGTCTTTAAGCTCTTGCTCTTATCCCAATCAGCCCTTAACATGCATGGATTGCATCTTTTCCTATCCAAAGCCACCATTGTTACCTAAAGCTCAATGAACTAAAAGATAAACACAAAAAAGATTAAAATCACAAGTTTAACTCAAAAACATAACCAAATCATAAGCTAGAAGGGTACAAAATGACATACAATTATGAACCGATCATGAGGCTTTATAGGGAAGATGGAGGATTTTAAGGATGAGAAAGTAGAAGAAATGGTTGTGATAGTTGAGGAATGGCTGAGATGGCTTCTGGAATGCTTGCAACAGCCGAAAGGAGGAAGGAAGTGTTGTGCGTAGCGGAAGCGGATTGCACTGGGGTGGTTGATATGAAACCGTTGAAACAACAAGAGCAAAATATGAAATATAGAAATCCAAACGACACAAGGATTTCTACTGGTTCGGCCCTTGTGTAGCCTACATCCAGTTCGAAGACAGCGAGAAATTCCATTAGTATCCCAAAAGAGATTACAACCAAAGGAGATTAACCCTCTCACCTATCCTAGGAATTACAGAGTTTAACTCTCACAACCCAAATCCCAAATACACCCAAGTCACTCTCAAGCTAACCACACACAAGAGCCAAGAACACATGATTGTTCTTGCTCACTAGGAAAGAACACACTAAGAACAATACAAAGAAATAAACCTCCCACAAACACAAGGAACAAATGAAGAAGACTCAACCTTGAAATGGCTTGATCTTCCTTCAACATCTCGTGTAGCCAAAGGGGAGTTTATCTCCACCATCATGGTGATGCTCTCTAGTATTTCTCTCTGGGTGGAAGTGTCCCTCACTTCTGTTTTAGCCCCTCTGAGCAATGGTGCTCACGGCACCTCCAAATGGTGAGGCACAAATGCCCACACACACACTTTCTTGACTGATGCTCTCTCTTCCTTATGTAGACAAGTGCAGCGGCTGGCTGCAAGGAGATTCACCAATAGCTCCCATGTGAAGAGGAAAAAGAAGCCAAACCATGTGCTGGAAGTCATCATTATTAGTGACATAAAACACCCACTTGGAATAAACAAAGAGAAAGAAACCAATTCTTTCTCAAAGTGGACAGCTCAAACGGACAAAGAAAGAACCCAAAATGTCACCAACCAATTAGACTCCCCCACAAAATAATTTCCAAAACTATACATTATTTAGGCACCATGATTTCTTCCACTTTTCCATCTTGCTTTCGGCTGCTGCCCATGGAGCCAAGGGAAACACAATATCCCATGCACATTACTTTATCATTCAAAAGACAATACCACCGAAAGCACTTGTGAAGCCAACAAAGTCAAGATAAGTGCCCATAACAAAGCACATCACATGCCATCAAATTTGAGCCAATTCCAACAGGAAGGTGGTTTGATGGTTGCTGGGGTACTTGAGCAACCAAGAGATGGAGGTTGATGGCTCAAGAATGACTGCGAGCTAGAATGCTTGCAGCAGCTGAAAAAAGGGTGAATTCTCATGGTTGTTGAGAGGCTTGCAGTAACCAAGAGGAGTTGGTTTTGCCTGGGCAATGCCTTCCCATTTATAGAAGGTGAAGGCTCTCTTTGGTTTCCAATAGGTAAAAAGAAGTGTTAGAGCTAGTCTATTTCCAACGAGTAAAAGGGAGTATTGAGACATTCTTATTTCTAGCAGGTAAAGCTAAGCATTGGAAAATGACTATTTCCTATGGGTAAAAGAAAGTGTCGGAATTGGCTTGTTTCCATTGGGTAATAGGGAGTGCTTAAAGAATATCTCATTTGCTCACCCACATTGGAAAACTCCAAGTAATGGGCTTGGACTTTGGTGCTCCCAAGTAGCTAGCCCAAAGTCTCCATTATCCAAGAGCTTCCGTGGGCCTTGTGGACCTCCGTAACCTTCCACACCACAATCCCTCGTGCAAGCCCCGTAAACCACATGACTTGGGTTCATGTGAGCTTGGTAGGTGATTGACATACGAAAAATGTATTATTGGCTTGGCATGGCATGCACACTATTTCTATATTTATTTAATGAATTAATTCCCAAAATACAGCTTGGATTAACGCATGACCAACATTATATGTTATATTGGGCTTTAAATGTCTTTGGGCTTCTCGTGACTTTTTGGGCCTCAACAGTGGCAAATACAAGGTCTTAGAGCATCCACAATGGGCTCCATAAACCACCTCTTTAGACAAGTTTTAGGAAAGAATTGGAAAAATACAACTCCAACCATGCTCCCTATTCACTTTCTAAAATAGGGAGGCTTCTATGAGCTCCTAAATATGAGGAGAGAGAAAAGACTCCTAGTGACTCCCTAAAATTTAATGCAGTTTTATTTTATGAGTATTTAAATTTTTTAATTAATGCTAACTATTTTTTATATTATTTTTTAATAGATATTGACCAATTAAAAAAGATTTATAGCATTTATGACTCTCTAAATTAGAGAGTATGATTGGAGTTAAAATTTTATAGAGAGCTCCTAAAATAGCTTTTATATATTTTTAGCTAAATTTTAACTAAAAAATAGAGAGCATGGTCGTAGATGCTCTTACAACCCAATAAGATAATAAACAACTTATATTAATAAAAACGACATTGCATTAATATTTAATAAACTCTATTTACACAATTATTATTTCATATCCCCTTTTTTTTACAGAGAGAAAAAATCATTGAATACACATCAAATGATGTGTTTCTGGCAGGGGAGGGGGTTGCCGCCGGGGTGGCTGACTAGGTCGGTTGGTTGGGTGGGCGGGGGTGCTTTGGTGGCTATTTACGGTTTTATTTTTTTCTTTAATAATTAGTTTTTAGTTTTAAATTTTATTAAAAGCATTTTAATATTTCTCTCTCATAATAATATCATCAAAAATAAAAAAGTTAACTATAGTTATACATATTGACATGTGTCAAATTTTGAGGAGGATGGTGAGGCTACACCTTGAGTTAAAGTGTTGAGCAAAAATACTCCCTTAACATGGGATATAATCAGATCATTTTAGAGATTGATGCAAAAGAATGCGTGGCTAGCATTTTGTGGCATGAGGAATGCAGTTGAACAGATGATCTTTTACTTAGAGAAGCAAATTACATGTTAAACTAATTCCGAGTGGTTTTCTGTCAATAGTCCCCAGGAAGCTATAATAAGGTGGCACACACTAACCGTGACTCATTTTGCAAGTGGCTTTCTACAAAAGGGTGTGCCGTGAACACACTTCATCACGTCAGAAGATAATTAAAGAAAGATTGTATGCAAAACTCAAACATACAACTTTTGTGGCTCATAAACTTAGCCGAATTGTTTGAACCACATACAAAGAATGCTGGCTAGTTCTTGGTTTTTCTGCTGCGAATTATTAAATGAAATTGAGCAAAGCCCTCTAAACCGCAGCCTCGCATTATGAATACTCAACTATTTTTCTAAGCCCAAGGATTAAATAAAAAAAAAGAAAAAAAAAACAGAAAATAGAAGATAGAAGGCAAGATATGGAGATTGGTGATACAAAAGAGAACATTGTAATTGTGGGTGGTGGGATATGCGGCCTTGCCACTGCCCTTGCTCTTCACAGGTTTACTCTTACACCACCTTAATCTTCTCCTTTTTTTCCTATCACTTCGTTGGTTTCATCATCAAACTAACGTCTGGGTTAATGATAAGGGTTTATCTACTAGATCATTTCGATGTATATATTTTATTACAAATGAATTCTGCTTTATTAGAGAAATTGTACAGAAGATGCTCGGTTGAAATGATATAAATAATTTTATTTTAGTGGGGAGTTGTTGTTTGCAAATGATGATTGAGTTTTAAGTCCTTTCAACTAGCATGAGTGATGGGGGAGGTGGAGAAACTAGATTAAGTTGTTTTAATTTTTTTAAGTGAAGGATTAGATGATTTCGATGTTTATAATTAATGGTGTTAATTTGGTGATTAATTTGTTTGGCAGAAAGGGCATTAGAAGCGTGGTCCTGGAAAGATCAAACACATTGCGAGCTACAGGGGCAGCCATCATCGTGCATCCAAACGGCTGGCGTGCACTTGATCAACTTGGTGTTGCCTCACACCTTAGACAAACTGCTATTTCTATACTCTCGTAAATCTCTCTCTCTCTCTCTCTCCCTACTAATGTAGTTTTTTTTTTATTTACAGTTTGCCTTTCTCATTTTTGTGTACAATCCACATCGTTAATAATTCAATGTCATACTTATACTTTTATAACAGATAAACTATTCTATATGATTTAATGTTATTTTTTTTTATTTTCAGGGGACAATTTCACTCACTCAATAATGACGAGCTTAAAGAAATGCCTGTTGGGTAAGTTCTTAAGCTTTTGTTTACTTTTTTTTTTTGGTGGTAAAGTTAGGAAGGGGTAGGCGATTTTCTCACACGTGTATGATGCACTACCAAGGTGCACATGAGATTACTAGTTTATAAGTGAAGGTCCTTTTCAACTAGACTACACCTGTTGACAGCTTTTGTTTACTTTTAATTTGGACTTTTTCTATCTTTAGTTTTTACTATTTTCTTGTGTTTACGTTTGAGGAGAGAACAGTAAAACTAAACATCAATAGGAATAAACCAATTATAGAAATGATTTCATGTCCAACTTAGGGCCAGTTAGGCCTAAATTATCTGAAATTGAGTGCTTATATTTGAAGTCAAGTTCGATTGAGGAAAGCAAAAAGTTTGGGCAAAAGAAGAATAATTCCTCCAACATTTCACATATCCGCCAACAAATTAATGATTGGTTAAGTTCGGCACAACTTCTGCAAGCCCATGAGGGCTGTATATCAAGCTGAACCACCATCAGGCTGCAAGATGTAGCAGCCCAAGAAAAAAGCCCATCATACCCACCTCCAAACATTGTTGTCTTGGGGTTTGAGAAATGAATTTTTAGAAAAAAGGAATCGGGGGTAGTGTGTTCTGAAAATAATATGGTTGGTACTTTGAGGCCTTAATATTTATAGGGGAAATGGTGGTATAAGAGATAAGAAATCTACGGATGAAATGATTTGATCTAATGGTTGTTGTAAGATGTAAACCTTATCAGATGAAATAGGGATGGAAGAACATAATGAATCAGACTCATCTTCAGCTACCACCATTATTATCTGACATATGTAAATAAGATATGAATGGAAGACCATAATGAATCAGACTTATCTCAAGTTATCAACTTTATTATCTATCAAATATAGGTGAGATGAAATGTTTTTTTTTATTAAAGTCGTGTGGTACTTGTTTTTACATTCAAAGTCTATGAAATCAAATGTTGTTTTAAGAATCTTGTCCAATTGTTGAAATGTTCATAAAAAACCAAATTACAACATAGAAAAATTTAGATTCCCAAATATAGATAGAGTAGCATGTATATAGAGCCTCTCATTGTGGGAGAGATACTTTTAGAGCCCAAAAAATTTCATCAAAGCTCTACATGGTGCTCCATCCACCGTTTAACACAGACTAGGATTAGGGATGCTCTAAAGAAAAAGAAAATGGCTATGGCTTGCTAATTTTGAAACTACTCTTCCCAAAATTGATAATCATTTGGTCTAATGGCATTTAGTTTTCATTGTGTCAAAGTAGATTATGAGTTCAAATTTCATGCAAGAGAACTTAAAAGTGTTGTTAAATAAGTATTGGTGACCTTATATATGATGAAAATGTCATCCAATTTGAACATAAATAAATTCAGCATGACAATGGTTTTCCCCCAAAAAAAAAAAAAAAAGATTACACCAATTATGAACTCAATCTTTTACAGGAAAGAAGAATTGAGATGTTTGAAAAGGACTGATCTCGTTGATATTTTGGCAAATAGTTTGCCACGCAACACTCTTCATTTGGGGTGTGAAGTGCTTTCTATTAAGTTGGATCCTATAACTTCTTCTCCTGTTCTTCAACTTCAAGATGGAAGACTTTTGAACGCCAAGGTACAATACACATATTATACTATATTCTTCACATTCTTTTTTATAAATCTGTGAATAATACCGGTAAAATTCACGTATTTTTCCCACATTATTGATTAAAAGATTATATACATTAAATTTTTTTAATAAATTATATTAAAATACTAAATAATGGCTGAATTTTTCAACGTATTTTTTTTCTCCGAAATTCCAAATAATACACCTATCCCATATTTTACTAACTATGCTTTGCAACAATGCAAGAAAATTTATGTCAAATATCTGGTGGCAGGTTGTGATTGGATGCGACGGAGTGAACTCTGCCATATCAAATATGATGGGAGTGAAGGCTGAGAAAATTTTCACCATCAGTGTGATAAGAGGCTTCACGAATTATCCAAATGGGCAAGAACTCGGCTCTCAGTTCAGATTAACCAAAAAAGATGATACTCAGGTGGGACAGCTGCCAATGAACAAAAACCTAGTTTATTGGTTCATCACTCGAAAATATACTTGTCAAGGTAATTTTGTCCAGGTCTAATATTACATATTATTTTGTTCAATGTTATACTGTAAATTATACCTAAAATAATACTAGAGGGATCATATTTTAGGCCACACTAACCACATTACTTTGCAAAGACTAATTACATCCGAGTTCGATCTTCATTTCCGCACATTACAGTAATTTAGAATATTCCCATGTCAACAAAAAGAAAATGGTTCGTTAATGTAGTCTAAAAAACGAAGTCCTTCTCGTCCCATCTTGTTTGTGTTGATTTTATGTAGTTCTGTTGCTTGGGGTTTTTCACCCCCAGTTCACCCAAAAAAAAAAAAAAAATCTTTTTGCGATAAGGTCAACAGGAAAAATAAAAGTAGGAGCATCATAATCTGTTTGTTTATATTATTACGTGAACTTTTAACATAGGGAAATTTTGATTAATTTTGATTTCCCTCTATCCTTCTTCCTCTTTAATTATGAACAGATTCAATGGCCTCCAAGAGCCAGAAACTGATCTGGAACTTGGCAGTGGACTCAGTGGAAGGCTTCCCTACAAGCATCATAGAGATGGCAAAGAATTGCGAGCTGGATTCTTTGCATCTCACAGAGTACTTGAGATACCATGCACCATGGGACATATTACGAAGACGGTTTCGCGAAGGGACGGTGACCCTAGCAGGAGATGCCATGCATGCAATGGGTCCATTTCTTGCACAAGGAGGTTCAGCTTGTCTGGAAGATGCAGTTGTTCTTGCCCGGTGCTTGGCTCGAACAAGTCACATCCATCGAAATGCAAGAGGAGCTAAAATGCAGGTGGAGGAAGCATTTGATGAATACCTGAAAGAACGTAAGATGCGAATTCTGAGACTGTCTCTGCAGATGTACCTGATTGGGAAAATGCTTGATGCTTCATCACAGTTTGTTAAATTCATATGCATTATCCTCCTGGCCGTCCTTTTCAGTGACTCACATGGCCATACCCGCTATGACTGTGGTAGCCTCTAAGATATGCATGCATATATGGCTCTGCTTTAAGTTTAATTATTTGTGAATCAATTAATATAAAGATGCTAATTTCCTATTTTATATTTATAGTTATTATATAAATAACTACAAGGAAATTTATGTGGATGTAGCATAATATAGTTATTATAGTCATTGAGTACAGTTATGGTGGTCATGTTAATTGATAACTTTTCATGGATTTTTCTTCTTCGAACTAAAAATGTTTTTAGGAAAAACTAGGGTGATTTTTTTTTTTTTGGTCGAGTAAGAGCGATAGTTTAAACTAGAGGGAGGGGGAGTTTCTCACACACACAACCAAGATGCCATGGGGGTTCAAACCTGAGACCTCTGGTTTGTAAGTCGATGTCTTTTTCCACTAAGCTAGACCCATTGGCTACGAGGGTGATTTTTTAAAACAACTTTAGAAGGTATTTTTCTTAAGCACCCAAGTAAGACACAGATTAAAGTTCAAAAGACATGGGTGTAATTTAAAAAATATAATATTTTCATTCTTACATGTTTGACAACTACAAGGAAACTTATATGGATGTAGCATAATTTATACTTGACACAACCAAGCTCTTAAAATTTGAAATTGGAATTATAAATTACAAAACTACATTATTTTGTATCCTACAATATTACAAATGCATACAACAAATCCACTACCTATGCTGCTAAAGAAACGGTAATTTTATACATCTTCACTCATTTTTGTAGAAACTGGGATCTATGGAATCTTATTTGCAGGAAGAGAGGAAGTACCTTTATCAGGAAATGGAAGGAGCTTTCCTGAATGCAAGCTTTTTATGATCCAGCTAGCTGGCTGCAACAGATGCTTACTCAAATCAGAAAGGGTTGAAATTCAATATTATAGGAAAAGAGCATGTGAGCATATTATTGTGAAAGCAAGAGATTTGTCACAATTGCTTTTTCGAAATGTTCGGTGCTCTTTGAGCTTTTGTATAAGCCATAAACAGTAATCCAAAACACTTCTAAAAGAAATTAAGAATTACTGACCATCACTGGTATCTTTTGCTCAGAGGCGCATTGCCTCAAGTGACGCGATGTCCTAATTTCATCCTCGGTAACAATGGCTCCCAATGAAACCTTCTCTTTGTCCAAACTGTGGACTAACCACTGGAGGGTTTTAAAGACCCGGCCGCCTCCATGCTGCAGGATACAGAAATAAGAACAGAATGAATCAGACAACAGCCATTGCTTGTTTGTTTGAGGGCGAATTTGAGGTCAGTTAGCAAGAGATAAGATAACAGAAGTCCTTTATTGCACGCAATTGTTTCCCACAACACATACAAACCCACTTGATTTGATTTTATTAACTTTTAACTCAACAACAAAAGAAACTTTCATTCCACAAGATTTGAATCGGGACCTCTTTCAACAAGGTGAAGACTAAATGGCACAACACCAAAGGGTCATTGGCAACGCATATGTTGCACTAGATTATTATTTTCTCCATTCTGCATAAGTTAGTGATCAGAAAAATTAAACATTTAGTAAGACTACAGAGTAAGATGTGTGCCATGACCATAATTGATGATATGACAATGAATTTAGTTTCTGCCTAGAGCGACAATATTATATATTATTATTTTGACAGCAAGAGATGTGTATTCATGAGCTAGCAGGAGCAGATGGCAACAGCCCCAAGAGAAGTTGCTCCTAAAACAAACTAAATAAGCCAAGATGAAATAAGATGGTATGTTCAACTTTCAAGTTTCCAGGGTGTATTAAGGTTAGAACAACAGGCAGGGACCCCTACCTTAATTATTTTTGCCAATTTGCTGTAGAAACTGTGCTTCCCATAAAGCATGATTCCTACTCTCTCAAAGACATAATTACAGTTGTGATGAAATGGCTTCCTGATCGTAATATGCTCCTCATGAACTCGATTCAGTAGAATCATGTATCTAACAAAGATATTGATTTAGAATCAGGAACCATTGAAAAGTAACCAATTCACATGACCACAAAAAGTTTAAGCCCCCCAAATAAAGTTCATGAGTATGAAAAAACTAGCCTACGAAATCTATTGTTATATCCTAAAAGAACAAGGATCCTTGTGTCTTATTGCATTATACTAAGAATAAGTAGAACAAAAATCAGTGTCACATGTGTATAAGAACCTAAACTGTAACCTATCCCCAGCCCCACTAAATCAAAGGTAAAAATTTAAGGAAAATGCAGCACTTACTTCTCAGGTGGTACAATACAACCCGAAGCAATTGAATTAGTAAGCCAATCAACTTTTAATACGAAGGCATTCACTGCACACCCATACAAAAACTTGGTGGTCTGTAGCTGCAATGGATAAAGAAGTAACATGCGGCTAAGAAACTACAGTCCCACAAATTATAAAACCTTCTTGTGATTATCACAAAACAATACACATAAAAGGGCAGCCCAGTGCACTGTTACCACAACTCAAACCCACAACCATAAATCATGCAGAGCAAACCCTTAGCATTGCAATGCACCAAGGCACACCCTCATCACAAAATATAACATGTGATAAGTAAAAGTAAAATATTTGCAAATAACAGAATTATACAACATTAGATTGCACAAATTGGAAAATTCAAACTTGCAATGCTTTGGTAATATCCCTCATGCTTTCCCATCTTTTGAGGGATCATACAAATTATAAACGATAATTATTACTGTTATAGCGTATGACATAAAATAGGTGAGCAAGTTCCAAAGCACTACAAAATACGTTGTTGTATTAATATTTATGTAGTCAATACAACATATAAAATAATGTAACATGAAATGTTTCATGCAAACTATTAACCCATCAACCTTACAAAACTTTGTTTCATCTATATTTGCTAAAAATAACTGAAGAAAGCTATATCAGAAACTTGACACCTATATGCCATCTGTGTGTCACCTACAATTATTTTTGCAGTAGAAACTGAAATGCAGACTACAATAAAATATATGAAGTGAACCAATTACTGATTAAGAATCTCTATAAAATAAAGATAAATAGTTGTGGCATGCACATAAATGAGAATAATTAGCAATAATATGTACGTAGAAGAAACGAAAAAATATGAGGTAGGATGGCTCATGAAAGCAGAGCATAGATGGCAGAAGCAATTATCGGTACTTATAAAACACCAGTGACAATCAAATAATTGCATGAAATATATTAAATGTATAAATATTGACAACATTGAAGCACCACAACAAACCAGAAACGAAAGAGGACAAGATATTAAACAAAAAATTCCAATTAACTCGTTAGTCACCCATCTTGATTAGGGCCATATTCAGATACATCATAACTAAGTTTAAAGTTCAGATTAATAAGAAATAGAAGGAAGAATAATAGGAAGCTGACCTTTTTTGAACATAGAATAATAGGAAGCTGATAGCCATTAGATCTTAAGCTTCTGTCTGCCCTTGAATTTGGAGAAGGAATATCAGAAAGAACAATACCACCATGTTTCCATATTTTTTGTTCAATGTCCTTTTCCTTCTGACTAGAAAATCCTGTAAGAAGGAATTCTATACCTTGAAATAGTAATCTCTTCCCAAACTTATGGTGACAATTTGTAAGACAACTTTTCTCATGACTTTGAAACTTAGAATTCTTCCACCTTTTACTTCCTCGAGCAGTTGAGCCTAAATTTAAAGTTAAAGCAACATAATAAATTATAACAATTTGTAAGGTTCATCAATTTGGAAGGAATGATAGAGAATCAATAGCCAAGGCTTACAATTTTTCGTTGAAGAATCTAGCTTTTGGTGGTTCTTGTTCTGCTGAACTGGAATCTCTGCTTCAGAGAAACGAACCCTCTTTTTCAATGAAACATCTCTGTCATGGGAATTCTTGCATTCAAATTGTATATTTTGCAGTTCTTTGTTTTGTTGAAGCTTAGCAACATTTTCTGGTACCAAAGAAATTTTGGTTTGTTTCTCCCAAGTGGAACTGTTCATAAAAGGTTTGGGAGCCTGAAAACCGAGATGCGCTCTATGATTAAAAATAACAGGCTGCCTCCTCTTTTTCGATGCCTGCACTGGGAACCCATACCCTGCAGTCTCATGATAATTCCTCTTCTGATTTTTCATTGTTGCAACTGGATTCCTATTTAGGGTAGTTTCACCCTTTTCCTCATTACCTCTTCCAGCAGTATCCCAGGATACAGGATGACAAGGAAGGGGCTCTTTACAACTCCTTTTATCAAAAGATCTAATGCATCCCATATTCTTATTTAAGGGAACCAGCCTCTGATCACATTCTAGTTCAAGTGACTGATTTTTATAAAGGCTTCTCCGATCCAAAATGGAAACATTGTTTGGGAGAAGCGTACTATATGTCTTGAGTGAAATCAACTGCCTTCGGACTTTGACTGGAGAACACTCCCCGCTAATTGTGGGCATAGCTTGCACACCCTCATGGTGTAGTTCAATAATTAGATTTGAGGATTTATGTGAATTATCCACCCCATGTTTTGGTGTGGGTCTAAAGCATTCTTCAGTATCATTTTCCTTATCCGTCTGATTCTGAGCTATTGTACGACTGGTATTTTCTGAAGAAATACTGCACGGCACAATGGAACAAAGAGGATCAACTAAAGATAGGCTAGACGATTTCACCAAATCTTGAGAAACAAATATCTCCTTATTAGCTTCGTCATGTAAACCAGCACAGGCTATGCTTGACTCTGATGTTCTATATGACTCAATTTCATGCACTTGCACGAAAGAGTTCACGTCTGGAGCAATATCTGCAGATTCTGAGAGAAAGCTTGTCTCACCAGCAAAACACTTCCGGATACTTTTACTATTTTGTTTCAACTGTGGAGAAGCAGAAATTTCCTTTCCGAAGGGATATTTGAAGAGGAACAGAAAGGGACAGATTGAAACTTAATATTTGGGTAAGGGTAGATGGGAAGATTGAAACTCAAATGAGATAAATGAAAAATTAGAGCACATACTTGGCCTGTCCAACCACCTAACCATCGGCTCCTGAATTTGTTTGAAGCTAAATAAGTTATCTGATCTTCTCCCTCTACATAACATAGAAAACAAAATAAAAATAAAAATAAATGAATAAATAAGAAATTAAGAAAACACAAGTATGCCTAATCATAGGCGAGAAGGAGGTGCATGGAAAAGGAAATCTTTACTTACTAGCATTCCCTGAATTCCAAGCATCTGGACGAAAGTTTACTTTGTTTTGAGGCTGATTTGAAGCTATATCCACCATAGCGGCAACTGTCTGGAAGCCAAACTTGCACAATTAAATTCAGAATAAGTCCCAATTGGAATGAGATAAAAATTCCTACATCTAGGCCGTAGTATATCTTTACCATAGTAGATGAAAAAAGTGAAGCCATAGCCTAAACTAACTGAGGGGATAAAGATATTTTTCTATATATTTCCAGTTTGATATAATAAATAAAGGTGAGCATCGAAGAGCAGGGGATATAAATATGACTTTTACCTGTTTCACAATGATTCCATCTGAAGTTTTCAGAGCTGAAGAATCATATCTGGCCACACTGCAGATATTCGAACCCAGAACAGGCTTGTCACAAAACTCTTCTTTCTCACAATTGACAGATGCTGGATGCAAATCCTCTCTTGATCTGATATCCATAACCAGATTCTCTACTAGTTCTCTTTGCATAGAGATATCATCAAACTTGACATGTTGAGCCTTGAGCTCCAAAGAATCAGATAGATTTACACACTCGTACTGATTTTCAGAGACAGGAGTCTCTTTGACTTGAGAAATAGCTGAATCAAGAGCACACTCATCAGAAGGAATACTCAGAGATAGTCCTACATCTTCATACACATCAGCCATCGTGAAATCATCCAAGTCTGAAAGAGAATCACTCTTGTCAGTTTCCTCAGCTGGGCTATCTAAGGAATCTTCTAGCCACTCCAACCGTGCTTTCTTTACCCAAAGGGCAGTTTCCAGTACCACTGCAGTTGGCAATACTTCTGAAGCCAGCCCACTTGTCACAGTTTCATGTATAACCAATGCTTCAGATGCTGCAATGGAGAGTTCAACTGCATCAGTGATGTCAGCTGCTTTGCGATACTTGGCATTAAGTTTTTCCCCAAAATGGCTTGCTGATATCTTTGTATTGGAGGGACCTTGTGGAACAATATCTTCTACTGGTTTTTGAATGGACTTTAGAGGTAGAGAATTTATCCCACCAACATTCAGGCGGATTTCCGAACAGTCCTTCACTTTGGAAACCACTGAGGTGTCATTTAGTTGTGCAGGCACAACTTTATTGAATTCAAGATGATTTAGAGAAGTATCCAAAGGTTGAGTTGGGCTACATTGTGAAGATCCATTTGAAGAAAGATGAAGACGGAAATGAAGCACCTATACAAGAAAATAGATATGTGTATATGTATTAGTGTGTTATGATAGGAATCATGGAGGCCTACATACCGATTTTAGGCATAGACACAAAAATAATAATTAGGCAAGTTTATTTATTTTCTTTGTTTTTACTAGCCTTTAATAGCTTTTATTATTTCCTTGTCATTGTGGGTTTCATTTTAGATTGTCATACAATCATAGTTTTGAACATTCAATTAAGAATAGATAATTAAATTAAATAAAGTTAGTTTTTGTTATTCTATATTATGCTCTCTCCCTCTCTTTTTATATTTAAGTATGCACTTAAACTGAAGTGAAAATACATTAAATCTGGGTAGATACTATAATGTAAAAATGTCTACATTTAACCCCCTTCAACGTTAAGTCTTGTGTCACTCAAACTTGGATGTAGGTTAAAACATCTAACCACACAAAATATTAGTGTCTTGATGTTTATTTTGTTTCTGATATTGCTTACCTACATTAATTGCATATGGATGAAAACTCCGATACAGAGACCACTAATTGTCATTTGGCCTTGTATTAGGCAATTTCTTTCACAACTATTGGAAGCAGAGCTTGATTCATTTATCACAGTGTTTCATCTTGTGTCGACTAAGATGGAAGATTCAGCAACAGCATCAACAACAATAAATTAATGTGCAAGTTTTAAATCAAAATACTTATATATATTGAACATGAAAAACTTAAAATCATGTTTTGGCAAGCATCCTTAAGAGCTTACATTTCCAGGAGATGAAGCAAAACCAGCTGCAGAATTGTCTTCCCCTGATAAGAATAAATGATAATGGTTGCATCTGCCTTCCTCGCGCGACAATGTATTAGCATCTTTCTCTTCATTGGTGTTTCCTTGAAAAGATTTCAAATCCTACCCAATGCAATAACAAAGACACATGAGTAAATAACTTGACCCATTAAATCCATTCCTCTTGGCTTTAGAAGAAGCAGTAAAAAGAAATGTGGTTGGGATAGGTCTAGTTCCAACCTTGGAGCCTAGCTCTAAGTTTGTGCTCTTAAGCTCGTTCATGCACTCCTCCCATTGTTCTTTCTGATGCTGCTGAAGCCAACCAGGAAGCCAAGCTAAATCCTGTAATTAGCAGAAAATTAAACATCACCATTGACTAACATAGTAATCGGGGAAGAAAATATAACTCATTAATATTATAATCATACATAATAACATTTAACATTTCTGTTATGCTATTTAGAATTTGTCATTTAACATTTTGTATATAAAATAAACTTCACTAGACATTGCCACCTCAGGCCAACATGTCCTTTTTCAAATATAGAGCAAGGGCAAGTCTTAGTGGCATGGATTAACTTGTAAACGAAACCACACACTCAGGCGATCAAACGAATCTCCGTTTTTAGTCTTCAGTTTTAATATACTTCTACTAACATCTTCATATACATAACGAAAGAAAAAACATCCAAAGAAAGGCTTTAAGTACAAAATCTACACTCACAACAGCTTAAGCAACATACAGAGAGGGATACCCTTTTCACCCCATAAACCACAAACACGAGAAAACACTATAAGACCACTCATACATCAAATAGCATAAATAATGAAGTAAAATTTATGCACATTCTGGGTTCTGACCTTGTACAACAAATTTCGTATCGATTAAGCCAAATACTTATCTCATTCGTTCTACAATAAAGCACCAAACTTTACCCAAGTCATTTGATTACGGGAAAACCCAAGGAAGAGAAACGAATCAGGTTATAAATATCAGATTTTCTATTACATAGCATTCGAAATCCCTAATCGCTCCACACAAGCAAGCAACCTTAAATCAACTAATCGACTTTGAATTTCCCCTTTCCCACTCTATCTCTTTAAAAAATAATCTAGAAAACAATAAAAAGAACTAGTTCACTAATTTCTTCAAATTTCTCGGCAACCCAACAAATTGCGAAGGATATAATATTAGCAAAGTGGTAAATAGAATGGAAGAGAGGTTGAATGAGGGCACCTCGGAGAACTGAGGAGGACGAAACCCTAAGGTTTCGATGGGATGAGACATAATAGTTTATCTGCCTTGTGCCTTGTGTTCCCGCGCCCGCGCTACCCCTAGACCATTCTTTTTTGCAAGGAGAGGATTCTTGGCGCCAAGACGGCACTGCTTTGGATGTTTGGAGTATTGAATTTCAATGTTTTTTTTTAAGGGGATATGTAACTTTTTGGTCCTTGTAGTTTGCCCGATTCTATTTTCATTCCTATGATTTTAATTGTTCTAATTTGATCCATTATCCATTTAACTTGATACCCATTGCAATTTAAGGACACGCTTAAATTTTCGTTAAATAACTTGATTAGAGTAAGCATGTGCCCCTCTTGTGGAGCGATATCTCTTTCTACTCATGTTTCCTCTCTTCCCATTTCTGGTGTGTTTACTAATCAGGAATTGGAATTCTCATTAGGAATTGAATTTCACATAGGGAGGATTTCTGCGTTTACTTCACATCAAGGAATTGAAAAGTAAGTGGGGCCCACACAAAATAAGGAATTGAATTCTTGATTTTGGAGGAATTCAATTCCTTGGTGGGAGGTGGTATTCTAATTCCTGAAGAATGAACCCATTAGGAATTCATTTTTTTTACCCATTATATTCTCACACAATATTCAAAATTTCAAATTTGTCATCTCCTTTAACCTAACAATGAGGACATTTGAGTAATTAGTACCACTCCTACCCCAATTCCATGTGGTTTAGTAAACAACTTCAATAGGAATATGGAATCTAACTCCCCTCAATCCATATGGTTTAATAAACAACTTCAATAGGAATCTGGAATCTAATTCTCCTCAATCCAATCCTCAATTCAATATCCCCTAATCCAATTACGGATTAGTAAAAATGTCATTCATGTTATGCTCGAATTTGGGGATTATGGCTCCTCAACAATTTTGATTCCTCAATTGATATTTTTCATTCAATTTGCAGAGAGTTCAGAGTGAAAATTTTGTTAGACTCAAGAAAAATAGAATTATTGCTCGCTCTTAATAAACAACCACGATGGCTAAGAGGAAATTGTGATGGGCTTTTCTTATAAACTTTGTTAGTTTGTCACCTATTAAATGATAGGGTTAATTACATTTTTGGTCACTGGAGTTTGGCTCAAAATCAAATTTGGTCATAGTGATTTCAATTTTCCCGATTCGTCACTGTATTTGCAGTAGTTAACAAATTCAGTCCAAATGCTCAATTCCTTCAGTTTGTTTAATTAAAAAATATTTAATATTAAGTAAATAATAATTAGGCTTAAATGTTAAAATGGTCCCTGTGTTTTATCTCATAGGCCAATTTAATCCCTGTGTTATCAATTTGGCCAATTTGGTCCTTGTGTTTGTATATGTTAGTCAATGTGGTCCATTCTCTTAAAAATATAAAATATACAAAATTTAAAATTAATTAAAATAACAGTAATTGTTGATAAAATTTCAAATTCAATATGAAAATGGAATATATATTTTTAAAATTTCACCTTCCCCAATTTCACGCATACACATCAACCACTTCCCAAACCCAACCACCCTCACCACCACCACTCCAACCCCAAACCCATAGCCACCCTCACCACCATTCCAGCCCCACCAAAACCACAACAACCCTCTCTCTCTCTCTCTCTCCCTCTCTCTCTCTCTCTCTCTCTCTGTTCCTCTCTAACAAATAACGAAGATCTTCATAGCCGGTCACCGTAACCTTGATGGCTCTATTGCCAATTGATCATCCTCGTTGTAGCAAAAGTCAACGACATTCAAGCCAATGGATCGAAGAGGAGAGAGAGAGATGAAGGGTAGAGTATGAGAAAATCTAAAACATAAGAGAGAAGAAAAATTGCAGCAAGAAAAGAGTAGGCATCAATTCGACTAAGAACCTTTTTTTTTTTCCTACAGGAATTGAGACCATTGGAGGTTGAGGTTGTGTGGGTTTTAATCATTTTAGCATTATTATTATTTGAGTTTAAATCTTTATAATTAATTACAAATTTTTAAATTAATTTTAAATGTCATTTCTTTAGGTTTTAACATAATTTTGACGGAAATGATCAAATTTGTTAACATATACAAACACAGGGACTAAATTGGCCAAATTAATAACACGGGGACTAAATTGGCCGATAAGGTAAAACACAGGGACCATTTCGACATTTAAGCCTAATAATTAACATTAACATCAATATAAAATTTAATATTTCAACAACAACATTCCTACCCCATCCCCCTTTCCGCCGTCAGCCCCTCTTACCCACCATCCCTTCTCCATGCGCCCACCACCACCTAACCTCTTTGGCCTCCAACCCATGTTAACATCAGAAAGGAGTCTCCTATTCCATAACCACTTCCCAAACCACATATATTATTAACTTTGTTTTTGTTATTCACTTCCAAATACAGGGGCACTACAAAAAAAGAAAGCAATAGTCACATTTTTATAGCAACAAAATACTTTTGGTGACATTTGAATGGGTGGTCAATGACTTGCAAGATGGGATGCTCAAATGTCCTTGCAAGAAGTGTTATAATCGGTTTCGGCGTGAACCAAATCTTGTTTGGGCACACTTATTATATGAAGGGATGGATCCACATTATTAAGATCAAGTCTGGGTTTTTCATGGTGAACATTTACCTGACCCTGACTTCATGGAGGATGTAGAAGAACAACAATTGTGTGAACCCACAGTTGAAATCCACAATATCTTGTATGATATTTTTGGGAGTGATAGCTCTGCGAATGATCACCATGTTGATACAAAGGGTCAAACTACTAATGTGCGAGCCGAGTATGCAAAAAAGTTTTACAACTTACTCAATGATGCAAACACACACTTATACCATGGTTCAACAAAGATGAAGAAGTTAGAGTTTCTTGTTAAACTGTACCAAGCCAAATGCTTGTCAGGTTCGACTGATAAAGGAATGGATATCATGTTAAAGTTGGTGAAAAGTATTCTTCCAGATGGGGAGACATTATCGGACAATTTCTACGATGTAAAGCAGTTAATTAAGGATCTTGGTTTGACATACCAAAAAATTGATGCATGTCCGAATGATTGTATGCTATACTGGAAAGAGTCTATACTTGATGATTCTTGTAAGCATTGGGGGCAAAGTAGGTACCAAAAACAAGATGTGGGGGAGAATGATGATTCCAGAAAAGTCCCGGCTAAAGTGCTTAGATACTTTCCACTAACACCTCGATTGCAGCGCTTATATTTGTCAAGGTATACAGCCAATCACATGTCGTGGCATGCAAAGGAAAGGACAAATGATGGGATACTTCGACACCCAACAGATTCTCCTGCATCGAAACATTTGGATAAAGAATACCCTCTTTTTGCAGATGAGCAATGTAATGTTCGTTTGGGGTTAGCCAACAACGATTTTATTTGGCCACATGAGCTCATAGCACTTGGCCTGTCATGATCACAATGTATAATCTCCCTCCTTGGATGTGAAAGAAACAACCATACATGATATTATATATCACTCATAATTCCAGGACCTACGGCTCCCGAAAATGATATTATCATGTATGGTCCATTATCGATGGATGTATCCGTACAAATCCATTTTTTCCCTTATGTTTATTGAACAATAATGCTTTATTTTTATATACGTGCATATTTGTGTTATCATAATTTTTTTTTTTGCTGCAATAAAATAGGTTTTTGGGAACTTTGAAAAAATATGTGCGTAATAAAAATCATCCTAAAGGATCAATTACATTAGGATATATTGCGGAAGACACTATATCATTTTGCTCCATGTACCTATAAGATGTCGAATCAAGACGCAATCGACCAAACCGAAATGCTGATCATGGAGCTCGAAATGTCCCTGGTGGATTTTTAGTCTTTCTAAATTCTGGTCATCACATTGATCGTAAGGGTTTGTTAGTTCATATGGATAAGGCTGAGTGGGAGAGTTTCTCAAGATATGTCTCATCCAATTGTCCTGAAGTGCAACCATTTGAAAGGTTTGCATTACTCCAACTAAGTATATTAATAAGATTAATTTATATAATATTCTAGTTATTATGCTTATAACCTACATTTTTCTTCAAAAAGCACAAGCTTGCTGGAAGGGCAAATAGAGGAAGAAGGACATTGTGGGAGGCTGATCGAGAATCAGCAAAAAATTTCCCAAGTTGGTTTAAGAAACATGTAAGAAAACATGATTTTAGCAGTATGTCATACGCATGCCTTTACTGAGTTTTGAATTAAAACAACTACTGTTCTTTCTTTGGATATGTTGGTAGGTGAAGAACATGCAAGTACATGAAGCTGGTTCTGTCCATGAATACTTGTGTACATTGGCTTCAGGTCCTAGTCGTTAGTGTAAGAAGTATAAGAGATATGTTATCAACGGTTATCGGTTTCGAGTGAAGAAATTTGATAAAAAGAATAAGACTCAAAACAGTGGGGTATTTGTTACATCCGAGGTTACAATTTATGCAAGTAATCCAATTGATGGTAGGGTTGACTACTATGAGGTTCTTACTGACATTATTGAGCTTAACGAAGATAGTATTGTTCGATTGCGATTGGCCAAAGCAGATATATATGGCTTTCAATTGGTTAATTTCAATCATCTTTAGGCCCCTAGGGATACACTCATACTAGCATCCCAAGCACAACAAGTTTATTATGTGCAAGATCCTAAGGAACAAGATTGACATGTTGCAAGAAAAACCAAGCCTCGGGATATGTTTGACATGAATAATACTAGCACATTGATCCTTGCGAACCCCAAAATCTAGACGATGCATTGATTAAAGATGAATAAATAGAAGTAAGAACCGATGTTCGTGGAATCACTGTAAACAGATTGTTGCCACTACAAGTCCCTGCTTATAGTGAAGGAGGAACTGATGAGGAACCAAATTCAGATGATGAATCAGGTTGACATATGAGTCTATGAATTCATACATATATTGCAGGTGTCCTTGTTTTGTTCTCTTTTGGCCTCCTTTGCATAGTTGGCCTCATTTATAGCAATGAATTTCATATGAAAGAAAATGAAAACTTCTTATTCCTAAAGTTGTTTATGTATTGAAAGTTTGAAAGCAATCATGTATACTTAAACTTTGGCATTTATGTTAATGACATAAGGACATAGTACACATACAATAAACATTAATAACATGCACATATAAGAGAAAATTACACAGTTTATACATAATTTTAAGGGAATACTACTCCCCATCATCAGTTCCACTGATTCATACTCACTAGTAGAACCATATTCAAGAGTCTTCATACACCTGTGTTGACTCGTAAGTGGTTTTATCCTTAGAACATCACTTTTTTTTTTCAGAAGAAAAATTTAGTTTTACCAGCATGATTGCAAGATGTGCCAAAACATTCAAAATTAGTATTAGAGACAACATCTAAAATTTCAGACTCACCATTTTTCACAGGTGTTGATTGATTAATTACTGCACTTGATGAATATTGCATAGTAATTGGATGAGTTTGAGTTTTCATCAAGGGAGATTGTGGTGGTTGATGACTTATTGCAGGCATGATCCATGAACCGTCCTCCTTAAACAACATTGGCAGCGAAATCTTCAGCATTTCTTCACGAACTGATGCTATGGAATTCGTGGATGATGACCTTGACAAGGATTTAGCTGAAACCTTTTCTTTCATCCTATCGTGTGGAACGTTTTCTTTGATCTTATCATTTGGAACTTCAGTTGAGTACATAGGTTCACCAAAATCCAACTTACATTTTGCAGTTGGACATTTTTTATGATGTGGTTTTCTTGGAGCCTTTGGAGGATTTGGAAACTGATTCATTGCCACAAAAAGAGCAAAAGAACAAGAACGAAGGCTGGACCAAAAAGACTCCAGGCAAAGATAAACAAAAAAGAAGGGGAAAGTGAAGCAATAGCTAAAGGTTGGTAGGTTGAAGAAATAAGTGTCTGACTTGTTAAACTTGCCAACTTTTTTTCACTGTAAATGTTGAGAAGCGTACAACAATATAAATGGTCAAAAATATAAATATCCCCTTTTTTTTTTGTTTTTTTTTGTTTGTTTTTTTGTGAAATACCCATATCTCTTTAATTAATTTTGAACAAATTTAATTGGTTTATTATACTTTTGTTCATTTAAAAGAAGGTATCTTTTTTTTTTTTTAAAGGAAGTTAAACATGAAATTTGGATAGTAGGCGCCAATATAGTGTGTTTTGGCTCCTGATGAATTATTTTGAGTTTTGAATTTTTTTTCTTCCAAATGTTAATTATGCTTTGGGAATGCAAAACTGGCATAAGTGCTTTTTCACAAACTCACTTTACTCTCTTGACAAAAGAAAAACCCACTTTACTCTTTGGAAAAAATAAAAATCTACTTTACTCTTAGTTTTTCTATAGAATACATGGGTGATACTGTTTCATTGGATTCAAACAACAACTCGCAGTTGCCCCTAAGAAGCACACATACGAGTATTAGGAACACACAAATTTACAATCGGGAAGAAGATGATGTGCCAAGAAATGTGGAAGGAATTGTAAATGAGGCTGCTGACAATCAAGAAGACGACGGTAGTATCGTACATGATGATACAGCACGTGGGTTAAACGGACCAAACTGGGCAACAGAGAGCATTGAGGTGGTGGAGTTTAATGCAAGGGGTCAAGCCATTGCCCCAAAAGAAACATTAGCTCGATGGCAAAGGTTTCTAGGGCTAATGGCTGTGGACCAAGGTTTGTTTCCAATTGATGTACTAGATTGGCGACATTTTGAACGTGGAACGACACTGGGCGATGCATGGAAACGAATCAAGGTATAAAGTATTTTGTGACTTGGTTTTGTTTATAAATAATTTTATCTATACAATATTCTACTGGTATTATCTGTCTGTATCACATGTGTTAATATGTAAAGGCTTTTTATTAGGGGACACATTGGGCCAAACAGGGTCAGTTGACCCCGCAGACGATGGAAAACACCATTTAAGTTGGCATCTTGACCCCTTGATTGGTTGAGTGGCTGGGCAAGAATGGCCACCACTTATTTGTGGAAAGCCGTGACTAAAGGGAATCAAAGTAGCGTCCAGCTTCTGCTGCCTTTCTCGTTATAATCCACGACATTTTCATTTATATATAATTCATATATTGTATATGATTCATTCTTATAACCTATTCTCATAGGCATCTTGTATACATTCTACAAATGAATACAACTCAATAACCTCTCTACCAAAACTTTAAGAGTAGTGAATTGTTAGCGCTTTTGGTCTTCGTGTTTCAATTGACTACTCTTATTAACTTATACATGTCAAACCATTAAAATGTTAATGTATATAGTTTAAAATGAATGCAGAGGACAATTAATTGGTCTGATCCGGAAACTAAAAAGAAGGCACCCAAAATATGGGTCGTGGCTGAGTAGAAACTCAATCGTCTTTGGAAGAAACACAAGGCCAATCTAAAAAAGAATTGGTATGATCCTTTTTTGAATTCATAGGAGCGATGGAATTGCACTGATGACAGGGTTAGCAAAGAACAATGGAGGTTATTGGTGAAATATTAGGAGACTGGTCCAATGCAGGTAAAACATGAAATATGTCTTTGTTTTTTATTTTTTCAAATGGTCAATTGTTTGATGCTGTATAAAATATTCATACAGAAACGATCGATCACAAATAAATGTAATCGTGCGAAGCGCAGGATGCACTATACAACGGGGACAAAATTATATGCCCAAGTGAGGAAACAATATGTAAGTGTCACAGTTTTTCTAGTCAATTAATGTGGAGCATGTTATCATATTGTAAGTTTGCTTATGTACATTCTCATAATGTTTTGATCGTATATAAATGATAAAAACATAGGACAGTTGGTATGTATTTTCAATTTTTTAATTAATGGGCCATGAACAAGTGATTTTGTGGATGGCTTAAGAAAAACTTCTTTTAAATACTCGTGCTATAATTTAAAATGATATTTGATATGTGAACTATCTGATGGATTTTAGAAGGTAAATCACAGGGGTGTCTCCCCTAACAGATGCAAAATTATTGAACTGTGCCACCTAAGAAAGAATGGAACACTTGTGAATGAGACAGTTGCAAAAGCTATGGTAAGGCTGAATTTGATTATATTTTAGGATATATTGTCTTGTGTTGCTTGTTATAGAGGCATCCATGGAGTAGAATGCACAGTTACTAATTATATATATATATATATATATATATATATATATATATATATATATATATATTCTTTGTGATTACTTCATGCAGGAAGATATGAATTCAAAGATCACTGATATTATGGATAAAAAGATGCAAAACCAACTACCAGATGAAGTAACAGTAGAGGAAATCAATATTGTATATTCTGAAGTGCTTGGAAGAGAGAAGTGTAATTGGGTGAGAGGATATGGCATAGGGGTGAGACCAAAGGATGTGTCAGGTGTGTTGATAGAAAGAAGAGGTTTGAGGCTGGAGTTTGATGATATGCGTGAGTCTTACGAAGAAAGAATAGTGTAGGTTACAAAGGATGCAAATGAAAGGGAAGAGAGAATTAAAAGGGAAATGAGAGAAGAGTGGAGAGCCACAATGAAAAAGGTGAAATGTTTGAAGCAACTTTTAACAAAACAACAAGTTATCATGGAAAAGGTTTTAGCTAGTGCAAGCAATGTTTCTAACATTGATTCTGAATTGCTACTGGGACATGTTTCACCAAGCACTCCACAAGTAGCACTTGATTCTAATAGATTGGAAGAAATTATAAGTGCAACCTTACATTCACCTTACATGCCAAGCCAAACATTAATTGATCAAGATGGTTATAAACCAGTACTAAAGGGGATAGAAGAAAAGGAGCATGCAAGGAATGTAGGCCCTTATGTTCGGAGATTGAAAAATATGGTTAGATTTTATGGTATCTAGACCATGCAATACCATTATGCTTTTGTTAACACCATGCTTATCAACATATATGTGTTGTGGTATTATGAAATTCATAGTACCAAAATACATGTTAGTTTGGTATTTTGATCATAATTGTTTCGTTGGTACTAAGGTATGCCATTTCCTTTTTGAAGACCAAGTTCAAGTGGGATGAAATTAGTTATTTTAAAAGTAGTTCCCAAATGATTGTATATTTAGTTACCAGTGATTTAATATTTTGGGAGGTTTAATCCTCCATATGTGTAAATTGTAATGAAAATTATGAAATCAAAGTTAATATGTTTATGAAATGTTTACTGTACCGGAAGAAATTGCAATGAAAGTCAATATCTTTATGAAATTATTTATTGAATTATAATGAAATTACAATAAAAACCAGACATCAATAAAAATAATATTTTTATTAATTAATTATGAAATGAAAAGTAAGAAATATTCAAACAGAAATTTTAATTCTTTTTAATTAATCTAATACACAAATATAGATTTAAGTAACAAAAATGTATTGTCAAATTGTTGAATTTGATGGGCCCCATTGTACTAAATGCTATTGAGAATCCAACTACGTAATATGATAAAAATATACTAACTAGTCAAATAAGTAATAAAATATTATAAACTAAAGTTGATTGGATAGATGATGGGCCCCATTGTACCTTTAGATGTTGTTGAGAGTCAGTTTGTGTTTGTCACGAATGTTGTTAAAATGCTGAGAATAGGCTTTAGTCATGGCTTCATATGTAACAAAGCCCAAAATTGTAACTGCACCGTGACTATTGTTTTTACTCACCAAAAAAGGTGACTAATGATGCCAACAACCACCAATAAAAATGTAACAATTGTTAATTTTTTTGTAGTGGGGATATATGTTTTTCTGGTGGCTTTGCTTGGGCGTGATGGAACAAACATATATTTAGTTAAATACTACAAGCAGGATATGAACAAGGGATTAGAAACAAGTGCAAATATTGATCGTTTGATTGATGTAGGAGCTGACGGATGAGGCGGTAGAATCAACGTTATGAGATCTTTGAATCAATTGACAGTGGTGGGTTTGTTTACATTTGTTGGGACCAAAATTAACACAGTTTAATTTCTACAATTAATGGGCCAATTTTGTGGTTAGTTAATTGAGGCCTAATCACCAAGAGCCATTTCAACGTCTAAAAGGGGCTAATCGATGCTTCCGTGGACCAAGCCTTTCGAATAGAAGCCAGTCACGAACATTGACCATTGTATGGTCAACTAGCGCTTCAGGCAAAAGTGTCCAATGCTACAATACATCACTTCAAACAGATTTGTACCTGAAGCTACAATAAGTTACTTCAGACAGCATTGTGTCCGATGCTACATAACTTCAGATAGATTTGTACCTTGACGAGCATTCCGCACACGTAAGACTTGTTTCAACCACACGTGTATTGAGGATTCTACCGTGCTTGTCTGGGGAGCAATAGTCCCCCGGTTGGACTGCTCATTCCCTAGCCACATGAGTACTGAGGATTCTGCCATATGGTCTAGTAAAACAATCCCCGTGTTGGATTGTTTTCCCCCTTTACATGATGTGCACTATGATATGTACCTCTCTTGTTATTGATACTTGATATATTAGACACACGGTAACTCTTCGGAGGTGTGTCGGGATACCGGGCACCCTTGACTGGGTGTATCGAAGGTCTTGACCAGCAGTCTGAGCGCGTATGAGGGATATTTAGCCGCACGTGTATTGAGGATTCAACCGTGCGTGTTTGGGGAGCAATAGTCCCCTAGTTGGATTGCTCATTCCCTAGCCATATGAGTATTGAGAATTGTGCCATGTGGTTTAGTTAAAAAGATCCTCATGTTGGATTGTTTTCCCCTGGTACATGATGATTGTGGGGTTGTGTAATATAAATATATACGTAACATATATAGATAATGGGTACAAAATTAGGAAAATGAAAGGGTGAGTATTATGTGATATAAATTGGATTATTTAGATATTGGTTATTACTATTATAAATGTCTTACGTGCTCATCTGAGTTATTATATTTATTAAGTAAGTGAATAATGTTTATTGGTTTATTAGAAATTTGGTTGTGGGTTGAGTTTTTATTTTATAATTTTATGACCATGTATTTTTCGATTTGAGATAGTGGTTTCGAGTTCCAGCCGCACGGGCATTGAGGATTCCGTCGTGCGTGTCTGGGGATTAAGTTTCAGCCGCACGGGCGTCGAGGATTCCGTAGGGGAACAACGGTGGGATTTTCTTGAGCATGTGCATGGTGAGTGCTCTGCATAGATGTGATCATTGTTATGATGCTTGGACAGTGTTGTTTTGCAATATACGCCTTGGATAGGGTATGGTTGCGGGAATAAATGATTTTCGAAAAGTAATTTGAGTTTCAGAGTAAACAGTTAGTTTTAAAAGAGTTATGCATAGTACATGTAAGTCTTTACAGGGAACGGTTTTGAGTTATGAAACATGGGAGGAAAAGAATTTATAAAATATTTAGTTTTATGCCTTGTGAAAATTGAAGTTGAGAATGAAACTAAATTTAATTTTTGGTTTTACTTGGACAATATTTGTATATTTTCTGAATTGTGATCCTTTTTACTTGGAAGAACTACGTGTGGCTTGATCCCTTTTTAAGGGTACATAGGCAACCTGGGTTAACCTAGGTGCAGCCAAAAATTGATCTATTTGAGTTTTGTTTGATTTGTTCTAGTACTTTGTATTAAGGGATTATTTATGAGGCCGGAGGGCCATTTTGTAATTTCCGTGTGCTACTGCATTGGGCGTGCTGGTAGTCAGTTGTTTTTCTGTTGTGTTTAACAAGTGGAAAATTTGGTAAAGTTATTTTTCAAGGGAAACTCTGCCGAAATTTTAGTAGAAGTCGAATTGTTTATTCATTTTAAGTAGGGCTACAAAGCTTTTTAGTAAAGTGGGTCCGGCATCGGCTAGATGTCGGACGGGAATAGGGATGGCAAAAATTCCCACGGGGGCGGGTCCCCGTCGGGTCCCCGACCCTAACGGGGGGAGATTTCGGGGCCAAACGGGTATCGGGTACGGGGATCCCCAAACTTGAAAAATCCCCGACGGGTATGGGGAGGGGATGGTATTGGTGTCCCCATCCCCGAATCCGACCCGATAATATATATGTTTATATTTAAATAAATAAATATATAATTATAATATTTATATTTAACTCTAAGTTAACCTCCCTCTCCTAATTCTTCCTAATTTTCTTTGGATTTTCATATTGATGTGATTTTGAATAGTTGAGTTGAACTTTATAGTTAATTTGAATGTGTTTAATGTTAAAATGTATAATAAATCTTTTTTATGTAAAAAAAATCGGGGATTCGGGGCGGGTATGGGGGATAGTCCCCCGACGAGGACGGGGACGGGGATTCCCCGAAACCTATTAAACGGGGATTGGTTCGGGGATGGGGGCGGGGATGGAGAGCGGGGACGGGGATGGTATTGTCATACCCGGCCCCTACCCGGCCCGTTGCCATCCCTAGACGGGAAGCAGGGTTCATCACGGATTCCGAGGGGGAATCTAGGGCGGGTCATGTCATTTACCACCTCTTTCTACTAGAAGAGTATCACTAGTAGTGGCACGCCCATCGCAATCGATCAGAGAGCAGCTTTTGAGCCCATTTAAGGGCCCATATCTCTTTCATTTCAATTCCTTCACTAACAAGTAACCACTAGTTGCCAAAGTATAGCCTGCTAGCAGCCAAGGGCTTCACAGTGTTCAAAACAGGATGAACAACATTCAAACTAGTTTTGTCTACAAGCATGTGAGAGAGACTCACCCAAGAGCCCAACACATTTTGAGATCTCTTTGTAACTTACCAATATTTGAAATTCTAGTTTTGATCTACTTGATGGGAGCAAAGAGAAAGGATGGTGGAACTAGGCATTGTTGGGTAGGTGGGGAAGGGAGGCTGATGGAGGAACAAAGGGAACATGGGGTGGGTTTTTTTTTTGTTTTGAAATATTAAATTTCATTAAAATTAATTATTTTAAACTTAATATTAAATATTTTTAAAAATTAAACAAACCGACGCAATTGAGGCATAGGATTGAATTTGTTAACTGTTGCAAATACGGTGATGAAATCGGAAAAATTGAAATCATGGTGATCAAATTTGATTTTTAGCTAAACTCTAGTGACCAAAAATGTAATTAACCCTAAATGATATACTAGGTAGGATAGGAATGAGTATTGTGGGACTTGTCTCTTAATTGGAAATTTTACAAACGATTTTAAGAGGAGGAGTAGACCTCCACTCTCAAGGCCAATGGCAAATTGATATGGGATGCCTCAAATGGGAGGCTCCGGATCCACTTCACACTCTAGTGCCCCATGGAAGCCACCATGGAAACCAAAAGATAAGGCCTTCTTCACAAAGCTCACTAACAAAGAAGATAAATTCCAAAAAGTGAATGAAAGTTGTTTTACTAAGCAACATTTTGTGAAATGATAGTTGGCTGGACAACACAAATGCTTATGCTGCTTTTGCTCTGACAATTACAAACCTTGAAATGCTGCTTTTATTGTGAAATGGCACCAAGCTTCTTAGGCCCTGTTTGGTTTATGGGAAAGAAGGTTTGGGAAAGGGAAATCAATTGCTTTTCCATGTTTGGTAAGTTCATGCATGGGAAATCGTTGTGTTGCACATGGAAAAGTAAGGGGGAAAGTGAAGCCCTCCTCCCCCCTTGGGTTTTGTTTTCCTCCTCATGAGAAAGTTTGGGAAAATGAGCCAACATTAAATACACATTTTTCATGACCATATTATCCCCATTAACATTTTAGAATTACAATATAGCATTAAATACATTTTTTAAAAAATTTGATTTCATATGAGTATAATTAGAAAATTAAACAAACTTTGTTTTACATTCCTACACAAACCAACACATGTGAAACGAAATAAAGTCGTATTTATTGATTACTTTCCCATGATTACCAAACATGGGAAAGGAATCTCCATTTCCCATCCATTGGGAAATGACATGGGAAATGATTTCCCCTCAAATTTGTTCCGTGAATCAAACGGAGCCTTATAGATTTTGTCATGCTTTCTCCTCAATTATTTTGTATATCAAGAATCAGTTGGTTGAGCTCTTCCATATCCATTCATGTGGATTGAGGTTCGAAACCCCAAGCACCCACTAATATATATATATATATATATATATATATATTCACTGCAAATATCGTTAACAAATGGAATATCATTACTAAGATGTACTCAAAACCCATTAACAACCCACAACCACAATGTAAACGAAACCATCATTACATCCCTTATACTCCACCTTTTTAATTGAATTCACAATCACGATCATAAAGGTCTAAAATATCGATGGTTTCGGAAATATCGGTAATCCAAAAACACAGAAATTTCAATGGAAATATCAGGATATTATCGATATAAATAAAAATTGAATAAAAACTACGAAAATTTTAAGAAAAATTTGGATTTTTTTTTTTGAAACTTTGAAGGATGTTTATTTAGTCAATTATCTATTACTTTATCACAAAAAAAAATTGGAAGGAAATGTATTGCATGATGGGTTTAACTGATTTAAGTTAATTATATAGCGAGCTGACAAACACCGCGAGTGTAGAAAATATGTCGTAATTAATGAAAGAAGATTAAACATGAAATTGGCACTTAGGTGATGAGGGGTAAATTTAAATCACACAAACACAACCACAAACAAGAATGCACACAAGGCATGCTACAATGTACCTGCAACCCTAGAAAAGTACTAGTGACAACCTAGGCACTCAGAAGGACCCATCAATCTAGGCATCCCCTGTGCTAGCAACAACTATGGTGGAAGTGTGTGAAAAACATTATAATCAAGTAAATATCAAACAGCAGATAATGATGACTAGTCAACTACCAAGAACAGAAACCCAGAAAAATTACAGATATGCAAACCAGATTTTGTTCACCCAGAAACCCACCATTGGGAAAAACTGGAGGTCATCAACCGACCAGGCATCCACTAAGTAGAAAAAGATTCTTACAAAGGAATACAAGCAAGCTCAAGCAAAACCTAGATCTATTTAGGAAGATGAGCTATACCTCCTTTGTGCAATCTTCTTCTCCAACTTAGCAAAGCTTGAAGCTCAGTTCTTCATGGCAATGGCAGCTCCTTCTTCAGCTCGTTCATCCCATGGCACTAGCTTGCAAGCTCCAACTCAAATCGAAACCAAATTTGGATTCAAAGGAGAATGACCAATTTCTTCAAGAAACCATACTCTTGAAAAAATCAATCTTGAATCTGACCTAGATATAAATGAGAGAGTGTTTTAATTAGCTAGATGCAGATTTTCATTTTTCAAATGCAGTTTTCAAAAAGAAACAATTTGGAAAACTCAAAGATGAAAAATATGAAGATGGCTCTTGAGGAAGAAGCAAAAGTTTCCAAAGAAACTTTCCAAAACTTGCCTACAAAAGTGACGGCTCCAAAGGAGCAATTGGTTTGCTTTTTAACCAAAATTCCTAGGTTAGAATCGTACAATGGCAGCAGGGAATTTCGCAGAATAGGACAAAATAGATGGGTAGAGTCCAGCTGGAAACAGTGAGCTGGAAACAGTGAGCTGGAAATCACACTAAGCAGAGGTTGACTAGTCATCATTTTATGAAATCAATTTAATGCAATGATGCAATGCATAATTTACCTTTGTCAAATTGCATGAGCCTCCATAGGATAGATGTTAGTTAAGAACACCTAGAGAAGCTATTCTTAATCTAAACTTGAGCTTGATAAAAACAATAAAAATCCTATTACAAAATTGTCAAGGGAAGCCAAAAGAAATACTCAAAATTCATACATTAACAAAACACACCATAATAATTTACTACAATATTTTACACTTTATACATTGCATGTACATGAGTGACTTAGTACCACATAGAGTTTCTATAAGGTTCAAATTTGAGTTATTTACACTAACACCTCATGAGGTTTTCGAATTTTTCACAAAACTCCTTAGAGGTTTTAGAAATTACAAGAACACCCTCTGAGGTTATAAATTATTTTCACAAAACTCATTTTCATTGATTTTTCATCCAAAGATTGATGATTTTATACAAAAAAAATCTTCAAATGACAAAGTTGGCCTGTGAGATTAAATTGCATACACTTTATTGAGGTTAATTTTTTCATTTGCTTAAGTTTTTATTTTTTCAATGAAATCATCAATTTTTGGATATACAATCAATGAAAAGGGGTTTTGTGAAAACAAACTGAAACCTCATGGGTGTTCGTGTAATTTTTGAGACCTAAGGGGGTTTGTGAAAACACAAGAATCCTCAAGGGGTGTTAGCGTAATTAACACTTCAAATTTTTCATTGTCTTCATCATCTCGATAATATCGATATTATAGCAATATTTTAGCCACATATTGCTGAGGTGTGAGAGAAATTGTCGACATTGATATTTTCCGATATTATTGATATTTATACAATGTGTATGGATACGTTCCAAAATATCTTTGACTTGAAAAAACGATAATATCTTTGATTTTTCATCGATATTATTGATATTTTAGATTATGAATTTCATAATTAGCATAACACATATCACTAAGTAGAAATCCACAAATGAACTAGCAACATATTCCTAATTCCATTTAGCAAATTGACACCACTAAATCACCGGTTGTTTTAAGGGTTTTGTACTTCATCTTTATAGCCACCACTAAATCCTTTGTTTTTTTATTTTATGAAGACCACTAAATCCCTTAATCCCTCTAGCAGGTTCATTCTCTATGTCTGATTGACTTCCTAGAGATGGTTTATCATGCATCACGTTACGAGTGCTGATTCCATCATCCCATATAAATCCAGCACCGTAAGATGTTCCTTGTGTATACCAAATCCAAACTTGGATCTAGAATAAGAAAATATTACATTTCTACATTCCGAAACAACACAAAATCAGTATTTTTGTTTGGGGTCAGTCTTAATTACATATGATGTATTGTATTCCCAGAAGCGCCTTCCTCGACTCCTTTGTGTCTTTGAGGTTCCTCTTCTCACCCTCATTTGCCCACTGCGGAATGAACACCTTGATGTTTGGCTGGTGCCAGAGTTTGACATGCAGAATATTAAGGTGCACAAAATCCAAGGGAGACACAATAGTAGTTGTAGACCTAGATATATGAAGGGATTAACAAGTTGTTCAATGAAATGCAATTATATATAAAAATTAGAAATGTAAACCCTAAATCTTACATGCCAGACCGAGAAATTGAACAAAATCTCAACCCATGAATAAAACATTTTGAGGAGAATATAATTAAATCGCAAAATCAAATCTCACTTTCAGTTTGTAGACTCGGTGCTGTCAAGAAAAGCCTTACTTCATGCCTCAGCTAGTTTTAAACGAGGAACAATGTTCATCGATTGAAGTTCCTGGAAGCAAGCATTCAACAGTTGAAAGGTTACTTAAGATTGAAGCTGTGAAATGTAGGGAAACTATTGACATGCTAATAATAGGGAAAAATAACAAAAAGAAGAAAAAAGATTTCAGTCAAGTTATGTCTATTCTTAAACATCAGCACGCAGAACCATTACCCACATTCTTTAGGGTATGCTAATTAACCATGATAACTTGCTCATCAACCCCTTTTAATAAAATTAAACCAAGAGAAATAGCTGACCATTCTTTTAGACACATAAAAGTGTTGTGAACAAAGAAGGCATATGGTTTCGGACAAGAAAGATTCACATAAGCAGAAGAAAAATTTCAGATAATGAAATCCATCAAAACTAGAGCAACAAAAGTTGGAAGAAGGAATTTTCCAAGGCAGTAAAAACTATATAAAGAGCCATTTTTGCAAATCAGGAAATATATGAAGAGGCAAATTTTCAGGTTTTCTTTTCGATCACATTTTTAAGCGGTTAATTAGACAAATTAAATTGCAAACCCAGTATCTAACACAGAATGTTATGTCTTACTATACTAAAGGGGATATTAAGAGACCTTCCACAAACAGGGGATGTGCCAGCTTGGATAAGCAAAAGAACATTCAATGAATTGCCAAGCTTTACCTGAATCAAGAGCTTGCAAGCATAGGGAAGCTTCATGGTGGAAATATTATCCCCATTTTTACATGAGGAACAAATTCCAGTTTTCAGCTTATGGTTGTAATAGCCCAATAAACCACAAACTCTGCAAACCTGAGGCAAAAGCAAATATTAGAAGCTACAATACAATGTCGTGTCTGAGATACCACTTTTTGAAAACCTTCAGAAAAGTTATGGTTTTTCATAAGATTGGTTTGCTTTATGGAAGATCCAAAATAATATAATGGGTCCACAAATATCAAATCCAACCATTCAAGTGTCACACCGTCACTGAAGTTCGTTGGTAATTTTGACACAATATCACTTTGGGCCGATTTCTACCAAAATTACAACCTAGCAGGTCTGAATTAAGTAATTGCACCGAAGAAAAAAATAATAATAAGAAGAATGTCATGTTGCAGTGGCACGCGAGGCGTACCATGAAGAAAGAAGTCAGCCCGAAACTCTTACTAGGAAGATGAAACCTCCCTTTTTCATTTTCGAAAAGCCTTAGACAAAACGCCGCAATTTTGTAATTGTGTTTCTTCATTTTAATAAAATGATGTGGTTCATTTATGCGTTGGTCTTTTGGTTTGTGGCTATTTTGTTTTAGTGCAGTCAAATAAAAAGACTAGATTTGCTCACTACCATATTTGTTGCCGTTGGATGTGAGCTCGATTGTTGAGATTTGTGCAGAGGGTAGACTAATTAAACTTATCCTGGCACATTATGTATGGTGATGCTGAGCAAATGTATGCTTCCTCGTGCATGCATTTTATCTAGGACCTGAACATCATGAATTTATATGATATCATAAATATGACGTGAAAGTTTTAATGATCTGTAAATGTAAACTGCGCAATAATCAGTGTGTTTGATACACTTAAAATAAAATATGCCATGTTTTCTGTGACAGGAGTAAATATTGTGAAGAAACTAATGTCTTCCAAGAAGCATGTAAAATAGCCATGATTGAAAATCGAAATGATCGTAGTGATAACTTTGGAAGGAACCGAAGATTCACAAGCAAGTGTGTAAAATAGCCATGATTGAAAATTGAAATCTCACCATATGTTTTAACTTCTGGTAGTAAATTGGTCCCATGAATATATATGCCTGTAATGGGCAACCTGTGATACCTGGAGGATAAACATATGCATCAAGACAGTTTCTTTCATATGATATAGATCTGTCTAAGCACATGGTACACTGTTAAGGAGCTCTTTTTAATTCAAATTAAACATAAGCGAAGACCATTATTGTTTTAGGTTTTAAAAGCATAAGATATGACTCCTTTTTTAAGTATATTAAATATAAAGCTTCTACTTGACTCATGAGGGCCATCCTATCGTTCCAGAAAAGTACATTTACAGTCAGTCATACAATTCTTTAGACAAACAATAAATATGCAAAATAATAATCATACTTCATAGCATATCCTTTAGAGCTCGAGAATTACAGGATTTAAGCCAATAAGTAAAACTACTGCATCACCTATGTCCAGTAATTTTCAGAATTTCTTAAGCCACAAGACTACCACTTATTATTAGCTTGTAATCTCATGTCTTTCAAATCACAAAGCACTCTTCTTCAGTTCTTTTAGTTTAGATATAGCAACCGCAGTACCATCTATATATTCACATGTAGTTTCTAAAATTTGGGAATTTGGAGTTTAAGAATGGTATATATAAGTTATAACTACAACTTTTTCCCAGCTTAAACTAATGCATTATTAATATTTAAGCGTTGGTTCCCACAATGGACATCTGTAGATTATCAATATTAACTATGACGGAAAATGAATGAGAGCTGATGATCTTAGGCTAATGTAATTCAATTTAGACAATCATATTGATGTACAACCTACAAACGCATCTTGATATTAAATAGTTCAAAGATTAGTAAAATACGTAATATTTGAAAATTCTTGAAAATTCAAACTATAATTATGATATGATACCACTAGAGGAACCAAGATGATAATGTTGTTTCATCAGTTACGTTTATGAATAGTGCTAATTTTTTCATTTTCTGTGTAGCCAGATTGAAATGAGAGAGAGAGAGAGAGAGAGAGAGAATGTACTTCAAAAAGAACCACAATGCAATTATGAGGTAAGTTGTTCGTCCATTCAAATTAAAATTACGATATCCAAGATGGTCTAGAAAGATGAATTCTTTTGAATCTGATAATGCCTGGAACATCTGGATGCAACTTAATCTCTTATAAATTCGAATAACCAATCTTTGGATCTTTTAGCATTGCAAGAAATCATCTAGCATATCAGACACTGCTATTTATTCAGAAAATGATCTAATAGACACTTTAAAACATTTTCATGTGAATAGGCAATAAAATTTTCATGTGAAATGAATTTCAGAAGCAAAGCCACAACCTGAGTATATAAAGTCCTTGCCGTCGTAGCTAAAGCCCATCCTCACGAGGGTTTCACTATCACAAAAGAGAAATTATTTACAGAAAAGAAATCTGGAAAAAAACATAAGATAATGCAAAACAATAGATGATTTAAGCACCTTATAGCTTCAACCTTGTCAGCATGACCACCTGGTTCACCAAACACACTGCCATAGTGAAACCTGCCACATGACACTCCTGCTTTGCCTCCAAGAAGCTCTATCATCTTGCCTACAGTCATTCGACTGATAATAACGCCAGAAAACCGGAAAAGAAAAACACACAAATCATATACACACAGGAAGATTCCAAAGATATCTACAGCAGAACATAGTCAGAAACCCGGAAGATCAATAAACACTTAACAAAAGATAGGAATGTAACTTTCAAACTCAGAAAGAACTACTTCAAATGATTTCCACAAGAAATTCTAGAAAAATCTTAAGCACGGATTCCAAATAGTATAACCTCAGATTGTCCCCTTTTACATATTTCTAGGAGTGCTGAAATGCAATACAATCCATCAACTGACCTAGGACCTACATAATGATTTGTGTTTAACAACCTGGCTTGGAATTTTTTTTTTTTTGGACCTGTTTACTCATAATCCTTTTATTCATTAATCTCTTTTCTCATTTTTGAAGAAATGGAAGCCCAACCACCCTTTCAGAGGATGGGCAGGGTACCCTTGAAATGGAAAACCCAATCTGCTATGAAATAAGAAATACTTTATACTGAAATCTTAAAAACAAAAGCAAAGGTAGAAATTGAAAAAAAATAAACTATTAGAAAACAATATAAATGGTATGACTTTGCAGTTTCTGAATTATCAATCAGAAACAACATTGCTTATGAAACTCAAAATAATGAATAGTGAGGATACAAACACACAACCTGAACATGAATTGACACACTGAAAACTCATCCTTAACATCAGTTTCAAATGATCACCTCAACTGCCTCTTGAAAAAAAATTGACTTGCAGTTCATATTTTCTAATAACATGTAAACCTATATTTCAAGAATGAGTAATTGACCAAAAAAAATATATATTTCAAGAATAAGTAGAAAATTCGATTTGATCTTTTCCGCTCAATTCACACAAACCTCACATCGACTCAATTTGCACATGATTGATAAAACAATGAAATTTACAAGTAGTTCTAAAAGAAGGAATTACCTTGGAAACCCATGGGGATTCATAATTAAATCAGGGCAAATGCCACGCTCAGAAAACGGGAAATCTTCCTGCTGGACAATGGTACCACAAACACCCTTCTGTCCATGTCTGCTACTAAACTTATCACCAACCTGCATGAATGAAAATATATTTCAGAGGATCCTAAAAGGTAAGCACAAGTATCTTAGATGACAGAAACAATCTCTTGCCTCTGGTCTGCGAGTATGACGAATTAAGAATTTGAAACATAAGTTATTATGTTTATCAGAACAAAGAGCCACTTTATCGACCACACATGATTCCCCTTGAGGCCCATCATATCTTTGTGGAACAGACTTAAACTCACTGCATATGAAAATGGGTGTAAGGAAATTATACAATCAGAATCCTAGTTTGAATATGCAGGGCAAACAAAGTAGCCAACCTATCATTTAATGCTGATTTAAATTGCCCCCTTGTGACAACAGGGACCTGTTTATTTATTAAGATGTCATTTCGTCTAATAATTTCCCCAGGTGCAGCAAGTCCGTCATCATCCAGCACCTATAAGATATGCAATTCAAATGATACTATAACAAGACAACTATAAAAGATGTTGACCAAACTGAACTGGAGAAGAGACATATAAAGACTGCAGTTAAACAACAAATATAAGAAGTTAAGATAATTGCACCACCACGCCATGTAGGTAGAGGTACAAGGATTTAAGGAAAGGGAGGAAGAGGGCTTTGCATTACCCGCATCGGTCCAGAATCAGTACCATCTCTATTGGGCCTCAGTATTCTGTCTTGTGTGTTATTATCATATTTTTGATTCACCGCGCAATACCTGCTCAGAAACATCTTCTGTAAGTAACCATAAATATCTAAACACTTGAGCAACCAACAGTGTACGGCGAAGTTGTGATATTGTTATATGCAGTCACCAATGGATACCTTTTCATATGAATACAACGACCAAAACCACGATCCAAAGATGCCTTGTTCATGACTATTGCATCTTCTATGTCGTAGCCACTGTAACTCATCACAGCAACAGTTGCATTCTGCCCAGCTCCAAGTTTATCATAGCCCACCTGAAGAAAAAGTGATTAATTTACCAACTATAGTTGCAACAGAAACCCTAAGAGTATACGGTATACTAACCAACTCAATGGTCTTTGTTGTCAATAATGGCCGTTGAGGATACACCAGAAGGTAAAGCAATGAGTCCATTCGATGTAGCTACAAAAAAAAAAGGGCAAAAAAGAAGAAAAAGAAGAAAAAAAAAGTCAAGATTATAGTTGTAACTTAAATGGCAAGAAATGCTGAACACAGGAGTTCCATGATGAAAGTACATAACCACGTTTTGGTAACTTTCAATGTGCAAGAGGAAAACAAACATAAAAAAGGCTTAAGATCACCATGGAAACATAAAAAAAATCTTTTCTAAAAGAGCTTAAACAGCGAGGGGGAAGAAGGGCCTCTTTCTTTGGCCAAAGGGGAAAAGGGGCCATGTACTAATAAACCACTTGCCTGGTTATATGCAATATTTCCCATTGCTTGCTTTCCCATTGCACACTATATAAAGACCAAAGGGCTCAATTAGAATCATACAGTTAGAAATTTGGGTAACCTGAAAAAAAAAAAATTATCAAAGAGTAAGACGAGAAAACCTGGTACGTATTTCTAGGAGACTGGTTGTGGTGAGGATATGGAATCAGACCAGCAATAACACCTAAGAGGGTTAAGGGCTCTATTTCGATATGTGTTGTTTCCGTTGTTGCCTCCTCTTCATATAGAGCAATCTATAAAATGATAATTATGAATGTTGAGTAATTGTCTATCAAGTACATCATCTCAAAATGAAAAACTTCATAAGTAAGGCTTAGACAGGAACAAACCAAAGAATTGTTCTCCTCATTAACGTCAAGATACTCAATCAACCCGTCACTTAAAAAATCGTCAAATGTGCGGACTCCAGCCTTAAAAAGCAAAAGATATAAAAATATCAGCTCTGGTAACAAATGTTTTGGCAGGAGAAACAGCAAAAAGTATATTCACCTTCAACTCCAGCATATGATGTTCTTTGACCCTTGATATGCCCTTATCAGCAATAACTAGAGGACGACAAACTCGACCACCATCAGAAGCAATGTAAACGCAATGCTGATAAAATTCTTAACTGTGTCAGGTATTTAATCATAAAAACTATTTCCAGGGAAAAAATAGCAGAAACATGAATTGGAGACTACAATGATAAATTATACTTCAAACATTTTACTTTCTATTGTTACAGGTGGAGAGATCAAACAACATAACAATTCTATTCAAACTGCTACAACATGATAGATTGTTATTATATGCATTTCCAGATTTGCTTCATAAATTCTAATGGGGAAAGTGATGACAGGAGGGTGACTTAATGTTGCCAAATTTGCTTCACAAATTCTAATTGCGGAAAGTGACAAGGACCATAAGGCTGTTCAATCAGCTGTACAGGAAAAAAAAAATTGGGTGACAACTAAGCTCGAATTGTATAGGTCCAAGAGAAAAAATAATTTAGCGGTGGTTTGAAAGGATTTTATTTTTTTCAGCATTGGACAAGCTTTATCTTCATGTAAGGCACAGGGATCTTACTAGAGGAGGATCAAGTCATCATTTGACTCTACTCGATTATAATTGAAAAGTTGGGAACCTGGTACATTTAGGTTTGACATGGGGTTAGAAGTTACAAATTGGGTTTCTTGCATCAGAGTCGAGTAGTCTTCCTACATCAAGTTAATAATAGCCTCTACAGGCTCACTAAAGGGGATTGAAGAGGCCATTGCCCACGAAGCGCATGCCTTGTAAGTGGCAAAGAATCATATGTAGTAGTTTGCAGCTATAAAAAGGAATTAGAAGAGGAAGAAAAAAGTAATTTGGAAATTAAGAACTTACCTGTTTTTCATTGACAAAGACACTTACAAACTCCCCAATTTTCCCAGCTCTACGCAACTTTCTCATTGCAGCAGCAAAATGCTAAGATTTAAGTAAAATTATTGAATGAAATAAGTATCTATCACCAAAGAAGAATACATAATAGCACCAAGACACTAATACATAAATCATATAGCAGAAACATCATCTGCAAATTTTTCTTGCAGGACACCCCATCACACGTGGTCATTTTTGCAACTGGCAAACAAACTGAACAGCCGTGATGGAACTATATGTGTGTGCGTATGCATAGACATCTGTATGAAACATTGTTATTACCTGTGGCTTCCTATGCTTTCCAAGGATGTTTCCATTGAACAAAACTAGAAAAGAATATGGTGTGTGAAGCTCCTCACCTGATAGTACTTCCAAGCCTTCAACACCCAAACAGTAGCACTATTGCACAAGAAATTAAATAATACAAAGTGTAAGCCTTTTGCACTAAAAAAGGAATAAACTAAAAATTAATATGGCCAGTGGATTAGCTAATGCACATACAGGAACAATAAATGTTCAGTTCTTTCTGAATATCTTTTCAAACTATAGGGGACATCTGCTGAAGCTAGATATTATCTACAAGTCCAATTCATTTTTTGGATAATATGAATGAAAAGTCCTATTCTAAAATCCTATCTTTTAATTGACAGCAAAACATAATAAACTTTTACTTAAATCAGTTTTCAGGAAAACATATAAAATCCTATCTTTTAATTGACAGCAAAACATGAGTTTTCAAAGGCAAAAGACAGGCTCTCCTTGAGGCCCAACTCAAAGTGAGGCGAAAGGGAAATGCCTCATGCATCCCTTTGAAAAGCCAAAATGCCTGAAGACTTGAACTTTTTGAAGAAGCGTGTGCATCACTCCAAAAGGTGTGTCTTGTGCACACTAGTTTCTTAGAGCTTGGGATTTTGAAAAGATAAAGAGAAAAAAAAAAAAAAAACACCCTTCTCCTTCCCAATAACAGCAAAATAAACCTTAACCCAAAACAACCCACTGCCATAATATAGTAAAATATAATGCAATTCTTCAACCATATAAGACTTAACAATTACACATGCAAATGCAGAAGGTACTGCAAATATTATTATGCCATCACTTATTGTATGATGCAGCACAATAAGTGAAAACTAAAATTACACCTCCATGGGTTTATTAAAATGTGTGATGACGAGCATACCAGAGAAATTAACGGGCTCTCCTCTTCATCAGTTGTCACATGAGTCATCAGGGCCAAGTTTTTTATGAGTCCGCAAGGTTCACCTTCTGGAGTATCACAAGGGCAAAGCATGCCCCACTTCACCAAAAGCGACAGAGAAAAAGCACAATACCGTAAGTACAAAGTATATATATATATATATATATATATATATATATATATATTCAGATATCCATCATGTAAAAGGTGATACATTTTCAAAGCATTGCAGAGACATCACCCTTACCTGGCTAGGTTGTAAAGCTCTAGGTCCACTTACTTTCCGTGTCTTCTCAAATTGCGGCTTGATTCTGGTCATATGGCCTAGACACCCTATAAAAGATAACCTAGCTAACACCTGCCATAAGAGGGACCTTTATGAATCAAACCTGAGAGAGCCTAAGAACCACAGACTGAGGAATTTATTTTTTTATTTTTTTAAACATGCACCAAGAATTGATTTTGTATTTGTTTTTGAATATATATAGAAAAAGGAGCACAAGAGAAGATCGAGATTATGTCCATCATTTTTTTTTTCTGATAATGACAAGAAAAAAAAGTCAAGAACTCCATCTGAACAAAGCCTCCAGCCCTATAACAAAGCTGAACGAGTTACAATCAACAAAGCTCACACACATCAAGATGAATCACACTAAAGAAGATAAAAAATCTTAAACAAACAAACCCAAACAAAAGCGAAAAATCAGACTTCATCCCAAACAAAATCAACAGCTTACACTCTCACTAAAAAAGGGCAAACTACATAAAACCCCCCAAACTATAGGTTCATTTTCAAGTTCATACCCACCTTTAGGGACATTTACGAGTACATACTCAAACCCCCGGAAAACCTACAAATTGCCCCCTCCGTTACACAAACCATTAATGAATCTGTTCATGTGGCAAATATGGGTCCTATTTTTTAATGACGTGGACTCCATATGGCAAATTAATAATAAACATTAAAAAAATCATAAATTCTTTACAGTGGAGTCATTTTCAGAATTGTAGATGCTGGGTAGGCGGCAAATTAATCAGAATTGTAGTCGCTGGGTAGAGGGCTTGGAGGAGAGAATTTTTAATTTTTAATATGATTTTAATCTTTTATTAAAAAATAGAGAATTTTTTATTATATATTTATCCACTTGGAAGTTCATGTCATTAAAAAGTAGGACCCATATTTGCCACATCAGCATTTAACAGATTCATTAACAGTTTGTGTAACGGAGGGGGCAATTTGTAGGTTTTTACAGGGGTTTGAGTATTTACTCGTAAATGTCCCTAAAGGTGGGTATGAACTTGAAAATGACCCTACAATTTCAGGGGTTTTATGTAGTTTGTCCTCTCTTTTTTTTTCCAGAACGAAGTTACAAAAACAGGATGTACAAGAAATCCATTAATAGCACCACACAAAAAAAATGGTAAGAAGATTTGCCCACATTTTGGGAGGGGACAACAATGAAGAGATAATTAACAACTCGACCTTCCGTTTTTTGAAGGGGCCATCTTGTCCACTTTCTCTGTATTTTTATTGTTTTCCAGCAATAATATTTGCCTTTTAACTGGCAAAAAATGCGAACATTATTTGAAAGATTCTAGAAGATACATACTACATATGCACACATGTATACAATAAAAAGACATGGTTTATAGGAGATAGCACCATGAAAAATACAGCGCACATATATATATATATATACAGAGAGAGAGAGAGAGAGAGAGAGAGCACATTTCAAAGCAATGTAGATGATGGGAAGCAAACCTGTGTCATTCCTTTACTGTCCATCTTGAACCGTTTGATATTGAAGTTTCCGGTAGATAGGGTTCTTTCAAGGCCATGGGTAATACTATCTTTAATTATGCACTGCAGTAGGAAAAAATAAAATAAACAAAAGAGAATGAGAGGTTTAAATTTTACATTAAATTTTTTTTAAAATGTAGATTCATTCAAAAGAAATTGTTAACTCTAACTCCGAAGTCCAATGCTCATTAAGGATAAAACAAGATCTCTGTTACATAAAATGAAATGATAGTGATGACAATCAAATGACTAAACGATTTCCGATTTGGTTAATTTTTTGCATGGATGATCCTTGAAGGAGAGCCTTGAATATAGATGGTTCAGATCACTAGATTGCAAAACGAAGAAAGAATGTCGCATTTTTCTTACATGCAAACATAATGATTCCAATGATTCCACAGCCCACCATGATACCCAGTAATGAACCCTCTCCCACTTGTATTCTTTCTCCAGCCCCTGGCAACATCAAGCAACCTTCTGTTCTACTCCATCCAAATAACCCAGAAAAAAGCCATTAGAGCGCATTTAACAGAACCACGCCATCTTCATTCCTCCCAAAAACTTAAGCCTTTCACATTGCAAAAACCACACAAGATTCTGGTATAACCCATCTCAATTTGGACTCCCTAAACAGCATAAACCATAAGAATCAAGAAGAGAAGATAAGCTCCTCCCTAAGCACTCTTATTACACATAACACAACAATGGGGAAATTATGTGCTTGTTTAATGACCAGGCCTTTTTTGTTCAAATTTCATCTACTTCTTCTCCCCAAGGTACCAAATATCGGCAACCAATTTTCCAGTAAAACCCAAGTGTCAATAATCAAAAGGGGCAGAAGGTCTACCTTTCCAGACTTTTCTCCAATGTTTCGGACAAATTTCAGTAATATATAGTGTTTCAGTAGAATTTCACTGTTTTTTTTGCAGAATTTCTGTCAAAATAAGTAGATTTTCAAGAAATGTTAAGGGATATTTAGTAGAATTTCAGCAAATCCAGCTGAATCTTGGATTAGGTGCTGATCACTTTCCTTCCAAGCCTACCACCCGCCCTCTTTACCAGAACCAAACATGGAGCCTTCTACTCTGAGAAGTTTGAAGAAAATAAATATGAAGTTGGGCGTTCCATTGTTTCTTCTCTGCCCACCTTAGGACCATGAAAGCAATCCCTAGCCTCATCAAAGCTCAAATTTATCAATGACTCCCATATGCTCCTCCCTTGTGTTTCTTCTGTAATTCAATGTACTTGGGTGTTTATGGTTATTTCTCTGCTGTTTCATCCTGTATTGCTGGTTGTTTCTTCTTCGATGAAGTTTGCTATTTCTGCTCTTCCTAAGAGAGTACTCTAAGTTGTTTTAAATTTTATCCTCAATATTGGGCCTTTGGCTCTTTTAATGAAGTAATTTTCGAAAGAAAAAAGAAAGATAAAGATGAGAAATTTACACATCTAGTTTTTGCAATATGGATTAGTATAACATTTCCTAAGCCTATCTCTAAAATTTTCATGTTTCAAAATAGATGTTCATCATTGTTTAGTTTTCCCCGCCATTTCGACAAATCTGTACTGAAATATCTACTAATATCAATTTTTTAATCCTTGTATCTTCTTAGTAAAAACATCACAATGCGTTATTATCAATGGTTGTTATCTGGATTGTAAAGAATACTCAATTGAAAGATTGCAGACTATAGTAATAATTCCCAGCAGATACCTGTGCAAAGTCAAAACGGCTAGACCTGCTAGGCTTTGTTAATATGTTGTCTACAGCCTTCTTAACTTCAGCAATCATTGTCTTGAACAGATCCTAAGAAAATAAAGAATGAGGGAAGAACCCACATGGAAACAAGTAACAACAAAATTTAATAGCCAATAAGAATGAGGGAAGAACCACATGGAAACAAGTAACAACAAACTTTCAAAACCATTTTGTTTAGAATAGGAGAGCAATGAAAGCACACATACCTCAAACAAAAGAGAAATTAATTGGCCAGATAACTCAATCCGCTTGTTCCCAACATAATCCTAACATCAAAAGGGGAAAACTCATGTTTTTTTATCTGATATCTGCATAAACAGAAGCAAAAACACAACCCTAGCCCTGACGAAATGCACAAACACACTCAACAATAACAATCAACACAGACACAAGACAATATCAAGTTTTGGGCCTTTCCAAAAAAAAAAAAAACCCCATAACTTGCCATGGCGGAGCTAGGGTTACCAGTTCACCTACAATAGGAATTATCAAGGAACAAAAAAATTTGGCTGATTGATCTTTACCATAGAAAATAGGACGTGTAATATTGAGGGAAGTGATTTAACACCCTTCATGGAATCCTCGAAGATGCCATGGTGTTTCAGTTATAAACTGGTAGTGAATGGAGAGCTCTTTGTTATTAATAAACCAACTTTAGCATGGATGAAGATCTCAAGTGAATAAAGCTGCAATATTATGAATAACATATGCTTTAGCATGGGTTTCAAACAATCAGTTTGTCCACCCAGAAAGAAGCCATTCCTACAAACTTTTTCAGTGTGGATTTCAGCAAACAAGATTGTCTTGTTGCTTCCTTCAAAATGTTCAGGATGAACGAAAGTTTAGAGATTATTTTCTTTGCTTTCATTTTAAGGTATTGCCAATATAAAATCACATCTGGTTTGGAATGATCAAATCTCATTTACTAATCATAAGGAATGGAAGAGAATTTGGAGTGAATTAACTACCTTGTCATCCATTGCATCCTTGTTTAAAATTGCATCCATTATCCTTCTCAACATGACAGCAACATATATGCATTTTGGACGAAAATTGTCCTGACACACCTACGAAAACAAGAGGGACACAAAAAAATGTTATGATCAAACCGATGAAGCATGTTATAAGATGTTTTAAATTGAGAGAGAGAGAGAGAGAGAGAGAGAGAGAGAGAGAGAGAGAGGGGGAAGGAACACCTTACCTCAACATTAGCAAGAAACAAATCTTGAAGAACAGTCATTACTCTACCGTCCTATTAGAATAATGGAAACAATTGAAGCCATAAATAACAAATCGGAAAATTTTAAAGGAAAAGATAAATTCAAAAGAACAATGACACATATCAGCAAATAAAAAGAAGAAATAACTAACATTCTCAGATGAAGCACCAGCAAAACTGAACCTCTTCACCTGAAACATGAAGCAGCAAACTACTAATTTAATATGCAACTGATTTTAGGTTTTTTTTTTTTGCAAAAGGTCACAGCTAGCGTTTGAAAAGAAAGGAAATAGATACTAGAAATAGTTACAGTTCATTTCCACGAATAGACAGAGATAGAAATTTAGAAATACAACTGTAAGATATTTAGACTTCAATTCAGAATAGATCAATGGAGAAAGGAAATAGATACTGGAATTAGTTTACAGTTCATTTCCACAAGTAGACAGAGATAGAAATTTAGAAATGCAACTGTAAGATATTTAGACTTCAATTCAGAATAGATCAATGGTGGTGGAGATGACCTCTTGAGCAGGACTCATTTGGTGTTCTGCTATTCAAATATTGGAGTGTAGTCTGAGTGGGTAGGACTCCACCATTATGGAGCGAGGTTCACTTAGCTGCCTCTGGAAATTCATCTCTCAGGCTTCCCTTTTTTCGCACAGGGATCTAACTTTGTGGTGGGGAATGATTCTAAAATTAAATTTGGAGGGAGATGTTTGGCTAGGTTAGTTTTCTTTTGAGTCTTTAATCCCCCACTTATATCGGCTTTCCACAATCCACAAAGTTGTTATCTCATCCATTACTCTAAGTAAAATTCTTTAAATTTCATTTACTCTAAGTATCATCCAGGAGCTCTAAGAGGCCTAAATTCCTTGCGGAGCAAATAAGTAAATGGTAAGGTATTTGAGGGCCACATACCCATAATAACAAGAAGTACCAAAACCATTAGCGCACCACACTCTAAGGCATACTGATGTTTTCAATCAACCTTCCACAAAGATATACCACTACATTGGTCAAGGAAGGGCACATCCTACCATGCAAATATCTAGGTTGACAGTGAAAGGGCATAAGCTTCCTATGAGTAGATGAAATCTGCATTACATGGACCTTTACTTCACCTTGGCCCGGCCGTGTCAATACAACAGGAAATTGGTAAAATCATGGCTTACTAATAGGAATACTACAAATGCGTGGAGACCTTATGGAAAAAAGATGTATTTGGCACTTGTGCATGTACTCACATCCAAGAGCCATGCCCAAATCCATGTAATGTAGATTGATAAATAAGAAATAAACAGGAAGAGAGAGAGAGAGAGAGAGAGAGAGAGAGAGAGATTGAAATAATAGCCCCCGCATTAATTGCAAGGCCATATGGAATTTCAGAGCTGTTTTGGTCTCTACTGAAAGAGATGTATCCCAAAACAATAAAATTGATGCTCGAACATCTGAAGTCTGTTTCCAGATAATAAAATGAAATCAACACAATTCAAAACAAGGGTACTACACGGAACACCTTTGTTTCAAGGTAGGCCAAGGCTTGCTCTTGCTTATGTATGCCTTCCTTTGCACAATCCTGAAATTAGAGAAATAAACTCAAAAGATGAGACTAATACAGAAAAGGACGGGTTTGCAGGCCCAAAATGTACAAATAACAACTGAAAAAGGTAAACTAATATAAAAAGTTAAAAATGTTCACAACAATGGGAGTGCACCAGGTGAAGGCAATACCAATTTTTTGAAGAGACAAGAAGACACAATGTTACAAATTTACAATTTATGAGATGGAATATCTAAGTTGGGAACGACGAGATGAATAAACTCAATGCTTCGAGCTGACATATGTGCTTTCTACGCGTTTTGAGGTCTTTTAGTTTTAATATTGTAGAAAATTCCAGTATTTTTGTAATTTCTTTTATAATTTTTATTTGGAGCTAAGGTTTGGAAAGAGTTTTTAAACAACTTTTGGTGGTTGTAATCAGACTATTATCCTGATTTTTCCCCATTAAAAAAACTGAGCCAACACAACTCAATTTAAACCAAATCAATAAAAACTAGGTTAGGTTGGGTAAAAAATTCATCATTTACTTTGCCAATTCCATTTCTAGACAAAGAAGCTAATCATCTGCTTACATTACTTGACCATGACCGTATTAATACCTCAATAGATGGCATTAGCAGGGCAGCATATCGAGGATCTCTTCCAACCATCTGTACTACTTCTTGATCACTCTCCATTCCCATAGCCTTCATGACCACCATAATAGGAATCTATAGAAAAAGTTTTTGAAAATAAAAATAAACTACAGTTAGATATGACAGTCACCATGAAACAAAATCTTAAATTTCTTGAAATGAAATGTGGCATTACAACCTTTTTGACAAATTGGTTAAGCATCAAATAGATCTTCTGATTTTCCATCTGAATAATAGTTTTGCTTTTAATTCTCTCTGAGCTGCTCGTAACAGATGCATTTAAACTAAAACAAAATGAAAGGTTTATGAAAAAATATAATTAGTAAAAATAATAAAAATAGAAGGGAAAAACGGTGAAATAAAGGTTCACCATCATCTTGATACATACCTTACCAAAAACGAAACCAAACTAGAATTCTATTTTATTTATAAAAAAACGAAACCAAACTACTTCTATCTACCCCACAGTAGCACCCAAATCTAATAAAACAACAGAAAATAAAAGATCCTAAAGCCTGGACTGTAGACAGCGAACAACTATAGTAAAGAAAAACAAAGAAAGAAGAACTCACTTCCCCTTCTTGTCCATATCAATGATAATCCTGTTTTTTGAAAGTTGTTCCTGCATTAAAAGCACCTGGAAGGGATTGCAGTGTCATCATATGCTAAAACAAAAATCTATGAAGAAAGAAGGAAATAAAAAAGATTTTTGGCCATGTTTAGCAAGACTGCATAAAGGGGGTCAGCTCGTTGTCAAACGGTTTCATTACAAGTTGTTAGTCCGGATAGAAGAAGCTTGGAACTCAGAGTCTTCGGGGTTGTTTACAGTACTTATATTGTAGGTTCATGGATAAGTTCTCTCTCCCCCTTTTCTTGTCACAAGATTTGGAAGACTAAAAGTACCATCCAAGGTACAAGTATTAGTTTGGATGAATGCTCAAGGCGAAAAAAAATACTTCTGACATTAATCAAAGGAAAATTACTAATGTTAGTTTATCTCCCCATTGGTGTATTATGGTTTATGTGACAACAGGAGGCTGAAAGTGTAGAACATCCTTGTCTCTCCTACTCTATTGTATTCAACTATTAACAAATTGTTTAGAGAAGCTAAGGACCTGTTTGGGAGTACTTATGTGGGAAGCACTTCTGCCATAAGAGCTTTTCCTGGGAGCGATTTTACTAGAAGCACCAAGCAGGTGATTCTGGAATCACACATTTATGTACTTTAACAAAATTCTTGTGCAAAAGTAAGGTGATTGATAAATTTGGGTTGTGTGGATGGAACGAAATAAAAGGATTTTGTGGAATTAAGTTCACTAGGCATCCTTTGAATTTTGGGATACACCTTTTTATTCATCTGGATTGGCAGGCAGCTGTTTCCATGAGATACCATTTAGTTTACAGGTTTTGCAATGTTAACTTGAGATACTACCAAACATTGTGTGAAGTTTCTATCTAGCAGATAGATTGTTCAGAGATCTTTTATGTATTATCAGTGAACAGTTTGTTCACTGTGTTTGTATTATAATTAATAAATTATTTTGTATCTTCATCAACAACATAAATTGCATAAAGAGGAAAAAACCAAAACATGAAAGCTAAAGAATCTGACAGCAGCGCACTGCATTCTAACAGCTAGATCTGCGCGACAGCCAACACAAGAAAAACATAAGCAAACTCAAAGGTGCCTAAAAAAATGCAAATCAAACTGTTCCTCAAAATGTATAAGACCCTTGGGGTTAGCTCAAGTGGTGAGAGAGGATGGGGAAAAGGATAAGAATTAGGATAGGTCGAGGGTTTGATCCCTTCCAATGTAACAATATATATATATATACACATATGTGTGTGTGTGCGTGTGTGTGGGTGGGTGGATGTGGGTGTGGGTGTGTGCAGGCAAAATAGCTCAAAAATGGAAAGGAAAGAAAATTCATGGGCCCCAGCTATTTCATCAACTGTTTTTTTTTAATGGATAAAAAAGGAAAAATTATAATAAAGTAACAAATTATGGTTCAGTTACCATCTCATTTATTGAAAAGCAACAGATTATGGCAGACAGAATATTACCTTCTCATTTCCCTTGATTATGAAGTATCCTCCAGGGTCGAGGGGGCACTCACCTACAGACATGCACATTCATTATAGAGCAGAACAAAGCATGGCGATGAAAAAAGGGGGCAAGAAACAAAGTGAGTTTTATTTTGTTCTGCACAAACCAAGTTTCGCAAGTTCAGATTCGGTTTTCCCATATAAGGTGCAGGAGCAACTCCGTAGCAGAATAGGCATCCTTCCGATTACGACACCTTTCTGCACAAAAAAAAAACTTCATATTATATCCAAATACATGTTTTCAAACAAACCTGTCTAGAAAAAATTTCTAAATACCTTCTCCACTCTAGTCTTTTGATCATGACTTCCTTGAATGTACTCTACATCGACTTTTATTGGAGCAGAATACCTACAATTTACAGAAATCAAATTCAACATGGTTCAATTATAAACCATGGAAGTGAAAAATAGGCATGAGATTTGTATTTCAGACAATAATTGTCTAAATTGCAAACAGAAGAGAAAACGGTTTACCACAAGGTACCAATAAAATACTATATACTCAAACAATGCAAGTTTTTAAGGATATGACCCATACTGACCAAGAGGAAAATTCCCATGAAAGAATAAAAGTTGTTCAATTTCAAAAGCTTGCACCATGCCAGCTTTTTGTTTTAAACTCGTACTGATCCCAAATGACATTGTCTGGCTTGTGTTTTTTTTTAAATAAACAACCAGACGTCTTTCTCTTCTCCTGGACCGAGCACCGAGACCGAGGAAAGAGAGGCTGGATACGAGTCTGATGAGATCAGAGCCAGTGAAGAGAAGAGGGAGAACATGAGGGGAGGAGGACACTATAGGAGAAGTGACCCGATGCACGCCGGGGAACGGCTCTATCTAACTGAAGCTAAGCATAGAGCTTGCTGGCAGCACTTTTACTTTGACAAAAATTAAGTTTTTCCATGTAAAAGGGTATGGCCCGACAATCCCTTTTTGCTTCATTTAACTTTCTCATATGGCTTATACACATCAGTATGGCCACCATAGTACCCACGCCAAATGAATGTATCTTCGTTCCTACTTGGTATATGGCAGCTGGGCTGGAGGGACACATACACTGTATGTAGGGCTTATACACACCTTTAGTAGTTCCCTCCAAAACCCCTGTCTTCTGCCTACCAATGGGAGAGAGAGCTTGTTGGACGGGCAGAGTGAATGCAGGAATGGCATAGAGGAATGGGATACTACTCAAAAAAAGTATAAGATAGGTTCTTTCGCTTCTAGCTGGCGGATCAATGCCACAGCTTCCCCTCTCGGTTTACAAATAAGGAACCGAGGCCCCTTTCTCATCTACTAATCAGGTGGAATTCTTTGGAAAAAAAAATGAAATCAAAAAATAAAAACCAAGTTATCTGATTAGCCATTTTGCAAGGATGTTTTGGCATTCAGGAGGAACCCAGTGACTTGGAGATGGGGGAGATTTCAATAGGACCCCAATACCAAATTAAACTGTTAATATCCTTATTATGATTGAATGACAATTACTACCCACTGATTAATTAATACGCATGAATGACACTGAATACTGTTCAAGACCATGGAGTGCAGTCTACAAAGAACAATGCCCTACGCATAGCAAACAAAGGAAGACTTCATCAATAATAGAGGCCCACAGAAGCCCAGCCAACAAATGCAAAAAGTTCATAATTTCTCTTTTTTAAAGTAAAAACACATAAATTTATCATTAAAAACACACAAACATGGGGCAGGGAGTCCACTGACAATCCTAAAGCATCTGTGCATATGCACCTATCTGAAAAGAAAGTTCAGCTATAAATATAGCAGCCCGACCAACATTTATGGCCAAGAAAACCCAGATGAAAAATAGCTGTGGAAATCCATCACATAAGGTCATGAGCTTCAAAGTTCAACTCAGAAAAAACCTTTAAAGTTGCAAGGATCGTGTCCTTCACTAATTTTTAAAAAGAAAAAGAAAAAACAACCGTTGTCACTAGAAAGAAAAATTGTTCAAGAACAATTACAACTTGAGAAATTGTCAGACACAAAAATCAACTTTCAACTAATCTGAAATTAAAGAAAGAGGGATAAGAAATCACCGCAAACAAGAAAAAAATTTATAAAAAAATTCTTTAAGAATAAAGTTTGCAAAAAAAACCTACAAATTTGGAACTCCATATAAAGAATCATAACAGACCTAACATTTCACGGTATATTTTTTGTTTAAGCCACCAACAAATTTCAAGGCCTCAGTCTAGTTTAGTCTCTTTTCTATTTCATTATACGTTTTAAGTAATATTTAGGATGTGACACAACTACACAAGGTATACATGATGCAAAACCAAGGCTCCGTTTGGATGACAGGATTTGGACAAAAAAGCTAAATGTGCCGTAATAAAAAAAAAATTTAACTATAAAACATAAGATTGAATGTATTTGAAATAACTAGATGTAGTACATTTGAAGTGATTATATGCAAGTAGTCATTTGGAATCCATATTCTTATTCAAATCTTAGCATACATAGATTGTAGTAGTCCAAACAAACAGTTTTAAATCCCTTCATCCAATTTAAAATCACTTCATCCAAATGGATCCCAAAGGAGAATAAAAACAGGGAAACGAATAAATAACTTTTATTAAATTGGACAGACCAAAAGTACAAAATCACAAATCACACCACTGTGATTAATACAGTGCAATCCAGTACAAATTAAATGAGAAGTCTATCAAACAGATCTTACGTCATATCAGATAAGCGGCATGTATGGGGAGCAATCTTTTCAGTCACACCATCCATTGTAAGCGAGGGCTCACCAATAGAAATATCTTTAAACCTGGACCAAACGAAAAATGCATATTAAACTGCCTGAAATGTTCTTCACAAAAAGGACAAGTATATATTAAACTGCCTGAAATGTTCAAACCCTTTAAACAACCTTTATTTAGGGTAATGTTCACTTTCCAGATTTCTGATACAATTTAACAGAAATTAAAACAAGCCTGGAAAGACATGTCTCTGGGTTTTAGCTCTTTCTTGCCTTTCTCCGGTTAGTGGTGGGGAATGGGAACAGATTTGGTTTTAGGAGACTTCGCAGATAGGGAAGTTTCCCTTGTGCACATCTTTCCCATGACTTTATAGACTTCCAACTCTAAAAGTGCTCCAATTGCCAATGTGTCTGGGGATTCCTCATTCCCAATAAGCTAGAATGTTAGTTTTTTATGAAATTGAATGATTTGGGGTTTGAGTAGCTTTTCTTCTATTTTAGAATGTTCCTTTACAAGTCAATAGACTGAATAGAAGATCTTGGAAACAGCTTACATACATTTTAATTGTTTCATTTGTATATATTTTCCTGATGAAAGTTCATCACTGAAGTTCAAGCAATGACATTAGAGATAAGATTACCAACTAAGCAAGCACAATCACACAACCAGGAAAAAAAATTTCGTACTAAAACAGTGAAATACGAACCATAAGAAAAATCAATAAAAAGAAAAAGTACTCAACCTGAGATAAATACTTGGATCGACGCCAGACACAATCCGATCATTGGCACGAACAATTTTCTTAATTCCCGTGTTCATAAAGTAATTAAACGAGTCCAAATGTTGCTTTACCAGCCCTCTCACCTATATATGAATTCCTTTTAAACTACCGAATGAAAATAATAACAACAGCAACGATGGCAATAACAACAATGACAATATTCAAACCTTTAGAAACTCCGGCAGAAGTGCGAATTTGTCCGTGGCAGATTTGATAGGAGCGGCGAGGAATTCCTTATCAATGGCCGAATGAGGAATTTGCTTTCCATCATTAGACCTAATTTGAATAGTAAGATATCGAAAATTAGAATTACACCAAAAGCCCTAAACGCTTACCAGAAACTGTTATTGATAATCAACAAATAACAATTTTTACAATATATATATATATATATATATATATATATATATATATATATATTGAGAGAGAGAGAGAGAGAGAGAGAGAGAGAGAGAGAGAGAGTACTTTTGCTTGTTGTTCTTCAGAGGGTCGGCCGAGGAGTCTTGTGCAACGCCCATGGCCGATGGCTTGTTGAAGGGTTCTAGTTGTTAGACTTCACACAGAGACAGGGGGAAGGGAAGACGTTTGTTGTCAAAGGTTAAACCCTCTAAAACCCTGCTCTGTTTCCTTTCCTTTCATTTTTCCTAGCCGGTTGAGTGCCAATTGGTTTTTTATTTGGGCTTTTAGGATTCAGCCCATTCGGGGCTGTATTCATTCAAAAGGACGTATACATATGTATTTTGTAGTGGTTGGACAAACATGACCTTATTTATTTTCAGACTGCTTAATAAGTCCTTTTTATTTTCAGATGGTGCCTTCTTGCTCCTTGCTTGCCGTGTGGAGCCAAAGAATTGGATTACTTCTTCTTGCTTTCTGCATATTTGGATTGTTGGTGGGATGATCTCTTCACATGACCTTCATGCACCTGCTGCTATGGCTTCATTATGCTTCTATCATGTTGTCTATGTTATGTATTTCTTCTTCTTCCAAGCTGTTTCAGTATGAGTTGTCATTATTTTAGCTAATATTGCTCATTCGTATTTTTTAATATCTTGCTTAATGGGAACTAATGGCCAGTTTGGTATTGTTGTGCCGCAAAAATAATCGTTGTCAGATTTGCTGTGAGAGAAGGCAATTTGGCGTTTGATAAACTTTTTGTTAAACGTGTTGTTTGTACAATAATCAGTTTCTGAGTATTTTGGTAATTTTTTTGTGAAAGTGCTATGAACTGTGTATAATGACTGAAAAGGGCATTATGTTGAAATGACTTTTCTGTTCAAGTGTTTGGTAAAAGGAAAAGCACTTTCACTTTATCTTATATATATTGTATTAAATATGTTTTCATCACACCATAAATTTTATTTTAATTATAAAATAAATAAATTTTCCATTAAAAATAAATATATTGTAAAAAATATGTTCATAACAAAAATTAAGTTAGTCATAAACAAGAAAGCATATACATTTCTAAGTAGATGAACTCATTAAACTTGCAGCTATATGATTTCTCAATGCCTTCATTTCTTGTGTTGCAGGACCATCTTCTTGTTGTGCATCAACCTCTATCTCAATCTTTTCACCTTGAATACTATTTAGGTCATCTTCACTTTCATTAAAATGACAATCACGTTTGGCATGTCTTCTTATATAGTTTTGAAGTATCATGGCTGCAATAACAATTTTTACTTGTTTTGCAAAAAGATAACTAGGCATGCCTCTTAAAATACTCCATCTCTTTTTTCATACTCCAAAAGTGTGTTCAATAACACTTCTAAGGGAAGAGTGTGCATGATTGAATACCTCTTTAGGAAACATCGGTTGAACACCCCTGCGAAAATCAGGAAGATGATATCTTTCACCTTTATATGGTCCTAAGTAGCCTCTCATTTGTGGGTATCCCGCATCTACTAGATAATATTTTCCTAAAATAGAAATTTAATTGATTATTCACAATGTAAAAAACTTAAATATAAATTTTATGAATTTTTTTCTTTAGATAGAAATAGTACCATTTGGAGGTTTAGGAAAATTCAAACTTTGATCACGTGAAGCCGATAAAAATATCCTTGTGTCATGGGTTGTGCCTTCTCACCCGGCACATGCAAATATAATTTGCATGTCAAAATTGCATGCAGCCATCACATTTTGGGTAGGTATCCATTTTCTACCAATAAATGGTATTTGATTAGAAGGAGATACTATGACTTGCACATGAACACCATCTATAATACCAATATAATCCTACAAGTGAAAAAAAGACAAACATAATAAAAGGGAGCTGATTTCCCCACTCCCCTTTTCTCCACTTACACTTCCTTTTACTTTTGAATAATTTTTAATCAATTTTGTTCCTTCTCTTTCCTATTATACCCTTAACCTACATTAATTTCTGTTTTACTTCACTTTTATATTATTTCTTTTTCTTTATACTTAATTTTCCAACTTACACTCCATTTTTAGTATTAAAGGGAAAAAAATTTAATTTCTTACTTGATTAAAGGAAAAAAAATACTGAAAATGGAGTGCAAATTGAAAAATTAAGTAGAAAGAAAAAGAACTAATATAAAAGTGAAGTAAAAAGAAATTAATGTAGGGTAAGGGTAGAATAGGAAAGAGAAAGAACAAAATTGATTAAAAAGTATTAAAAAGCAAAAGGGAGTGTAAGTAAAGAAAAGGGGAGTGGGGAAATCATATCCCTAATAAAACATAGACAAATATTTAAGAGTAGCAGATGCAATAGTTACCTTAAAATGAGGCATATATCTAGAATTCTGTAGAATTTCCTTTAAAGTGTTGTTAAATGCATTTTCCAATGTTTTAATTACATCTACAGCCAAATAACATACAACATCAAGTAAGATACTAAAATATCTGCTCATAGTCTCACCAGAATGTTGAAAGCGATCATGTGCTTGCCTATTTGCAGAACTATATCCTAAGATGTTCAAGAACATCCCTAACATTTCAGCAGCACTCATTCTTCTTGCACCCTTTAATTCATAATTTTTTTTGCAATTCATCACACAATCTTATAAATACATCTTTATCCATCCTAAACATATTATGGCAACGACTTTCATTTCCTTGAAACACTCCCATCAACCAAATATTTCATGTATGATAGTCATTCATACACGGGGTCTTATGAATATATTTCATGTAATAAAGTTCAATAAGACGGGTAGTGACACATATAATTTGGTTGATCTCCTCCTCATCTTCTGGAATGGACATATTCTAAAATAACCTATAAATATGTTTATTTCCTTCAAATATCATTTTCACTGTGCATGCATGTTTATATAACATAAAATATAATAATAATTAAAATATCACTCACAAATTCAAATAAAAGATCATCCATCATGAATTCAAATAGCACTCACAAATTCAAAAAAAATTAACAAGACAAAAACAAAACATAAATTAAAGTCACCAAACTAGCTAATTCTATCATTCAGCTAACTCATGATTAAGAAATTGAAGCTTGAGGTCAAGATCTTCCATGACAACAAACATCTCTCTCTTCTCTTGAGTACAAAACAATTTAGTTGCAAACCACCACAACTTGCTACCACGCTTTGCCCCAAGTAAAGTTGCAACATCTTTCATCACTTCAGCAATACTAGTTCCTTATGAAATTGTATTAGCCATTGATGTTCCAGTACTCCTACTCTCAACCACCTCAACAAGACGTTCAATTTGCTGTGATAATTTTGTAGCACCTCCCATTTTCCCCCCTTATTTACCTTTCTTTTCATTATTATCTTGAATTTCAAGTGATTAATTAGTTCTCTTTTTTAACATTGTTTGTAATGTGAGTGGTTTCAATTGGCACAAACTCATTCGATCCACCGTTAACTTCAAGTGGATTGACGTCATCATCACTTTCAACTGGAAGTACACCAAATGAAGGTGCCCAACAATGCTTATCTGTAGTTGTGACGTTCAAAAACATCCTATCTAACTTCTCCTCCATCTCAAGACTAATACCCTCAAATTGGAATCTTGCATATTTGGGTTCTACCTGCATAATGACATATACAAATATTATAATGAATTTTTAAACATTGTTTAAAAAAACATGGATATCAATAATATAATAAAATAAGAACAAAATATTCAAATACCTTAATTTTATCTTGCCACCATTCATCAAATGCATCAACGGTATTCTTAGTGGCATTTCACCCAAGACCAGTTTCCTTTCCTTTTAGATCTTTCCATAATTTCCCTTCTTTTTTAAGTAAATCTCACTTGTTTTTCAATTATAATTTTTCATATGGTCTTCCTATCTCTTTACTAATATTTGTAACCAACCTTGCCCATCCAACTTTGTTAAAGTGAGTACCAGGATGATTGCCTAGATCCACCTCCTTGATACAAAGGTCAATGAAGATGGCTATAGTTTGAGCATTCCACAATGCTGACACTTTTCGAGATCCACTTGCAACATTTTCAGTTGTGGTGAAGTTACTATTCTTCTTTGCCATCTTATTGCAACAAAGACATTATATATAAGCACAAAAGGAAATAATAGCTATACAAATATGAGCCTAAATTTCAAAGAAGAAACATTTATGAATAAAAATTATCAAAGGGGGCATCTACACAGCACATGGTATAAGAGAGCATGGACAATGAATAATCTGAATCCCCTACCAATTTCCACAAACCCAACATTCCCAAACATGAACAATCTGATAACTCAAAAAGTCTAAGTGAGCACATCCATGTTTGTTCAACTATTAAAAAAAAGTATCCCACCATATTATCAGGGTGTGCCTTGATGGCACCAATTACCCAACGACACCACAGTAACTCCTTTAAAAATTAAAGACACAACTCGGTATGATAGAAACAGATAGATAAAACTAGCTAACCTGCTATCATCTGTCACCATGAATAGTAGTTGAACAAAAATTATCAAACCTACTGTGATCTATCACCGTAAAAACTACACTAGCTACTTCTGCTAGAATATCTGCAGCACATAGTCTTTTCTCTATGCTTCATTGACCATGAAACAGGGTACTATATGAATAAAAATTATCAAAGGGGGTATCTACACAGTGTAAGAGAGCATGGCTATAAACATTTTACACCCATTCTCTCTATCTTATATTGTAAGAACCATGGCTGAAAAAAGAGTGCTAAAGAAGTCAGATGAAATATTGAGAAGGCATGATTTTGTTGTTCACACTAGCTACAGTATTGAAGAACAAGAACTTAAAGGAGTTTGAAAAATATTTTGATGGCATATCTTTGTTGTCTACATCTGATCAAATGGATCAACAAAACTTGTCTCCATCATGCCTTACAAAACTGGAAATCCAATGATCTATTAAACAACCAACCTATTCTCCAAAGAAGATGGAGGAAAATTTATGGCACATATTACGAACTTTAAAGCAAGAATCAAAAAGCAAGACTCAGGGAGGGCAACCAAAAGTATATAGACAACCAATCAGAAGATGCAAGAATTGTAAAACTTGCTCACATCTTTTTTTACTAATACAAAGTTTTTAAGCAAAAATACAAAAATTAACAACAACAAACAACAATCGAACAAATTTTCAGTGCTTGCTTTCTCAGTGCCCTAGAACCCTAGAAATTAAATACAAAGGGGAAAAACAAAATTGGTAAAAAATAAAAGTAATATCAAATTTACCTCAGTCTTGGGGCTTCTACATAGCGCCTGAGAAGAAATTGAGGTCGGGAGAACGGAAGAAACGTGAAAAGAAGGAGAAGAAGAAACTGAGGTTTAGAGAAGAAGATACGTGAACGGAGAAGAGGAAGAGAAATAAAAGAGACAGATGATGTAAATTCTAAAGTTGTTAAAGGCTATTTTCGGTATAATGAAACATTCATTAAACTCCCAAATTGATTTCCTAGAAATTCAAAATTGAAAGCAATTATACAGCTGCTTCTCCAAACTGATTTGTTTGAAAGCAATTAAGACCAAAAAGTGATTTTATATTTATTACCAAATGGGTTGGGCTTCCAAATTTTTTTAAAAAGTCACTTATTACCCCAAATAAGCAATGCCAAATGGGCACTAAGCAACTCATCAAGAGAAATAATTATACTGTGTCGTGCTCTATATGGGGAAAAATTATCTTTATACCATTCTGGAAGTATACTAGTGAAATCTAATTTTACATTTTTCCAAAGAGGGAGATCAAAGTTTATTACTTCTTTTAGTTTGGAAGAAAATTAAGACAAGTGATCGCTACTTTGAACATAAAGCTGACTTAAGTAACCATACTTTGCTAATAATCCTGGAGTAATTGAGTAGGTTTTCTGATTATGCTCTAAATGTAGTTCTTTATATTCTACCATGTTAATGCTAATAATCTTGGGGTAATTTAGTAAGTTTTCTAGCTATGCTCTAAATGTAGTTCTCTATATTCTACCATGTTAATACTAGCTAAATAAATAGTATAATGAGAACAACTTTTAGTAATAATTTTGATACTATGTTTTAGATTATTTTTTCAAATTAAAAAGAAATGCTTGGATATATAACTGAAGGGGGGGGTGTATTTTTCTCATATTCTAATATAATCATATGACCTCTAATATCTTCTGGTAAAAACCTATACCTTTCTCTAGCTAGGGTTTGAAGAAAATATGAATTTTTAGTTGTTTGTGTTAGAAATATGCCTTTAAATCCAAATAATTATGTAATAGTTACTGTTAAGGACATCTTTTGTAATGACTTATTTAAGTTATTTATGGGCAAGACTAGTTGTTTTAATTCATGATCATGTTATCTTATGAAATAGGAAACAACTAAAGTCTATATAATGAGATTGCATACATTGAGACGTATCATGATCTCTAATCCTAAACATGTTCCTGGTTATGGGAGTATCAATTGGGCATTGATATTCCGCTAAGACCAATACACACAATATCTTCTCTATATGCAGAGAATGATGAGGTCTCAAGTTATTGAGTGTAGTGACATCGAGATATGTGTATAGGTGCTTGCAGGAGAACAAGTACCCTGAATGCGATCAAATACATAAGTTCTAGAATGGAAGTCTTTACTTGAAGGAAAATTTGGCTTTTAGCTTGGAATTGAATTTTGGCACAACAAATAACACAAAATCATTCTAAAATTGCGGATTCATTTTTCTTATTCTAGTTGAACTCATGTGAGTAAAGACTTTCATTCTAGAACTCATGTATTTGATCACGTTCAATGTACTTGTTCTCCTACATACATATCTTGGTGTCATTACACTCAATGACTTGAGACCTCGTCATTCTCTACATATAGAGAAGATACAGTGTGTACTGGTCTTGGTGGAATATCAACACCCAATTGATACTCCTATGACCAGGAATATATTTAGGATTAGGGATCATGATGAGTCTCGATGTATGCAATCTCATTACATAGTTCTCATGTCTACTTATATATTCCTAAGACCATAGTTGTTTTGTATTTCATAAGATATCATAATCATGAATTCAAACAATTGATCTTACCCATAAATAATTTAATAAGTCATTACAAAAGATGTCTTTAACACTAACTATTACATAATCAGTTGGCTTTAAGGGAATATATCTAACATTACTCACATGTCAAACTAGAACTCATATTTTGTAATGGTGCAAACTAATCCTTATACTTGAGACATCATAGATATTTTGTGGCTATGTTGTTTGTCTTTGAGAACACTATATAGTTGTGTTGAAGAAGACATGACTTAAAGGTGTTTATCAGGACTCTCAATAAAGTCATGGAGGCAAATGAATGTACAACGAGGGATCTCTACTCTCAGTAAAGAGAATGAATACTTCAAAGATATGACTGATCAAATCTTTGCACAAAGTAGTAGATAAGATTTGAAACAAGAGGTCTTCAAATCTTATTAGGATAATCATATACAGAAATAATTCACATTAAGATATTTGACATTAGATTCATTTATCTAATAATGTGAATAAGTAATATTGTACAAGAGAATGAGTCAATTGCACGATCATTCCAATTTGAATAGGTTCTTCCCTACACCCTATTTAGTTCAGATAACCATGACATGCTGCTAGGCGTCAACCATGATTTGTGGAAGTCCTGAAAGGTTTAATTAGTGTCGGTCCTGAATTTTTCAGGGCCCAGGGCAAAAGTAAAAATTAGGCCCCTATATATATTTAAACTTAGTGATGAACTCACTCTTATTTTTCAATCAAGATCTAACATGGCCAAATTAACTAAAAATTTAACATTCAAGCCAAATAAATTGTATTGATTCAAACTTCAATATATTAAAATTTAGAATAAAAGGCTACAATATATAAACAAGATAAATACTTATAACAATTCAATAAGTTATTTTTCATCCAGCAACAAGCAACCAGCCAAAAAAAAAAAATTTCTCAGCATGCTGAATAGCCGAAGCAAAACAACATCAATCTATTTGAAATCCCTTTGCATCCTTAGCAACCAGCAAAACAAAAATGTCTTTACATCCTCAATAGCCAAAGCAAACTGCAGCAGCCTACTTGAATCTCTTTGCATCCTCAGCAACCAGCAAAACAAAAATGTATTTTCTTCCTCAATAGCCAAAGTAAACAATAGCAGCCTACTTGAAATCCCTTTGCATCCTCCGCAACCGGCAAAATATCAACATCACCACCTACAAGATAAGGTGGAAAACAAAAAAATCACAACTAAAAAAGTATTATTTAAATGATTTTCTTCTTGCATTTTGAGAAGCAAAATCCTCAATGATGCTTTCAAATTCAAGCTTTTCTAACATCTCCTTTTCAATGGATAAGATTGCTAGCCCATTTAGCCTTTCTTGTGACATGGTAGACCTCAAGTATGATTTCAATAATGGTAAAAGATATTGCAGCACCTGTAACTCTGAAAACAAATCACTTGCATCAACATCAGAAGACTTACCATTTCTTAAAGTAGTTTCAAGCTTCACACAACAATTTTTCAATTCCTCATCACCCAATGAAGTTAACTTCTTTGAATTAAACAAGAACCTAAAAATACCATCATATGTTTGGATTTGTTCAAATCTACTCCTTAATGAAGAAAGAGCCATATCCACTACACAGATGAAATAATTGACTCTAAATGATTCTTCAATTGATTGTACTGTCTCATCATTGGCATTCTCATCAAATTGTTTCTTTCTATGACTTTGACCTTTTTTAGGAAATTCAGGTTCAATCCTCATATCACAAGCAATAGTTTTAGCTTCAATCATAGCATATGCAAATCCATTTTCTCTATAATTCTCAAAAAAAGAAATGAGCCCCTCCAAATTTTTTAAAGCAACATCAATGCACATATCTTTAGATTGTAACTTTTTGCTGACTAAGTTAATTTTCAACAAAATATCATGCCAAATAACCATGCCTAATAAAAACTCAAAATTTTCCAGTTCATGTGTTGCTAAACTTTCAGCTTCACTTTTTGCTTTAGCATCTTCACTAGTTTCTGCTACTTTAAATAAAGCTTCTTTTATTTGAGCAGCTTGGGATCTAATTGCTTTAACACTCTCTACAGGACTTTCCCAACGTGTAGTTGACAATGTTTTGAGAGTTAAACCATCTACATGATCTTGTAAAATCTTCCAACGCTTTGTAGAATTAGCAAAAACACAATAAATGCGTTGAACCACCCCAAAAAAGGATTTTGCTTTCACACAACAGTTTGCCATATCACAAAGTGTTAAATTAAGAGAATGACAACCACATGGCATGAACAAAGCTCTAGGATTTATTTCAAGTAATCTTCTTTGTACTCCTTGATGTTTTCCTTTCATATTAGAGCCATTATCATAACCCTGTCCTCTAACATCATCAATTTTAAGACCAAGGGACTCTAGGACAAATTGCAATTAATTAAAAAGTCTTAATCCTGATGTATCTTTCACAATTAAAAACTCTAAAAAGCACTCTTCTATTTTCACTGGACTTCTTGACACATCCACACACCGTATTATCAAAGTAATTTGTTCCTTCTGACTTGAAACAGGAGTGCAATCAAGTATCACTGAAAAATATTTTGCTTGTTTGATTTTCTCAATGATTGCACTTTTGACTTTTGAAGCCAGCAAAGCTATAAGCTTATTTTGAATCTTATGGCTTAGATAGTGATAGTGAATCTCATTATTTTGAATTCGTCGAAAATGTTCTGGCATTATTGGATCAAATTCTGCAACCATTTCCAATATACCTAAAAAATTACCATTATTTTATTCATAAATTCTCTCTTTTGTTCCACGGAATGCAATATTATTTTTAGCAAGACATTTGACAACATAAATTATTCCTACCAAAACAAATTTCCAGTGTTCCTTCTCTCTCCTAATTTGTTCTTGGATGCCTTTATCAATTGTTTCATTTTTTTTTTCAATCTGTTATGTAATTCAATCCAAGAACTCATGTTAGTTATGTGTTCAATGTTGTTTTCATGTTGTTTAAGCCTCTCACTAAGATGTTTCCAATCTCTAAGTCCTCTGTTTGCTAATTGGCTTCTACAACACATTGTCTTAAGCAACTTACAGCAAAAACAAAATACCTTATCCAATCCTTTGAGTATACTAGCCACAGAAACAAACTTGATATTTCCAAATTTGCAATCAATTAGAGCTTAAAAGAATTTCTACAAAGAGAATGTGTAACTGCATGAGTTCACAAATCTACAAAAAAACAAAAACAAAAACAAAATCATATTTCCTTTTTCATTTGATTTCTACAAGGACCAATTTTGCACTAAATAAAAACCCACACTTTTGATTTTGGAATCTCCCCAATCTACCAACAAAAAAATTAATTTAGAGATTCACAACTCTGTAACTAGTAGGAGAGGCTTAGATGAGATGAGATGAAGGGGATTCAAAAGGAAGCGGAAGTGATACGCAAAAGTAAACCTGTAACTAAAAGAAGAGGATTCACAAGGACCAACTTAGATGAGGCTTAGGAGAGGATTCACGAATCACAAGGACTAGCTTAGATGAGGCTTAGGAGAGGATTCAAAACTCTGTAGAAGAAGAGGAAGAAGAAAAAGAAGAAGAAGAAGAAAAAGAAAAGGAAAAAGAAGAAGAAGAAGAAGAAGAAGCAAAAGCGACCTGGAGGAGTAGAATGGGTGCACAAAAGCTTTCTTCTTCTTGAGGAGCGAAACAGACTAGATCGTTGGTCTTTTTTTTTTTTCAAAATATTAAATCAGTTAATAGTTATAATAATTTAATATAATACTTACTATCAAAAAAAAAATTTGGGCCCCCCTGAATAATAGGCCTAGGGTGGTCGCACTGACCCCTGTTCAGGGTTGGGCCTAGGTTCAATCATAATTGACATTCACTAATAGAAAGAATTAAATGGTGAGATTTAATTCATAAGTCAACTCAGAGGAGTTGAGTCAACCTACTACCTTGCTAAAAGGAACCTACAGATCGCACACCGAGAAATGAGATTAGAGGAATAGATGAAGAGATAAGAAACTAGGAGTCAAAAGTCAAAGGCCGAAAGTCAAAGGTCAGAGTCAATGGTCAAGTCAAAAGTCAACATGTTTGACCGGAGCAATTGACTGAGTCAAATAAGTAAGACTATAATAGTGATTTAACAGTTAAGTCATAATTCATAATTGAGAGTTAATTATAGTATTAACTTTGACATAAAGAAAAAGATTGTGCTTTTAAATATGATTTAAAAGAAAAAGGCAAAATACCCAAAAGTCTATTGGGCCCAAGGATAAGTGTTGTATGACCACACAAATCCAAGAACCTAAGTGAAGCCCACTCCCTCCATGTGGTCGGCCATAGGGGAGAGATTCTATCTCTCTCCCTTTGTGTGTTGTTTCCTATAAAATCTAAACTTGACTCAAAACTTAGTTAGGGTTTTTGGCATTCTATTCTTGTGTTTTGATGTGTAGGATAGACATCCTCCCTTTCATCTTCCTTAACCAAAAATCGGTCCAACCTAGAGGAAGTGTAGCATCTGAGTCTTCTAGGTTGATTTGTCTTCATCTCTAGTCCATTTTGGTGTAGTGAGATAGAGGAATTTACTCTTAGAGCCTTGGGTTGAGGATCTTGTGAGAAGAGGAAGAAAAAGAAAGCTTTTTCCTACGAAGGTGATCATTCTTGGTTTGTTCAAGAAATAGTCATCAAGGGTAAAATCCTATGCCTTTCTTTCTTTTATATTTTGTAAGAGCCATCTTATAAACTTTACTGAGGGACACCCTTGTAGGGCCCACCATGCATTATATTTCAATTATCCGAAATGTTATCTTTTAGATATTCCCTCAAAAATCACCTCTGCAAAAAAGTCACTTGAATTCGAAATCATTTGACCACTCAATTAAATGGTTGTTATTATAGCCTTTTCTTAAAGGATGGTGATTTTCCCACTCCCCTTTTATCCACCTACACTCCCTTTTGTTTTTTAATACTTTTTACTATAAGATAAAAGGGAGTGTAAATGAACAAAAACGGAGTGAGAACATACAATTTTAAAACAATGGAGTGTAAGTGGATAAAAAGGGAGTGGGAAAATCAGTACCCTTCTTAAAGCACCATATTCGTCTATTTTGTTGATCTCAATTAGATTAAGGTTGATCTATGAATAAAGACTTGAAAATTGGATTGTTGAAAAACGATTCATAGTGGACCCTAAAGGGTGTCCCTCAAATAAAATTTGAAGGATCCCTCAATAGAAGGGGACTATATATATATATAGGAGCACAGATAACGAGCAGGTTGTCACAGAAGTCAAGTCTTCCAAAGTTGAAGACAAGTTGGAAGAAACAGTCCAAGCGGAATCAGTTTTAGATCAATTGACAGATCACATGTCAGGATTTGAGTTCATAGAAAAAGGATAAACTTCTCAAACTTCACTAGCAGACCTTCAATTAGAGCTTTCATCAACATCACACTGGATTGCTCCAACCTAATGCTCAAGAAGACTGGACTGGAGGTTATGAGGAAGAACATGTAGATTATGAAGAAGAACTTGGAGAAGATTCACAAGTTCTTAGCACACAACTGGAGAACCTTCTACATGAAAGCTTTGATGTTAATATGTTATTTATCTTATCAGAAGATTTCAGAGCAATTGAAAGACAAGAAAATACCGTGGAAGGAGATGTAGTATCTCAAGAGAGTTTTGAATGTAGGTTGGCAGAAGTATAGGAGAAAACTGAAGCAGAAGAGCCAGATACTACCTTAAAGCTAGGCAGAACTACCTGGAAAGTATCTGCAAATCAATTATTCTTCACTAAACCAACCAAAGAGATGACCAACCATCTTAGACCTTTATTCATTACTGCAAATTTCGGTGGAGTTCCAATTCCCAAGGTGATGGTGGATGGAGGTGCATCAATTAATTTACTTCCATACAAGATGCTAGCCAAACTTAGTAGAACAGAGAAAGATCTGATCCCAACTCGCCTAACTGTCACCACTTTCTCTGGGGGCATTACCAAAACTCATGGGATACTTGATGTGGATGTCATTGTTGGATCCAAGAAACTCAAGATTGTTTCTTTGTGATGGATAGCACATCTACCACGTATAATGCACTGCTTGGGAGGGACTAGATTTACCAAAATTTATGTGTTCCTTCTACTCTATATCAATAATTAGCTTTTGGCATGAAGTAGGTTTCGTGGAGATAGTTGAGGCCGATCCACAACCATTTCTACCATCTGCTTTATGCTTTGAAGCCAGGTATTATCATGATGATCTTGGTCATTTTACTTTCTTTGGAGTTAACTAGAATGACCGCCCTCTTGGTTTCACAACCCAAAACCTCATTGAAGAAGGTTTATGCGGTTCTCTTAAGGACTGGAATAGACCTATCCTGTTAAACCTCCAAACTTCTGATGAATATTACAACCCATGAAGAAAAGAATCGAGCAGTAACAATCAGATCTATTACAAATAGATTGTTGATATATTGGGCAGAAAAGAGACTTTTATTACAGGATTCAACCATTAATATGGCAGAATTCATGCATGAAGGTTTATTAGAAGAAGAAGAGGAATTACAAAAGGAAGTTTTGGAATTTGCACAACATCACTAGATGATTCCTTGTTAGAAGTAGAAGATCCTCTACAGGAAATAGACTTAGGGCGGAGGGCGCTCCCAGACCTACTTTTATTAGTGAATTGCTAGAAGAGCCTCTAAAAACTAAGATTGCACTTCTGCTTGATTTCAAATATTGTTTTGCATGGCATTATCATGAAATGCCAGCGCTAGATAGAAGTTTGGTGGAACACAAGCTGCCCATAAAATAAGGCTATCTACTAGTCAAATAGGCTAGAAGAAGGATGTCTATTAAGACAGAATTGAAGATTAAAAAAGAGATAAAAAGACTAGTCAAATCAGGTCTTATTAGCCCTGCCATTTGTATTGAATGGGTGTTGTCCTAGTTCTCAAAGGAAAAAACATGAGCAATTAGAGTTTGTGTCGATTACAGGAACTTGAATGAAGCAACTCCAAAAGATGAGTACCCTATGTCAATGTCATATATGTTGGTAGATGGAGCTGCTCAAAATCAAATCTGTCATTCATGGATGGAAATGCAGGCTACAACCAAATAATGGTGGTAGAAGAAGATGTTCACAAGACTGCTTTCATGTGTCCAGGACATGTAGGTGCTTTTGAATATGTTGTGATGCCATTTAGATTAAAGAATGCAGGTGCTACCTATCAAAGAGTTATGAATTCTATATTCAATTTCTTAGAAGTATATATTGATGATGTGGTGATCAAATCCCTAGAAAGACCAAATCATGTGGCTGATTTAAAGAAAGCTTTTCTATGAATAAGGCAGCACAAATTAAAGATGAATCCCAAGAAGTGTGTCTTTGGGGTTCGAGCATGGAATTTTCTAGGTTTCTTAGTTCATCAAAGAGGTATTAAAGCTTTGCCACCTCGGAACAAGAAGGAACTACAAAGTCTCCTTGGAAAAATCAACTTTCTTAGGAGATTTATATCTAATTCTGCAAGGAAGATCCAGCCTTTTTCATCCTTGTTAAAATTGAAATAGGAACAGGTTTTCAAGTGGGAAGAACATCATCAAAAGGCTTTTGATGAGATCAAACATTATCTATCAAATTCCCCAGTTTTGTCCCCACCAAAAAAAGGCATGCCACTCAAATTATACATTTCTTCTTCAGAAGTGTCTATTGGAAGTCTTTTAGTTCAAGATAACAAGGAAGGGAAGGAGCATATAGTTTGTTATCGGAGCATAACTCTAATTGAAGTTTAAAGAAGATGTTTTGCAATTGAAAGGTTATTCTAGCTTTATACTTTATTGCTGTTAAGCTCAGACATTATATGCTACCTTTCACCATCTATATATTTGCCAAGACAAACTTGATCAAATACATGTTGACAAGACAAATGTTGAGAGGCAAAATTGGCAAGTGGACTCTGGCTCTGTCAAAATTTGCTTTTCATTATGTTCCTCAGAAAGCCATCAAAGGTCAAGTTGTAGCAGATTTCTTGGCAGACCATCCCGGAGAAGAAATTGAGAATCTAGATTCCATGGAAATAGCCAATGAAAATCAAATATTCTTCAATGGATCATTGTGGCACTTCTGCTTACATGAGATGAAGAGCCATCACTTGATCTTCAGGCAGAACTACATCTGGAAACCTCAATTCTTGAAAATACACTTGCAGCCAAATCTGTGTCATCCAGAATGCTCCAGGGGCTCCAATATTCAGAGGATTGTCCACAGTGACACTATGCAGATTCTTGTACAGGTGGACCAAAACTGTTGGTCCAAGACCAACATCTATGTGATTGTGCAGTGCCTCTGCTAGGTGCCTATACTCAAGCAGAACTGCTGAAGATCAGTTTGGAAAGACAAACTTGTTTAGCAAATACAACATGAACAACATGTGTTGTTGATCTTTATCCTTCTCATTACTGAACTTCTTCAAATAATTGGAAAAGGAGCAGTTTTGGTTGATATCTCCAGTAGGAATGCTTAAACTTCTTAGCTACTCTTTCACCATTCTTTCTTCTGTGATAATCCCCAAGTGCCTCAGCTGGTCTTCCATGTAGCCTGAAGCCAAATATTTGAGCCATATTCAGTAGGGTTGGAGACATAGGACCAACACGGAAGTCGAAAGTATTTATAAAAGAATTCCAAAAACTCATAGCAACAGCTATTAGGTTTTCATCTCTATTAATTGAGTGCTTAGACATAATTAAAGCGTCATAAATACCAGTTTTCTTCCGGTGGCTTTCATACCTTGGAGAGAGTTGGTCAATCCAGTCTGACCACTTCACAGAGCTATTCCTCAGTTCACTGGAAGATTGACCTAGGAATGAAATGTTAGAGAAGGATTACGATAGCATAGTGGAACTTCGACATCTTTCTTAAAAAGCTTGGCCATCTCCTTATGAACTTTCCCAAACGAGAGCATTTCCAAGTAAATTAAGGATATTTTCATCCAAATTCTTCTTAGAATATGGATGAAGCTTGCTTCTAATCTCAATAGCATGTTTGTCGACACCTTCGCTTGGGATATAAGGAGGAGGGAATGAAGAAGAAGAGCTTCCAGCACGAGTTTTTGGGGAGGTCATCGTAAATTTTCAGGCAGAATTGAGGAGAGGTTCAAAAAAATTCAAGAAAGTCGAGAAATTTTGGGATTAATCGAGAGTTTAAAGAAGTTAGGTTTGATGATTTCTTCAAACAGTGAAGAAATCAGTTTTATAATCTTAAGGAATGAGATTGTGTGAGGAGAAGATTTGCCCAGAATTAACTAGCCGTTAATCCCCACTTTCCCAAAACATCCAATCAATGAATAGACGTGGGCTAAAGCAACGGAACAAAATTACACGCATCATTAAATGGGTTTATCATTAAGTTTGAAAACCGTTTTTAACAAAACGATTCAGACTTAGGTGGCGTTGTTTGGGCCTAAATTTTGCACGCCAACCTAATTGACTATCGGGTTTTCTCTACAAACAGTGTATGAGCTTTATTTGCAAAAAATGGAGAATAGCCCATACTATTCAAAAATGGGTGGGGTAAAATTAAATCAATTACCCAAAGTTATTTTGACAAATTGGAAATTAATTACCACCAATGGTGATTTAATCCCAAGACTCAAAATTAATTGATTTAATGGGAATTAATCACTACGTTGGTGACTAGCTCAAAATCAAATTAGTAAGCTTGAAGTTAGAAAGGTGAAGTCAGACTTGCTTTAGTAAAAGAGTAATGCTATTTGGACACACAACATTGACACACTTAGTTGACAACCGCTGATGTGTCAATACATTATTCGCTGAACAGAAAACGAGGAGAAAAGAAGAGCAAATGATACATTGACACATCAGCGGGTGTCACTAAGTGTGTCAATGTTGTGTGTCCAAATAGCATTACTGTTAGTAAAAAGCCATAGTTATTTGCTTCCAAAATATAGGTTGTGTTGCTTCTATTGACACCTATGTGGTTTCATTAATAGGATAATCATGTATTCAAAGATAAAGAAGTACGGTTATTAATCCTTGGTTCACTACAATCCAATTTACAAAGAACGGACATGAGGCATGTAGGGGAAATTAGTTGACAAAGAGCCAAAACTGATCACCATAGTTGGCGGCTAATCTTTGTTACTTTTGGCATTGAAGAAGATTAGTCCAAACCAAGAGAATTATTACTTCCTTATTACTTATCTGTTAGTGATCAGTGGAGTAATACTCTCCAGTTGTTATTCTTCAAATATCCACGAGGCATCATGATACATTCTCCTATAAATATAAGAGCACTTGAACTAAAAACACAACAAAACAATCAAACAAACTACCAAACTCCCAATCAATCTCTAAATCAAACACAATCAGTCAAACTGATAAACACCAAAGATCATATGATCTTCAAAACCTTCAAGCCCAAAAGCAAGCAAACAATCTTTTCTTTGAAGCAATCCAGCTCAGAAGAAGCACCAACAATAAAGCTTACAAAAGTAGTCCAGCTCAGAAGAAGCACAAGCAATCAAGCTTACAAAAGCAGTCTAGCTTAGAAGAAGCACAAGAAATCAAGCTCACAAAATCAGTCCAGCTCAGAAGAAGCTCAGACAATTAAGAAGAAAACGAGGTTTCTCTTGTTGCAAATGCGGTTAAGAACAGACGAATCAAGTAGAACTCAAAGAGATTAATTTCTCTTACAAATTTGGTTCAGTAAGTTGAAGCAGGAAGAACTCATGTGTTTTAGTATATGAAAACCTCAACAAATTACTCAAAGACATCATGTGGTCTTAATCAAATGCAGATAGTTTCCACATCAAGTAGAACAAGTGCAAACTCGCAGTTCCGCTCACTTTCCAAGCCTCTCCATGGCTTAAACTGATTATAGCTCTACCAATACAATAATTTGTATCGATTTCCAACTAATTTTCATTTGTTGACGGTATACTGACGTGCAATTCCAGTGCAAGTAGATTCACTCCAGCCACAAGAAGTCCAGTCCAGCCTGATCATAAGTCAATTCTGCAAGGTGATTCCTACAGGAAATGAAAGTCCAAATCTTTGAGACCTCTCAAGAATTGGCAATCCTTATTATGCTTTACAATTCAAGCAGTTCTCCTTGAACTTGTTTGTTTCATTTTTCAAATACGTATATTTTGCTTTACTTCCCAGTTTTTATTGAGATAAATTATAAAGTCCTCACCCGTTTGGGGTAGAAAAAGAACTTACTTGGGAGATATTCCTTACCTAAATTCACAATCATTTGTTAAAAATCAATAGCTTGGGGCGCAAGTTATTACATCTTTCAAGTATGTTAGGGTTTTTAACCGCTAACAGCGGCACACTCAATGACCACGAATGGTCTTTAGGTCAATGAGGAACTTTACCTAACCAGTACAGGTACAACAACAAAACTGGTAAACAATATGAAGGGCGAGTTTTGTTATAATACTTTGCTTAGTCATTGGTGTTTTATGTTATTTTGATTTTCTTGTTTCAATTTATGCCCCTTATTTCTTCGTCTTCTCTTTGTTGAGTGCTATTTATTTTCTTTGTTATTCAGTTTTTGTGGCTTTATCTTCTTAAAAAAATAAAAATAAAAATAAATCATTTTTCTTTCCCACATTATAAGATATTTTATTTTGTCATACTTTATATTACTTTGTAGCTTGCGGTTGTTTTGTTGTTTCATTGACACATTAAATTTGTCAATGAGTTTGTGTTATTAGACACAATCTGACATATTAAGTTTGAGTTTTAAGTCCATGCCATACCCATACCATAGGCCTAGAGTCGATGGCAATGGCAATCACAAAATCATGTTTCCATCTTTTGTATTGTGATATACAATTTTGTTGTTGAAGATGTATCATCACATACATCCTAATAATTAATCAGATACATTGAGTGCAAGAAAAACTTTTAGTAAATTTTACACTTCAGAAATTACACCAAGTTTACTGCCTAAGAGATATTGCTGACACGGTTAGCAGAAGGCTCCAGCTGAACCTCTGATTCAACCTGAATCTGGGAAGGTTCTGGCGCAGAGCTTTCTAGCTGGGAAGATTCAACCACACTTGGCACTGAGGCTTGGATTAGCTCTTGTGGCTTGAACTTGTTGATATAGTAACTAAGTGATGGCCCAGAGTATTCTACCTTCTGCACCGGAGTTGGGTTCTTACCTACTTGGAGGAGTATTGATGAAGCTGCAGCAACAGAGATGAGTGCAAGCCCAGCAGCGATTGCTGCTGTGTTCTCCGCTCCATTGGCTGAAGACCCTGCACTTCCTGAACTTATTCCACTTTCTGCTACATAAACTGCAGGCTGGAGAATGTAGAGAAGTAACTGGAGTTAATGCACCATAATGTAACATAGACTCAAGCCTACAGCAACGAAGAGAGGAGAGAAACAAAAGATCCAAGCCTTGTAACAGATGGCTACAATATGCATTAATAATTCTTACTGGCCATGTGCCCAAACTGAACTAACATGTGTCTAACATTTCTATGGTTCACTTAATCTTCCATATGGAATTTAAGGGATTGATCATACCCTATTGCAATTGCACAGGCTTTTCAAACTCAAGTTCAAAAGCAATCCTAGATACTAGTTATAAACAAACATGCAACAAACAGCCCCCTTAAGTTTCTATACAGAAGGATGAGCAGTGCATCATTTGGAGAGAGAGAGAGAGAGAGAGAGAGAGAGAGAGGGGAACATAACTCTCTCTCTCTCACACACAGACATATACAGATATGCAACAGTTCCTTAATAGAGAATCTCTCTCTCTCTCTCTATCTCTCTCTCTCTCTCTCTCTCTCACACACACACACACACACACATAAAGGCACAAAGAAAGCTTAAAACGGTGTGAGTTACATTGTGCCTTGGCGTATGAAGTATGCCAATTAAGTGTTCTGCTCAACATTTTCAGCTTAATTCTAACTAAAACCACCATGTCCTGGGGCAAGACTTATTTACTAGTTCAAAAAAACATGGCAAAGAGAATGATGTTTACTATTTTCATGATAAAAGCTTTCTACTTCTGCCATTGAAAAGAAGAAGCGTAATAAGCTAATAATACATCAGTTTTGACTTTTGAGTACCAGTGAATTCATGTTAACTCAATGCGTATCTCCTCATGTACAAATAAAATTTACTTTCAAAATTTTCCAACATACAGAATCCAGAAGTTTGGTTCTGAACTGAAAGTATTTCTATTATTAAAATATCTTGTGAAAAAAGATGTCAACTTTGGTTTTACATTTTTCTGTTGACATTGATAAGTTTACTCTGGCAATCCTTGTTACTGACTAGTAAATCTAATAGTTCATCTCTTAAACTCAAACTCTGAATAGAATTTTTACAGTTTTCTTCATAATTATCATTCTGTCTGTCCAACTACAACACATGTTACTTTGACATTTGAAAATTAAGAAATAAAGCATTCATTCATCAAAGGAAAGAAAAAAAGAAGAAGGGAAAAACAACATTGAATGCAAAAATCTTGCACATTTTGAAGACATAATAGTACTAACCTCAACAGAATATATGTTTGTCTGGCCAGCGGTGTCCTTCTCAACATATCCAGTCCAACCACGTTTGCGGGGTGGAAATGTCCCAGAAACTTTTGTCTTCTCAACAGCCAACCATTCCACGCTGACCTTTCCAACCTATTCATGCCACAAGAAAAACATCAGTGTATATTTATTTAGTTATTATTTTCTGTCAAGTTTAATGCAACTAACTATACTGTACATAGTGTTACTGATAAACTTGGCAATTACCTTAAAAACCAACTGTACTTAATTGAGGGTGGAAGAAACAGAATTGCACAACAGAGAAAAAGAATGAAAAAGAAACAATTGAATTGAGACTCAATCAAATTTCTATCCCATTCTGCCTTATGATCTTCCGAAGTAAGAAATTGGTTTTTTCTGGAAATCTGTTTATGGGTATAAAATATTCCAGGTTTTGTTTTTGTCATGAGAAAGATCACAGTGGTGTACTGAAGAAGGATGCGGACATCAAAGCTTGGAACATTGGGGCTCAACTGTTTTGAAATAAGATCTTGCACATCCTACTCCCACAACCATTTTATATTTGCTTGTTTAGTGTCTTCAGACCTCAAACATAGTTAGAAGTAATTACTAAAAAATGACCAAGTTGAAATACACAATCCTAAATTAGTACCTCTGTTTACTCCGAAATTAAACCATGTAATCTGGTATTCCCAACTAGCCCCATTACTCCCAAAACCTATAACATTTCTGGGTTAAATAGAAAGATTTTGCTACCCATGAGCCCCATTATTATTTTTTGTCAAGTTTAAGTCATCAAATATAAAGATAACCATCATCAAGATGAAAACCCATTAACAATATTATACCTACACCTAAAATAGAGAGAGAGAGAGAGAGAGAGAGAGAGAGAGAGAGAGAGAGAGAGAGAGAGAGAGAGAGAGGTCACCTCTTTGTCAGGAGCACATTCTTCAACATTGCAGTCAGTTTCTTCAGTTGAAGCTCTAACTGTGAGATGATTAACTTTCTGAACTCTTTTGGAAAAGAAGATGCTCCTTTGTGTAGGGAATGTGCATGTAAATGTGTTTGCTGCAATCACAGCTTGTGCTGCAGTTGCCATTTTTTTTGCAAAGCAGAGCAAATACTTGATAGACTCAACGGAAAGCAGAGATTTGATACTAAAGAAAACGATTCAGAGAAAGTAGTCAGATGCAAAGTAAATTTTGTTGGGGAGTTTATGGTGGAGAGGAGAGAGAAGGGATGCTCGGAGAGGGATGATATTTTTCTCCTTTGGATTGGGTGTCCGAGCTTCGCGTTGGAGGTTTGGTGGATTTTGAGATGGCTACGTGTCAACTCATCTAAACTTATATGTCTTGGTAGTGCTGGGCCTATCAACGCTTATATAGAAGCCTAACCTGTTTTTCTTTAGTTTTTTTTCATTATTTTTATTTTTATTTTTACTTTTTCCTTTTATTTATTTATTTATTCAAACAATATTAAAATAGAAGGAAAATCAAACCTAAGACCTCGGGTATAAGAGAAAATTACTCTTAATTAGTTGAGTTACAAGTTGCTTTTTTTAAGAGGAAAAAGGATTTCTTTCATAATCCAAAAGTTTCATACATAGGACAACATGAGAATAGTGGCATGTTCAAAACTTCCTACAAAAACCACGTGGGAGAAACCAAAAGGTAGGAAACAGTACCACACATGCCATGGGCTAATAGAAGAGACTAATCCAGAACAACCAAGCCATTACAAAAAAATCAACACAGACTACTAAGCTACTAAAAGACCAACACAGGAGACCCCATATGAGAGCATACCAAGCGCATCCTAAATTGTCAAAGAAAGCCTTATATGAGAACAATCATAATCCTTTGTCTAGCGCAAGAGTTGTTCGGCACACCAAAAATGAGAGACACAAGAAACACACCAAGAAAACACAGAAGAGGCAACAAAGAAGGACCCCATAAGAGCACACCAACTCCTCCCATAACATGTCAAAGAAAACCTCCTATGATGGCAATAATAGTTCTCCGCACAGTGTAGGGATTAGTCAGCTTGCAAAGAGTCAAAAACAAGAGAATAAGAAGAAAAAAAAAACAACAAAAAACACAATAAAAGCGAAGAAAATTTTAAAAGGAGCACACAACCGCTTCCCAAAACACAAGAGAAACATTACACCCCAACCTCACCCACTTAACCTAAAGAGGAGAAACTTCAGGCAATAAAACATTCATCAAATGCCAAGCCCACGAATGTTCTAACTGCCAAAGATAGTGTAATTGAGAGAGTAGAGAATGTGAAATATGAGAGGTTTTGCAGAGAATGCAAATCTGATTTTTCTCATTGCATATATTGAATATATATCTACAAGTATAGGCATATAGCTAGATAGCTATCCGTTGGTTACAATCCCCAATTCACAATTCACAATAAATTACAATCTCCAAAGCATGAATTATGTCTCCATGTTTCCAGCTTGTTGTGTTCCCTTTGTGTTCCCCTAAAACATGGAAAAGGAGTTTCTAGGTGGTAGACAAGCTTTTCCATGTTTCCAGCTTGTCTCAAGTCATTGTCAACACTCCCCCTCAAGTTGGTGCAAAGATATCACGCATGCCCAACTTGTCAAGTGAGTCTTAAAAGACTTTGCTTGATACGGCCTTCATCAGAATGTCAACAAGTTGGTTTTTCGAGTTTACAAATGGAAACTTAATTATACCCCTTTCTAGTTTCTTTTTGAAGAAGTGTCGGTCGACTTCCACATGTTTGATACGGTCATGTTGTACTGGGTTATGTGCTATCTCGATAGCAGCTTTGTTGTCACAGTACAAGTTTGTAGCCTTTAATGATTTAACTCCAAGGTCCTTCAGTAATTTCCGTAACCAGAGCAATTCACACACTCCTTGAGCCATTCCCCTAAATTCTGCTTCAGCACTTGATCTAGCCACAACTCTTTGCTTCTTACTCCTCCCAGTGACTAAGTTGCCCCCCACAAATGTAAAATATCCAAAAGTAGAACGTCTATCTGTGATGGATCCTGCCCAATCCGCATCTGTGTATCCTTCTAGGTCCATAGGTGTATGTTTGGAGAACATCAACCCTTTTGCAAGGGCAGCCTTCAAGTACATCATAATTCGTGTTACTGCATTCATGTGTGCCTCACTTGGTTGATGCAAAAACTGACTTACCATACTCACAGCATAAGCTATGTCGGGGCGTATGTGTGATAGATAAATCAGTCGCCTAACCAATCTTTGATACCTTTCTTTGTCAGTGGGTACTTGATCTAGATACATCCCTAACTTGTGGTTCTACCCAATAGGTGTGTCAGCTGGCTTACAATCAAGCATTCTAGTTTCTGTCAACAAATCTAACACATATTTTCGTTGGGATAGAAATATGCCATGTTTTGATCTAGCAACTTCTATGCCAAGAAAATATTGTAACTCACCTAATTCCTTCATCTCAAATTTACTAGCAAGGTGCTTCTGCAGATTCTTCATTTCTCCATTGTCATTACCGGTAACCACCATATCATCAACATAGATGATATGGGCCGTAAGTTTGTCACCACGACGCTTTAAGAATAAAGTGTGATCCGAGTTGCTCTAAGTGTACCCAAAGCGCTTCATGGAATCGGTGAATTTTCCAAACCAAGCTCGTGGTGACTGCTTTAGCCCATATAATGATTTTCTCAGCTTGCAAACGGTGTTGGGACCGAATGTCATAGAGGTCCCTGGTGGTGGTTCCATATACACTTCTTCTTGCAAGTCCCCATGAAGAAATGCATTCTTTACATCATACTGCAGTAGTGGCCAATCAAGATTTGGAGCCAATGACATGAGAACACGTACGGTGTTGATCTTGGCAACAGGTGCAAATGTTTCCTGGTAGTCAATTCCATATGTTTGTGTATACCCTTTGGCCACTAATCGAGCTTTGTATCGGTCTATGGATCAAACAGCTTTGTATTTAATGGTGTATATCCACCGACATCCAACTGGTTTCTTCCCTTGTGGTAATTGAACCATTTCCCATGTAGAATTCTTTTCCATAGCTTCCATTTCAACTGTCATTGCTTCAGCCCATCTGGAATCTGTTATAGCATCCTGCCACTTATTTGGAACACATACAGGAGATAATTGATTGACAAATGATGCATATGACTTTGACAATCTATGAGTTGAAACATGGTTATTAATGGGACATTTTGATTTGGCAGTAAGGTCAGGACAATATTGAGGTTTAGGTTTTCCTCTAGTAGTCCTAGGTGGGAGAGTGTATGGTATAACATTAGGTGGTTCGGGAATTACCTCAAGTGTTTCTTCATCACGAGACGATTGGTCTGATGGTTGAGAAGGAGGGGTTGTATTTTGTAGTTGATCACAGCAAACATTTGGATTGTCTCCTCCGGGATCTACACCAAATAAGAACAACAATTTTTCAGTATCTTCATCGCTGTCTAAATAGCCTTCTTCAAGTTCACAGGGGATCGGTGACCGGTCGCTGGGTTCTTCGCGACCGGTCGCATTTGGACAGATTGGTATTTCCTCGCTGGAGCCATGCGACTGGTCGCTGGGGTCTGTGCGACCGGTCGTTTCTGGAATGCGATCGGTCGTATTTGGACAGATTCCATTTTCAGCATCGCTGGAGCAAGGCGACTGATGGCTGGGGTCCGAGCGACCGGTTGTTTCTGGCGTGCGACCGGTCGCTTCTGGCCTGCGACCGGTCGTATTTGGACAGACTTGAATGTTTTCTTGAATTTTTTCTTCCTTCTCTTCATTCCTCCTCTCCCCCTGCAGAGAAGGGGGCGTAGAAGCTTCAAAGTATGATAAATCTTCATGGAATGTGGCATCCATCGTGACAAAGAGCTTGCGAGTAGGAGGATGGTAACACTTGTATCCTTTTTGATTTGATCCATACCCAACGAACACACAACGAATGGCACAAGGGTCCAATTTACTTCTTTGATGAGATGGAACATGAGCATATACAACACAACCAAATATGCGAGGAGGCAGCTTGAGGACTGTAGGAAGAGAGACATGACGAGCCAAGGTGTTCAGTGGAGTTTGAAACTTCAAAACACTATTAGGCACTCGATTAATTACATAGACTGCAGAAAGAAGGGCATGTCCCCATAAGTAGTGAGGGATCGATTTATCCAGCATGTATGCACGAGCAACCTCAAGTAATTGTCAATTCTTTCGCTCTGCAACACCATTTTGTTGTGGAGTAAAAGATGTGGAGGTTTGATGAATGATGCCATGGTCGCGGAAGAATTGTGCCAAGACATTGTTCACATATTCCCCACCATTATCAGACCGAAATACTTTGATGGAGGCTTGGAACTGTGTGGTAATCATAGCATGAAATTCACGGATTGCAGCGGAAACATCACTTTTATGAGCTAGTAAGTATACCAAAGTCATGCGAGTGCAATCATCAATAAATGTAACAAACCATCTTTTGCCATTGGAAGAAACTTTAGCAGGACCCCATACATCAGAGTGAACCAAATCAAAAGGAAATTCCGTTTTATTATCACTTAAGGGAAAAATAGTTCGATGGCTTTTGGCCAATACACAGGTTTCACACCGAAACTGATGATTATCTAAGCCACGGAACAAAGAGGGAAACAAACGTTGAAGATAGCCAAAGGATGGATGTCCTAGGCGACGATGCAAGAGCCAAATCTGGTGTTGATTGCGATCTTGTGAGCTGGAACCATGAGTATGAGCTGCCCTTGGTGGTGAAGAGACCGTCAAGGAATACAACCCCCCTCTTCGTTTACCATGCCCAATCGTCGCGTGAGTCGTGAGATCCTGAAAAATACAATGGGAAGGATAGAATGTGGCATAACAATTATGTGAGTCAAGCAATTTCCCAACAGACAGCAAATTGCAATTGATGGAGGCAACAAGTAGTGTATGAGATAAAGATAAGGAAGGGGAAAGTGAAATAGTTCCTTCTCCAGCAACATTAGAAGGAACTCCATTGGCACTAGTGATGTAAGGGTGACGAGACTTAGAAGATAATGTGGAAAACATAGTAGAGTCAAAAGTCATATGATCAGTGGCACCTGTGTCAATTATCCATGTAGTGGGTCGTGTACCTGATTCGGAATCGGAGAGTAAGGTGGAAGATGGAGAAGCATCTGTAGTTATAACACACGCTACCTTGGAGGAGTCGATCTTAGAGGAGTCGGCCGTGGAGTTGATTGAGTTGTTGGTGTCTCCCATGAGGTAAATAGATTAAGAGATGTAGAGAAAGAAATAGCTTAGGACTTCAGCAATCAAGAGCACAAATAAGACTTGTGATCAGGACCAATTTTGAGGCAAGGCAAAGTATGAGATAAGAACAATATAACAGCAAATTATGGGCAAAGATAGGTAGAGATTAGGCAAGAACAAGGTTATGCAGAGGCAACCAAAATCGATTGCTCTGATACCATGATAGTGTAATTGAGAGAGTAGAGAATGTGAAATATGAGAGGTTTTGCAGAGAATGCAAATATGATTTTTCTCATTGCACATATTGAATATATATCTACAAGTATAGGCATATAGCTAGATAGCTATCCGTTGGTTACAATCCCCAATTCACAATTCACAATAAATTACAATCTCCAAAGCATGAATTATGTCTCCATGTTTCCAGCTTGTTGTGTTCCCTTGTGTTCCCCTAAAACATGGAAAAGGAGTTTCTAGGTGGTAGACAAGCTTTTCCATGTTTCCAACTTGTCTCAAGTCATTGTCAACACTAACAGAACCCTACTGGTGAATTCCAAGAGACCCCTCAAGGCCGATCTCCTTTTCCTTATCAAAAGATGGTATTTTACTTTATTTTTCTTACTACGAGTTTTGTTTAATGCGCTTCAAGATCCAAAGACAAAGAAGTTTCTTTTTTCCTTAGTGCCATATGATATGAGAAATAGAATAGATCAAGTATATACATGTTTGCTGCTTCTGTTTTCTTTTTCTTTTTCTTTATTTTTTCTTAAGAAAACCATAGTAGGGTTAAGGGTTATAGAGATGAACAATTGGATGAATATTGTTAAGGGTTATAGAACAGACAATGAACAATTGGATGAATATTTTCTTGTATCTTTCTCATATCAACGGAACAAAGTATATATACAGATAGTACATTGAATCACGTCTAACTTTAAGGCTAACAAGCCGAGATCCACTTTTAGTGGGATTTACCCTAGACTAACTTGGAAAGTAAATATATTACAAAAATAATTCTTAAATTTCTGCTGATTTTGATGAACAGGGGTTGATTCAATCCGTTTGGATTCGAAGAACCAACAGCTAAAAGTGTCAGGAAGAAGAGGGATGGATGTAGTGAGAATGGTGGATACTGTTAGGAAGATAGTTGCAGCGGAAATAGTATCAGTTGGCCCAGCCAAGGAAGACAAGAAAGAGAGAGACGCTGCTGATCCATCTGCAGTGCCTTATGGAACTTGGACATATTCACCGTTTCCAGACGAAAATCCTAACGCATGTTCAATCTCCTAATCCATCAGGTCTATATTAGGCTTTGGAAAATTTGTTATTGATGACGGTATTGATATGCAGTATGATGAGCTAAAGGGCGTTCCCAATTACTGTGGTTGTTAGTTGTTGTATTTTTTTTATAAATATATAAAAACTTCAAGTCCATTGCACAATTGACCTATTTTCAATACAGAAACAAAGTTCAGAAAAATAAAGAGCTTAATTGTAACAGTATTTAGCGATTTGTCAATCCCATCGGATAAAATTAAATTCAATGAATTAAGCCTTTGATTTCTTCCCTGAGATCTTCCTATTGACGGGACATGGACTTTTGGGCCAACATGTACAAATTGGAAGGCATCGCATGACATGAGATCAAATGAAATAATGTCTATTCATTTAAAACTATAGTCGGCTGTAAGAATAACAAAAACATGTCGGACAATGTGGTCAATAATTTCTTACCCAAAAAAAATTGTGTTTCATTTTTTTTTTTATTGATCAGGAGAGGAATTATTTAATTTTAATTGATGGAGGAAAATTCAAAATTTGATTCCTTCCAAATACCTAAGAGGAAGTTTGTGAAAGATTTTCATTGAGAAATCGATTGACAACAAAAATGGTGACAAATACAATTTCTATTTTTTTTTTATTCATCCAAAGAATGAGAATTATTTGATATTAAAATGACTAACACAAAGTATATATGCTTTAATTATTCGATTAAAAAATAATAATAAAAACCTTGTTCATTGGTGTTTCCTTGTTCATTTGTGTAATTGGTATTCTTACATTCTTCCAAATGCCTTGGTGGATGCTGCTTCATTTGATTCTTGTAATCTTTTACTTTTTTTCTTCTGTTGGAGATGTAGAGAAAATTTACTCTCAGATTACTATTTTATATTACGCTACAAATACAAAGCTAAAAACTTGAAGACAATAAAACCAAAAACTTTTAATTCAAGTTAAGACAGACTGCGCCTCAGCAGTTTGATTTTTATGTTGCCATGTTTCTTCAGTTGAACTTCCAATTGATTTTCTATTTTGATTCACTCACTTGCCCTAAAGATTCCTAGTCATTTGTGTAATTGTGTTCTTACATTCTTCCAAATGGCTGGGGTGCTTTTTTCTGACTTTACCAACAAGCTATCTTTTTGTTCAATAATTTAGTTTCATTTGACAATTGTTCATCTGTTTTGTTTAAACTTGTGTTGTGTAGCAACAGGAGGTGGTTTTGAAGGTAATCAGTACTAGTACTGATGACAAGAAATTTAAGAGAATCGTTCGGGCTGCTATCGCTATAGATGCTATTTTATTCTCTTCTTGTTCCTACCTAGTGCTTTTTGTGTTTTTTTCCCCATGTGTGTGTTTGTGTATGTTCATTTTTTGGTTGATTTCGATAAATTATAATTAATTAATTAATTAATTAAAAAGGAAGGGGGGAGGGGGGGGGGGGGTGTCGATTCGCTAGCTTGGGATTCAAAGAACAAAATACTTATGTTGGGCGGACAGAGAGATACAGCCGAAGTGGTGAACAAATTGAGTAAGGTAGGGTATGATTCTTGTAATCTTTTACTTCTTTTCTTCTGTTGGAGATGTAGAGAAATTTTACTCTCAAATTACTGTTTTATGTCACACTACAAATACAGAGCTGAAAACTTGAACACAACAAAACCAACTTCAAGTTTAGGCTCGGCCTCAGTGTAGGATTTTTATGCATAACGATGTTGTATAATAGGTTACTTTTTTAGAAAAGAGACCAGAGCAAATCATGGATGCACGATGTATAGTGGGAGAGTTAGGATTAAAAGCTCCGGAGTGGATCAAGTCCTTTTGGAATTTATTTATTTATTTTCCTTTTTAGACTTCAATTGAAGATTCCTAGTCATCCTAGTGACGCTGGGGTTTGTTATTTTCATTTTTAGACTAGGATTCCTACAGTTTAATTTCCTCCTAGTGATGCTAGGATTTGTTTCTTCATTTTTAGATTAGGATTCCAAGTAATTCTAGGGTTTGAAGTAGTATTTATTTCAACTTTAGCGCAATTTTAATCACTGACAATGTTTACGAATAAGCTCTAGATTGAAACTGAGTATATAGTTCTCTGAATTTTTTTGCTTGTGTTGGATTAGATAGTAGGGATTGGATCTGTTTGCTACATAGTTTTTTTTGGATTTGTTTGCTACATAGTTTTTTTTTTTTTTTTTGTATCTTTTAATTTTCAGATATGGTTTTTCTTGTATGGATTCGGCGATTCACTTTGCTTTGTGTAAAAATGTCAGTTAGGCTAAAGAGCTGGTTCAAAGCATGAAAACCGAAATCAAACCAAACCTAAACTGGTCTGAATTGGTCCAGTTTTCTTTGGCATTTTTGTTAAAATTCAAACTGGACCGGACCGGTGAACAATATCAATTTTGGTTCCAATTTTGCTTGAGAACCGGGCTGAACCAAACCGTGCCCATGCCTAATGAAAACAACGTCAAATTGGGTATGTTCAAAGACGAATTAGAAAGCCTTGAAAGACAAATGAAGGAGGGCACAAGGCTTGTTGTCAAGTTATCAAAGCCTATTAGTCTATGGAACTGTTGCATCTAGTACAATTGGTGCAACCACATAGAGCTTAGTTACATGGACCAACTTGTCCCATTGAATAAGTCTCTCACCATACTGTTAGAAACACAAGCTGCTGCAAGAAGCAAGGGATCTTAAGGAGTGCTCGCTTTCGGACGACAAACAAGATGAATGGGAAAGAAGACTCTTGGATTTGCTGAGAGTGCTAACGGCGGGGAATGTGCAAGAATTTTCAGCAAGTAATGAAGAAGAAACCAAAGTGCATGGGAAAACTCTAGGAGTATTATTCTGGATGATGTTCGATACCGTTGTAGAAGTGAAACACAAGAATAACATGTTCAAATGCACCCTCCAACATATAAAATTGACGCTAGACTTCTTAATGCCATATATAGGGATAGCAGAGCTGAATCTCCCGAACGAAGACTTAGAATTTGTTAGAATACAAATAGAGAAGGGTGTAGAACTCGTTCGCAAGTGATCCAAGCAAGCTAGGTGCAAAAAGTACGAATATACCAACAAATTTTTTGAATTGAATCAATATTTTCAAGGACTTTTATTTATACTGGAGATGCGGCAAGCACAGAAGGTGAGGAAGTGCCACGAAACAGAGACTGTGATCAAGCGAATTGAAGAGAGTGGTGTGGTACAAAACCAAACTCAAATTGAATATGTACCAAATTGGATCTAGATTTTCAAAGAGTGTTAAATATACTGAGGGCGTGGCTAGCAGGGAATGTGAGGAAGCAGTTTGGGGATGTGAGGGAAGGCTTGGTTTCATTGATCAAGCGAATTGAAGAGAGAGTGGTGTGCTAAAAAACCAAAATCAGAAGAAAGAAGAAGGAGAGAGAGAGAGAGAGCAAGTAAAAATAATTACTGTAAACAAATATTATATTTGATCTTTTGCTTTAGTTTTCAGGCTTTTAAATCACATATATATGTAATTCTGCATTAGCAAACTATAAAGTCTCAAATTCAATTTTATACTAATTCAATTCAGTTTGGGCGGTTTAGGCCGAAGCCGAATCCATTTTTATTTTACATTTTACATTTTTTCAACTTTATTAATCCAATTATAACTAACATAGTTACAGCCAAAGATAAAGTTGAAGTGGCATTTTTATCGAGTTATTAATTACGAATCTCTCTAGGTAGCCAATAAGAGGAGTACACATAAAACAAAATAAATATATATATATATATAAACTGGAAGTTTAACACCGTTAGATGTCTCTCTAGGTAAGCCACCGACTTTATATCTATATATAAAGTGGAAGTTTAACACCGTTAGATGTCTGTTAAGTGGTGTGAGTATATTGAAACATTGGACCCGGTACCAATCCAGAGAGCGGACTCCAAGATTTGAAAGACCGTGCCTCCTTTCGTTGCTCTCTCCCTCCATCTCTCTTGGTTGAGCCAATTCTTCAAACAGCCTCCTTTCCTCCATTGCTGTCTCCCTCCATCTCTCTCAACCTCCTTTCCTCCATTGCTGTCTCCCTCCATCTCTCTCAACCATCTCTCTTGGTTGAGGCAATTCTTTCCTCCGTTGCTCTCTCCCTCCATCTCTCTTGGTTGAGCCAATTCTTCAAACAGCCTCCTTTCCTCACCAGAGGGGCAAGAAACTCCAACAAGAAACCGCCTTTCATCGAACAAGTGAACCCAACCTCACCAGAGCAGAGGGGCAAGAAACTCCAACAAGAAACCGGGGAAAGAAAGTCCAACAGAGAGGCAATTCTGTGATCGGAGCTTCTTTGAGGGAAAGAATGTCCAACAACAAACCGGGGAGGCTGGAGACCCACAAGATTCATGTTAGCTTCAAGAGCTAATCAAGGCCTCTGGATTTGAGCGAAACTGGTCTGAAGAAGCCAACTGATCGACAATAAGGTAGAGCAGGATTTTACATTGAAACATATACAAAGTTCTGTGAGTAAGTTTAGATTGAAACATAGAAAAGAACCGCTGGGTTATTGTTGTTGTTGTGGCCATGGCAGTGGCTTTGGTTGGAGGGGCTGCCATAGGAACACTCTTTGGAGTGCTGTATGATGTCGTTAAGCAATCGATGGGCAGGACTGTTTTGCGGTATAAACCCCTCCTTGAAGATCTTGAATTCACTCTAGAATCTCTACGGCCGCGCATCCTCCAACAGATAGGAGATCATAATGTAGAGTTAGGCCTCCCGAACGACGATATCGAGAGCTTACAAAGAAAAATGGAGGAGGGCATAGCGCTTGTTAAGAAGCTGTCAAATATTGGTGTGTGGAATTGTTTTGAATGGGGCAGCTGCTGCAACTGCACAAGGCCTAGTTACAGCGACCAACTTGTTAAGTTGAATAAGTCTCTAAGATCATTGTTAAAGAGATTGAAGCTGCAGCAAGTAGACGATGTGAAGGAAATCATGCTTATGCATAGGGAGATGCGTGACAAACAAGATGAAATGGAAAGGACAATGTCAGATATTCTGAAATTGCATCAGGAAGCAGGGGATGTGGTAGGGTCTTCAGGAAGCAACACAGGCACGACGATACAGCAAGGGAATGGAGGGCATCAAGTGGCGCCATTAGGCGGAGTAGGAGGGGCTGCCGCTCTAGGAGCAGTGTTAGGAGTGCTGTTTGATACCGTTGTGCGAGTGAAGGACAAGACTATGATGCTTAAACGCCCTCTCGAAGATGTCAAATCCACGCTAGACTTGTTAAAACCACTAGTAGAAGAAATAGCAGGGTATAACAAGGGATTGAATCTCCCAGAGGAGGAATTAGAAAAGGTTAGATTTCAAATGGAAGAGGGTGTGGAGCTACTTCACAAGTGCTCCAAGGTTCGTCCGTGGACTAGCTACAAAAGGCATGAATTAGCAAACAAACTTCTTGGATTGGATGAATCACTTCAAGGATTGTTAAGTATGTTGAGAGGGCATTTAGCAAGGGATATGAGAGATAGAATGGTTTTCGTGCTCGATCAAATGCAAGAGAGTATTAGGGTACAACTACAGAATTATCCAACGGAAATTGAAATCACACTTGAACCCCCACAGCCTGAAGTTGGATTGAGTATACAGGGAACAAGGGATGTGAAGGAGACATTGGATTCGGGAGCAAAAATGGAGGTCGGGGTGAAGCGAATCAAAGGTAGTGGAGATGTACAAGGTCAAACTGACATGGGAATAGGTGAACCTACATTGCCTACACTTGAAGCTCCGGATGCTGAAAATAAGGTGACTGGATATGCACCTTTTTCGAACAAAAAACAGAAAAGATATGTACCTTCAACGGTTTTAGTTGGTTTAGGAAGCCGGGCTGTGTCTGCCTGGGACCCCTTAAAAAATTAAAGGGAGTGTCTCATGCACATTATTTGCTTCTCAATTTAGGAAGCCGGGTTGGTTTATGTTGATGATGACATCTATAGCTCTTGGGCCCCCTTAAATCAAAAGCTGGGTCTCTTGCATATTTTCATTTGCTTATCACTTTTTTTTGGACAAATCATTTGCTTATCACTTTAGGAAGCAGCTTGACATGATATTCGACAGCATTATATGAGAATTGAAATATTTTGTTATTATCATATGAATCCATTTTGTTGCTAATCAATCTATCTATCAAATGATATCTTTGTGATTTTTTTCGTTTCATCTTATTCGTAAAAGAGTGAATTTCATTTAGACAAATTAATGAAAATATTAAAATTGGAGAGAATTTTACCTACGAGACTTTCATAACAAAGAATACAAAAATATAATATGTATGTTAATAGATTATAGAGTGTTTAATTTTGTCATATGTTTTTTTTTTCAAAATAAAAAAATTACTATGAATATTCCATTGATTCCGGTGTGTTTGGATGGCCATGGAGTGGGGTTGATTGGCCTTTGACTGGTTGGTATCTTGATCGGGGGATGAGAATTTAGAACGGGTGGGTAGGTGTTTGCATTCAAGTAGTGTCCTTTTCAGTCTTTCACTTCATGCGTGCCAGTGCCACGGAATAATGAAGCGACAGAGCTAGTAATTTTCTGTGTGTAATTTTATCTACATTTATTCACGTTTTTTTCGTATCAAATATAACATATTATGTATATATGGATGATTTTGTCAAAAGATGCTACAGTCAGTCGTCCTCTATTACACATCATCATTTGTAATTATAGCACATTTTTACACTCAGTCGCATTTTTTCATGTAGAATACTTTACATGGAATTTTTACTTATCCAAAAAGATAATACATTTTTACGTATCTTGTAAATTAAAAAAATCATTTTCAATCATTATATAATGGGTTTGGTTGCAAAACTAAAACACAAGTTCTAACTAACTAGTTCTTGGACTTGAGCTAAGGTAATATGAAAGACCCTAACAACTCCTAAAATTTGAGATCCCAACTACAAATTTACATTTGTTTATATCCGACGGTATCGCTCGAATCTCATTTATTTTTTTAAGTAAAACACTAACATGTCACTTGCCACGTTATCTAATGAAGTGGAATTTGGGTCGGGTCTTATCAACTTGGTATTAGAGCATTATGTTAAATTCCTGTAGACTCGACACCTTGTGTGCATCTTTATTTTAATGAAGTGTTTGACGTGTCATTAAGTTATTTTGCTTTCTCAGCATCGCTGAGTTTAAGGCATCAAGAAGGGTTTGAAATATTTGTTGAGGTTTTCATATGAAAAATGTAGTATACACATTGAAAATAAAACGGTTCGGGAGGAATTATACATGTCTAAATATTTTTTTTGATGCATATCTATTATTTTTTATAAATATTATGGTATTAAACTATACCAACTACAACATTTAAACAAAATCCAACCTTAATCACCATTCCATTTTATCGACCAAAAAAAAAAAATTTCAACCATAACACATTGGCATGAGGAAATTCCCAAATATATATCTAAAATATTTTGAAAAATCATCTAAAAACAAAAAAATAAAATAAAATAAAGAGGGGAATTGTTTGCCTATTCCCTCCAGTTCCAATCCTATGTATATATGTAGGTTTGACTGCGAACATTACAAAATCCCTCGCTATTCGTAGAAAGAGAGAGAGAGCGAGAGAGAGAGAGAGAGGGAAATTGTTTTGCTTGAACAGCTTTAGTTTCACTCAACTCAGTCACTTACACAGAGAAGAAGCACAAGAAACTCATAGCAATGGAAACCGAATCAGACGGCGAAGGCTCCGCCATAGCCACCATCAGAAACAGGAGCCAACAGCTCGAAGCTCGAATGGAGTCTCAGCGCACCATCCAGCTAGAACTCCTCTCTTATCTCCAAACCCAAGTCGTCCCTGCCCCTGTTCCCACCATTGATCTCTCTCTCAAGGTCCGCTCGGCCTTCAATGGCCGACCGACCACACCTTCTCTCCCGGACCCTAAACCCAACCCCAACAAACCAATCGAACCCTTTCACCCCAACCCCAACGCAGTCGCCTCCCTTCCCTGAACCCAAACCCACAAACCCAATTACCGAAAGCCCGAAGCTTTCTCCGAATCGGGCGAATCCGGAGCCGACCGACCAACCCGAACCCGAGAACTTCAGCCCCATGGATGAGATGGGAAACCCAATGTCTGTGGTTCGGGCTGTGGTTGCGGTTTGCTTGCTTGAAAGGGTGCCCTTTTCGCTGGTTGACTCGTCGGCGGTTTTGAGAAAACTTGAGGCGACCAGAATGCGACTTCGGAGGAGAAGGCGGCGCTGCGAGAGCTCAGACGAGAGTCCGGGGCGATATTGGCGGTGGAAATGGCGTTGAGGTCAATGGCGGAAGAGAACGGTGGCGTTGAGTTGGAGGAGTTTGTGGTGAGTGGCAAGTCGAGAGTTATGGTTTTGGGGATTGACCGGACTCGGCTGATGAAGGAATTGCCTGAAAGCAAGCAGTTTCAGAGTCAAGATTCGAATTTGGAAGATGGGAATGGGAATTTGAGTCAGAATCAGAGTCAACAGCAAGTGGTGACTAATGGGGTTGATGGTAATGGTGGTGGAGTGTTTGGAATGGGAGGGCCCGGTTTGCCACCTATGTTTCCTGGGAGTGGACCGCCGGGTTCATTGATGGGTCCAAGGGGTGCTCCTAGTCCTAGAGTAATGGGCATGATGGGAATGCCTAGAGGGATGAGTGGTGTTCCTCCAATGTATAGAGCTGGTAGTTTGGGGCCAAATGTAACAATGGATAGCCCCAATTCGATGTCTCATAAGCCTAGGAGTGAAGAGGAGGAAATGAAGGATCTTGAGGCATTGTTGAATAAGAAGACTTTTAAGGAGTTACAAAAATGAAAAACTGGTGAGGAGCTTTTGGACCTGATTCACCGGCCAACTGCTAAGGAGACTGCTGTGGCTGCCAAGGTTTGTCAAATGTCAATACTTTTAATGGACTCATTTAACTGGTTCTTTGCATAACCTGGAATGGTTTTTTTTTTTTTTTTGGCGTCAATAACCTGGAAAGCTGGTATATGTAAAAAATATTTCCTATCTGCTATTTAAGCTATAAATAGGCTTAAGATCACAAATGGTGATGTGTTTTACCCTATATGTCGAAGGTTTATAGATAAGTTCTTCGGCTTTAATTTTGTTAATAATACCCTTGTGGTCTACTCCGTCACCAAATTTTAGTAAGTGTCTACTTTCCATGAATGTGTGTTATTAACAAAATTGGAGATTTGAGTAAACTTGGTAACCAGCGTAGACCACATGACTTACCTTCCACTCAACTTGTCTCCAAAGAGACTCGCAACGTGTATTGTAAACCACATGGATCCTTTGTGAGTAGTGAAATGGGTGGAAACTGACCATAATGCTCCTGCACCTGATGTGCACGTGGATGACCGGTTACAAAAATTGACGGAATTAGGAGATGTAACTAAAATGGGTAACAGATGTAGACCACAAGAGTTAATATTAACAATACTAAACAACATGACTTGTCATATAGGGTATGTGTCACAGTAATGCCACAACTACGTGGTCTTACTAATCAAGCCCCGAAATTATAACACGTGGTGGCAACAGGTTTATTACTAAATATACACGTGCTAAAACACGGGTGGATTGGTAACACTGCGTAACACCGAAAAATTACTTGGAACCACAAGGACCGTTTATGCTTTTAGACATTATAAGTATTGATGTGATATTTTTAAATTTCGTGTTCTCTTCTCTGCTTATTGACCAAGAGCACCAAAGCAACGATTTTGGGTTCTGTAATCAATGAGTAGGAGGCTTGTGGTGAACATATTATTTTGCTTACAGTTTGTTCTTTATGTTATAACTGGGACTCAATTATTCGATGGACTCATTGCTTGGGCATATGAAATGCTAAAACTGGGGTTGGCTGCATCAGCAGGAAAGTCTGAAGTCAATTGATGTCTTTTTTTGTTTCAGTTCAAGACTAAAGGTGGTTCACAATTGAAGGAATACTGCACATCCCTAACAAAAGAGGACTGCCGGCGCCAGTCTAATTCCTTACTTGCATGTGAGGAGGTCGCTAAGAAATATAGTCTATTGACTGTTCTTACAAGTGCAAAACATGCCTTTGATCATGACTTCTTAAGTCTTGAAATTAATAGTGATCAGAATGCTGCCTCTTGCGTATTATTTTGTTCAATGTTGTACAATTTCAATTCATAGCATGCGTCTAGTTTAAGTTTTATGTTTTGCACTGGGGTCTCTTAACTACCTAATAATGTGCTGAAACGATCTTGCTAGAAAGTGTAACCAAACTAAATGATTGAGCTCTGATTTAATGTTGGCTTGTAGCATCCAACTTTAGAGGATTGCATCATTGGATTTAGTTTTGCCTGTTTCCGAAATTGAAATTTATGTGCACAATGGCTATTTCAGTTCTATTAACTATAATTTGTGTGAACTTATTCAAAGTTGTTTTGAGATGTTCTAGATTTCCTTTTGCTGATTGTATTTCTAGTTTTTATTCTAAAATCACTGCAAATTACTTTAATCTTAGTACTTAGACCTGTTGTGCTTTTTTCACATTGCATTTTATTTTCTCCTTTCAGGTTCATTTTAGGCGAATAATTGCTCCCCATACGGATGTCAATTTAGGAGACTGCTCTTTTCTGGATACTTGTCGTCACATGAAGGTAAAGTTTACCTTCTTTACTTGAGTGAGGAATTAATTATATGTTAGTGACTATTTTTCATAAAGTAACACATTGTTGTCTCCATTGTTAGACATGCAAGTATGTACACTACGAGCTTGATCCAACACCAGATGTGTCACACATCATGATGGGGGCTCCAGCTCTCAATCCCCATAAACCATTGAAGCCTCAGCATGCTGAATATTGTTCTGAGGTTGAACTTGGTCAACCACAATGGATTAACTGTGATATCTGCAACTTTAGAATGGACATTCTAGGGCAATTTGGAGTAATAATGGCAGATCCACCTTGGGACATTCATATGGAATTGTCCTATGGGACAATGGCTGATGATGAAATGCGCAATCTTAATGTTCCCGCATTGCAGACAGATGGTCTGATTTTCCTTTGGGTCACTGGGCGTGCAATGGAGCTTGGGCGTGAATGGTATGTGTATACTTTGACCATCTGTCAACTGTTGCATCAAATGTATAAGTTATAACCATAGATGCTTAAATTGGATCTGCTTATTCTTTGACTTTCACTCACAGAAATATCACCATTCTTCTTGCAGTTTGGAACTTTGGGGATACAAGCGTATCGAGGAGCTAATTTGGGTAAAGACTAATCAACTTCAACTAATAATTAGAACAGGGCAGACTGGCCACTGGCTTAATCATAGCAAGGAGCATTGCCTTGTTGGAATAAAAGGGGAACCATTAGTAAATAGAAATATTGATACTGATGTCATTGTTGCCGAGGTTAGAGAGACAAGCCGTAAGCCAGATGAGGTTAGTGGAATATGCTTCTTATAATTGTGCAGTGAAATATCGATGCAAAATATAGTTCTTCATAGTGAGCTTACCAGATGAACTATATTATAATTGTACTTTTTCCCTTACAATTTAAGAGGTGGTGATCTAGAAGTTATTGCCTTCTACCACGTAATGTTATAATAATTATCGTCTTTATTGTATTTTTATCTGTTTAGTTTTGTTAAAATTTGGCTAAATATACATGCGTTCCTGCAGATGTAACCTTTGCTGGAGAGGATAAGTCCAATGATTAGAAAGCTGGAACTGTTTGCTCGCATGCACAATACTCATGCAGGGTATGCTTTATTGACTAACGGCCTGTAATTGTTAAATGAAATTCCGTCGTTATTGTTGATCAACAATGTTGTATGTTGTGATTTTTGGCATAAATTGATAACGAAACCAGTGACAATCTGAATCTAGCATGGTCTTGGGATTCCCGTAGGTTAAAATTTCTTTGATAGTGCAAGTAAGCAAAGCTCAGTATCATGCTAATGTGGGTAATAACCCTTTCCCGTATTTATAAGGCCTGTACCATTGTTTTTTCCCTTTTTTTCCTTTTGCATTCGGCTTCGATTGTTTTTGGGGGTTTTCTTAGAACCAAAGGTAAGTGTGAAGGGTTAAGTTGAAAATGCAACTCTTTAAGTAAGAAAAGTTGAGTATAAATGAGGGTAGATAGCCGTTTTAACCCTTTCCCGTCCTAAAAAGCCTTTAAAAAGCCTTTACCATCGTATTTCTCCACACACAAAAAGGCCTTTACCATAGTCTATTCTCTCTTGTTGTCTGTGGGGCCTTTACTTGAAAATCAAGCTTTTATGCTTTATTCTGAACTGTTTGGTCCCAGGTGGATGTCACTCGGTGATCAACTGAGTGGTGTAAGATTGGTTGATGAAGGCCTGCGTGCATGATTTAAGGCTGCTTATCCGGATGTGGAGGTGCAGCCTGTTTCCCCACCCAGGCCCTCTGCTATGGAAGTAGACTCTAATGCTGCCCAAATGCGAAATCCATTTTCAGTAACAGAACCAAAGTCTACGGCCACACAATTTGTAGAGCCTGCAGTTCCAGATGCACCCTTTGCTGCTTCCGAAGTGAAGCCAACACCAGTTGACGTTGACATGGTCGGTTTGAGTAACTATTAGATACATCACAAGTACTCGTCCAAAACAGCGTCCCCTGTCTCGTCCATCCGTACTGAGATGTTGAGATGAAATCCTGCCCAGCCCTCATCAATTTTGTCAAATGTGTTATAACTCTGTCAAATGTGTTCCAACTCTGTCAAATGTGTGTACCTCCATGTACTTTTAAGATGAGAAAAAAGCTCAAGTGCTGTTATGAGTCCTTGATAGGCAGTGTACCATACATAAATATTTTACAGTTACTGTGGTTATGAACTTGCTGCTGTTGATCCTTGTGGTGGCAGAGTTACATTCTCTTATTATACAAGCATTTTCTTTCAGACTTTTGGTTCATCTCTTCTTTCTTTTTCTTTTTTCAAATCTTATTAGGATGCTACATTTAATTGAAGGAGCACAGTTGTGATCTTTCGCAATTACCCAATCTTGTGCCCAAGTTGGTGAACTTGCCACAGGCCGAAGCTCGCCCTATGGACGTAGATACTAACGACCAGAAGTTTTCTATTGGATCTTGTAGGAAAAGTGTCAATGAAACTTCTAACTCTTCAGCTCTGGAGTTTGGGAGGTTCACGGAGAATAATGAATTCAGGTTAAGAGACGAACAAAATACGGATAATACCGTCTCTTTTAACTTTGCGCATTGCTGATACCTGTGGTAAGTGCATCTGCCATGAAAATGGGTTAATTGTTTCCCCTTATTTTTCATAAAGTGAACCTGAATGTTATTTGTCTATACAGGTCGTGTGAGGAATATCCATTTTGAGTTCTATCTTGATTCTGATACTGCAATGTCAATTGCTGGGGAAATGGTTGAGCAACTTGATCTTTCACATGAAGATGTCTCTGTCATAGCTGAGTTAATTGACAAATTGATTATGAAGCTTGTACCGGGCTGGAAACCTTCATCTGAAAGTTCATCATGTGGAGCTAACAGTTCTTGCGGGCTGACAAATTGGCTATGAAGCTGGTTCTGGTGATTCTGTTGTTATCAATGACGCATGCCCTGACATGTCAAGCATTTGCTTCTTATCTGAGTTGTCTCTAGTGGACAAAGATCGGTATGATGAGCTGAAGGGGGAGCTTGATGCCATTGATGTGCAGTATCATCAATGTCTTCTCGAACTCTTGACTCTTGAGGATGAGGGAAGAAGAAATTCAGAATGCCAAGAAGAGGTGGATAGAAAAAAAGAAAATAGCTGTTAATTAATGTACTATTGTCTTCCTGGGGTGTTTTTTTTCTTTTCCTTGTTAACATTCATTTGATTCTTGTATTTTGTTTTTCTTAAGAAAACGCAGGGATCTGTTTTGGTACATAATTTACTTTTACGGTTATTAATGAATATTTTTTTTGTTCCATGAGTTCTTGACTGTTTTATTTCATGTATAAACAATTGTATTATAATGAGATTATGAATTTTTTTTCCCCTTTATTAGTGTATATCATCTTTATGAATATATTTTTTATTAATCGTTCTCTTCTCCCATCTAATTTAGACTATCACTTGTACTAAAAAAATAACACAATATATATGCCTAATTAGTCAATCAAAACCTTCAGAAACGGCCAAAGTTGTCTTGCTCTATCCTTGTTCATTTGTGTAATTGTGTTCTTACATTCTTCCAAATGGCTGGGGTGTTTTTTTCTGACTTAACCAACAAGCTCTCTTTTTCTTCAATTTACCATTGTTCATCTGTTTTGTTTGAACTAGTGAAGCAGGTGGTGGTATTTTGTTTTCTTGCTAAATTTTCTTTAAGTAAGGTGTAGGTTATGAAGTGGCAGTTAGCCGAGCTACGTACTACTGAAGAGAGAGAGAGAGAGAGAGAGAGAGAGAAGAAGAAGAGAAAGTACAGGGAGCCGTCATCAACAAGGGAAAGGGAGCCGTCATCAACAAAAAGAGGACGTGATCCAGGGAGGTTGTCATAATTTTATATGACTTATTTTCAGTACAAAAACAAAATTCAGAAAAATAACAGTATTTGTCAATCCATCTGATAAAATTAAATTCAATGAATTTCTTCCCTGTGATCTTCCTATTGACGGGACAAGAACTTTTGGGCCAAAATGTACAAATTGGAAGGCATCCCATGACATTAGATCAAATGAAATAATGTCCATTCATTTAAAACTATGGTCGGCTGTAAGAATAACAAAAACATGGGAATGATTAGATTGTGAAAGATGATTTCATTGAGAAACCGATTGACAACAAAAATGGGAATGATTTGATATTAAAATGACTAACACACAGTATATAGAAGGTTTGGATGCTTTAAAATGAGAACTTTCAGAAGATGCTCCAGATGATATAGAAGGTTTGGATGCTTCTGCAGCACATGTTGCAAATTTGCTTTCAACAGAGCCTGATGACAGTAGGTTCCTCTCTCTGGATTTTAGCATTTGATTATTTCTCCAGTTGTTGATATACTGTGTTTGAAATGGTGCAGCTACTGCCTTACACTCTGCGACTTGCTTTACTCTAAGAAAATATGGGAATGGTACTCCATACCCATGCAATCTGAGTGTGTGCTGCCTCCTTGCCGATCCTTGGCTCTAGCATCTTCTTTTCCTGTAGGTTCTGCTGTGAAATTTATAACCTAACCTATACATGTTTGTCTGTTGAAGATATTTATTGATATGATTTATTACAGGTGATGATGTGGTTCCTTATAAGTTTGGTGAGAAATCTTCGCAGACTTTTGAGTTCAACTGGCTATCAGAACGTGGCATTCAAAGCCTACAACGGGTATGTCATTTGGACATAATTAGTTATAGTTTTGCATATATATATATATATATATTATATTATTAGTTCAAGGAAGTAAAATAATGTTTAATTTAGGTATGCAGGCTTGGTCATCCTGGATCAGTTATCCTCGACTTCATCATCAATGAGGTTAGCTTACAACTCTCATCTTACTACAATTGTTTTCTATGGTAATATAAACCCATCAGATTTAATTTAGCTAGCTTCATTTTTAAGTTTCTAGTATATCAGCAGAGTTTATCTTCAATATTGTCTTACTATAATTGTTTTCTATGGTTCAAGTTTCCAGGTTTTTTTTTGCTGACTTTATCTTCAATATTATCTTTTAGCTGCTCTCTCTTTCTCTCTCTCTCTCTCACACATGAATTTTTGTTTTAGTTTAATGGTTCTCTTTTTCTATTTGTCAAGATGATGATCCATTCTTATTAGTTTGTCTTGTTGATGTTTTGTTTTTTCCTTTTTGTTTCTCCTTGTTGCATGTTTAGCTGAAATATGTGTGTGGCAGACGATAGAGAAAGGTTTTTCGAGCAGTAGGTTCATTGTATTTGGATGTGTTTGTAGGAATGGGCTCATAAGCATTACACAGCAAAAGCATCAAGAGGGGCCTTCTCAACAATGTAGGAACTTCTACTAATTCAGGATGCAGAATACAACTAATTCAGGGAAGCTACACCAATCATGTGTTGCTATAGCCATGTCCGAGAATCCTGTGTTCCATCAAAGGTCAAAACACAAGGAAGTTCCATTTCATCAGAGATGCAATTCAAGAAGGAGCGGTGGATCTGATCTATTGCAAAGGTCAAGATCAAGTTGCAGACATCTTCACGAAGGCATTACCAAAGGAAAGGTTCTGCATTAAATCTAAGAGAGCTGCTTGGAGTGAAATCAGCAAACCATTTAGAGGGGAGTGTTGATGTGGAAATTGGCTTGCAGATTTACTTTTACAGTTTTACAGTATTACAGCTGGTTGTGACTAAGTAACAGCTTAGGAATTTTGTGGCTGAAATGCCTATACGAAGAGCCAAGTTTCATACACACATTGGTAGACCATCTTTGTACTGGTCCTTATGTAAATCGTTTTGACAATATAGACGAATATAGCTGAGCTCATATTGCTCCAGCATATTCAGTTTTGCAGAGAAGAATTTCAGCAGTCTCCTCCTTTCTTCTTCTCTTTTCTCCCAGAAAATCCAAATAAGAATCTAAGATTTGAACATATATAAGTGATGAAAATAATCAAGCAGGCTGAAGAAGGTATAAAGAAATTAACCTCAACTGAATTGATACTTGGTCAACTTTTGGGCCAACATGCACAAATTGGAAGGCATCCCATGACATTAGATCAAATGAAATAATGTCCATTCATTTAAAACTATGGTCGGCTGTAAGAATAACAAAAACATGGGAATGATTTGATTGTGAAAGATGATTTCATTGAGAAACCGATTGACAACAAAAATGGGAATGATTTGATATTAAAATGACTAACACACAGTATATATGCTTAATTATTCGATCAAAAAAACCTTGTTCATTGGTGTTTCCTTGTTCATTTGTGTAATTGGTGTTCTTACATTCTTCCAAATGGCTGCGGTGCTTTTTTCTGACTTTACCGTCAAGCTATCTTTTTGTTCATCAGTAATTTAGTTTCATCTTGACAATTGTTCATCTGTTTTGTTACTTGTGTAGCAGGAGGTGGTTTTGAAGGTGATCAGTACTATTACTGATCACAAGAAATTTAAGAGAATCGTTCGGGCTGCTAGCTATAGATGGTATTTTATTCTCTTCTTGTTCCTACCTAGTGCTATTGTTTTTTTTCCTCTGTGTGTGTGCGTGTTCATTTTTTGGTTGATTTCGATTATAAAAAAAAAAGAAAAAAGAAGGGGTCAATTCGCTAACTTGGGATCCGAAGAACAAAATACTTATGGTGGGCGGACAGATATACAGCGGCGGTGATGAACGAACTGAGTAAGGTAGGGTATGAAGTGGCAATTAGGTCAGCGGCGGTGATGAACGAATTGATTCTTGTAATCTTTTACTTCTTTTATTATGTTGGAGATGTATAGAAATTTTACTCTCAGATTACTGTTTTATATTACGCTACAAATACAGAGCTGAAAACTTGAACACAGTAAAACCAAAAACTTTTAATTCAAGTTAAGACAGACTGCGCCTCAGCAGTTTGATTTTTATGTTGCCATGTTTCTTCAGTTGAATTTCCAATTGATTTTATATTTTTATTCCCCATTTCTATTTTGATTTACTCACTTGCCCTAAAGATTCCTCGTCCTCCTAGAGTTTAATTTCCTCCTAGTGATGCTGGGGTTTGTTATTTTCATTTTTAGACTAGGATTCCTAGAGTTTAATTTCCTCATACTCATGCTAGGATTTGTTATTTTCGTTTTTAGACTAGGAGTCCTAGTAATTCTAGGGTTTGAAGTAGTATTTATTTCAACTTTAGCACAATTCTAATCACTAGACAAGACTGTCTCATTTAGAGAAAGTGCAACAAGAAGCTGGGCTGAGAGCGCAACAAGAAACAAATAGGGAGTTTTCAGGAAGCAATAATACACAGACGATGGGGCATGGCCAAAGTGAAGGGAATGATGTGCAAAGGGCTACTCTAGGAACATCGTTTGGGGTGCTCCTTGGTGTTGTTATACAAGTGAAGGACAAAACTAGGATGTTTAAGCGCATCATCGGGTATCTCAATAATCCACAATAGATTCTCTAAAACCACTTATAGAAGAGATAGCAGAATATAACAAGGTATTGCATCTCTCAAAAGAGGAACTAGAGAATTTTATAATACAAATGGAGAAGGGTGCAGAGCTCGTTCACAAGTGCTCTAAAATTCGTAAGTGGACTAGCTACAAACAAGAAGTATGAATATACCAACAAACTTCTTAGATTAGATGAATCTCTTCAAGTACTCTTAAATATGCTAATAGTGCAATTAGGAAGGGATGTGAGAGAGAGCTTAATTTCCTTAAGTAATTTAGAGGCTGTGATCAAGCAAATGGAAGGGAGTGATTTGATACAAAATGATCAAATTGTAAGTGTAGATTGTTGTGCAGTGGCTGAACCTCCATCAGCTACTGTTGCATTGGATGTATTGAATGTACAGAGAACACAATATGTGATCCTTGAGACGTTAGGTTCACACAAGATGTGGAGTGCCTTAACATTCATTTGATTCTTGTAATTTTTTTTTTCTCCTTAAGAAAATGCAGGGATAAAATGCAGGGATCTGTTTTGGTACATAATTTGCTTTTATGGTTTTTAATGAATATATTTTTTTTCCATGAGTTCTTGACTGTTTTATTTCATCTATAAACAATTGTATTATCATGAAATTATCTTTTCCCTTTATTAGTGTATATCATCTTTCTCTCAAGTCTTCAATTACCATGCTATTAAATTCACGTGTGTATGAAAATACGTGTCCCTATAAATTATTATAGATTTTTAGAAAGATTTATAATCGTTATCTCTTCTATGGTCTCTTCATTATATCATGAATATTTTTTTTGTTGATAAAAAATGAGATGATTTACTTATTTTAATTAGAGGTGGATTCGAATTTTGAAAAAGGAAAGAGAAATAGTGAAAGATGATTTCATTGAGAAACCGATTGACAACAAAATTGTGACTAATACAATTTCTTTTTTATTGAGAGAATGATTTGATAATAAAATAACTAACACAAAGTATATATGTTTAATTATTCAATCAAAACCTTCAGAAACGGCAAAAGTTGTCTTGCTCTTTCCTTGTTCATTTGTGTAATTGTGTTCTTACATTCTTCCAAATGGCTGGGGTGCTTTTTTCTGACTTTACCAACAAGCTCTCTTTTTGTTCAATAATTTAATTTAATTTTGACAATTGTTCATCTGTTTTGTTTAAACTTGTGTAGCAGCAAGAGGTGGTTTTGAAGGTGATCAGTACATATGCAAGAGGTGGTGTATATATGTATATATGTATATTATAATAATAACAATAATAATATACTTGTATATACATGTGTATATACATATATTATACATACATTACATATACTATATACATATATAATATACATGTATATATATATATATATATATATACAGTCTCCTTCTATCACTACAAGAAAAACGCTCAATAGGGACCCTTTATTAGAGACACAAATAAAAACAGTCTCTATTGAATGTTATTAGGGACTGATAATAGAAACAGTCTCTATAAAATACTATTAGGGACGGATTAATAAATTTTGTGACTAATTATTTGAATAAGTTAACAAATAAGGCACAGATAACTAACAACCGTGCCTAAAAGCCCTCCACCATCTTCACTAAAGGCACGGATAACTTAAAAACCATGCCTAAAAGCCCTCCACCATGCCATTATACCAAGTACCAACTAAAAACTTATACGTATACATCATCGTCTACACCCTTCCTTCTTTCTTTTACCCCTCAGATTTTAGGTTTTTTTTTCTTCAGGCAAGCAAAGCTCTCTCTCTCAACTCTTGAACTACCTCCTCCTCCTCCCTCCTCCCTCCCTCCTCTCTCAACCTCTCTATCTCACTCAGATCCTCCATTCTCTCGGATAGTTTGTCGTGGCTTCACAGGTTTCAATTTTTTTGATAACCTTTATGACGATGTCAATTGGTCTTCGGCAATTGACACGTCGCTTCTCCATCTTATTCGTTAATATATTCTCACACCGCAGTGTTCCCTCAGCCCAATCAGTCCCGTTAATTGCCTCTTGCACCATCGATTGACCCCACCGAAACCCAGATGAAAAACCCCCAAATTTTACCCATAAACCAAACTCAGAGCGCTGCCTCCTCCAGCTCAAAGGCGAAAGGTATAGTTGTTTCTTTTCTCCTCTTCTTTTTGTAATTTGATCTGCATATTATAATTTGATAACTTTTGGAAGGTTTGAAAATTTGAAAGCAGAACTATCTTGTGTATTTTAGCGATTGATTTACAAATCCCTACATAATGAGTTTTAGTTTCTAGATTAATTAATCAGTATCTTGTGGATTTTAATAGGTGCGAAATCTCTAATTGTTTGGATAAATTTGGTGTCGAAGCCACTTTTGATTATGTGTGTTGTGATTCTGTCGAAGCCACTCTTGGCCTCTCCTTCTTTTCATTGTGAACTTGGACTCTTCAAAGGGGACATGTTTGAATCATTTTTAGGGTTCCATTTGACAGCGCACTCGCACTAGCCCAAATGTCTTTATAATTAGGGAGTTTGTGAATCATTTTGCATTTCAAGGTATGAACTTTGCCCTTATTTACACTTGCACTAACCTTCAATTGTCATCATAAATTTGCTACATTTTCCTAATGCTTGAATTCCTTGTGTTTTTTTTCTCTCTCTTTTTGAAGTAGATTAATTAATTAATTAATTAATTAGTTAACGCATTCATTCAAATGAAGGATTGAGGCAGTTTTTGCAACAAATATTTTGGCACGAAGATGCTTCTTTGAGCCTGAAAATATTGCAAATATGTTGACCAAAACAAATGAATAAGAGGGATTCGCATACTAGGCAGGAGTAAGAGTAGCAACATAGTAGTCATTTACTATTTAAGCTAATTTTGAGTTATTCCCTACCCTTTTACCCATTTATCTTGATTATTAATGGCCATCTCTCTCTATGGTAGTTATTAACTGCAGCATTGTGATTAAATGTCATCTTCTACTTTCCTCAAATTTATTAATTCATGACTCTTAGATTCTCCTCATTTTTGGTACTTCCTTGAGCTTGTGGATGTATGTTTTAAAAATATCCATTACAATTGTCTTAATATCTTGGAAAAATTTGGTGTAGAGGAATGGAAAAAGGCTTGAAGATGAGCTGCCCTTTGAAGCAAATGGAGACTACACCAACTCAAGGAGGAGGAGCTTAATTAATGGTATTTTATAGCTGTTCATGAGCACATTTTATATCTTAATGTATATTCCTAAAATATATTTATTAGTCCTTTTCATCTGATAAATTTAGTTTATTTTGATGAAATTTTGTATTGAGTAGAGTTAGAGACATAAGGTTAAATTTGGTGCACTATTTTGACTAACTGTGGCTTCTATTTGTTATTGTTGGTGTGTTTCTTTTCTTGTAAATTTTATGCCTTTCTTTTTAAGGTGCAATAGACACGCTGGCTGGACGCTTATTTGGTAATATGTTGCATGTATTTTTCTCTGACAACAGATGACTCGGAGATAGTCTAGAGTCCTGAATCTTTGCATCATGAGGAGGATATGGTTCAGTGGACAGAAAGTTAAGGCCATGGGCTGAAGCTTTATAGGCTGTTCTGTTTGAAAACCACAGCTAGGTTGGTGCATATCTCTGTGTTTTCATATGGGTTTATCAAAATGCATGATAATATGCAAATTAGTTTGGTTTCCAATTTATAGGCATGCTGTTTGTATTTCATTTATATTGATATATACCTTAGCATATAGATAGTACCTTACAATTACCTTCTAGCCAGAGGAAAGTCAATACTCAGTTGAGTGATTGTGGCAAATCCAGTCAAGCAAGGAGAAACTCAATGGCGAATCAAGTCAAGCAATGAGGAGCTGAATGGAAGTTAATGGTGAATAGCACGGTGGAGCTTAATGAAATTCTGTATTTTTTCTCTTTTCCAAGTAAGTTTTTGGTTTTTAATATCATAACTGTAATATTCTTGTTAAAAAGGTTGACCACTTGCAATACTTGGTCTATTTTCAGTATGAAAATATTAATGCAATAGTCCTGAGGATAGGTCCACCACTTGCAACACTTTCTATATTTTCATTATGAAAAGATTAATGGAATTATTGTGTATGGTGTGTTCTCATTATTTTCGGGAGTGTTGAATATAAGTATTTCCATTAGGAATGTAATTCATTTATTTGAAAAACAATGAATATTTGAAAATTGAAAAAAAACCAATGAATGTTTGAAAGGCACGGATTGAGGCTGGGTTGCTAATGTTTAAATATATGAAAACTTTTAAAAGAATATATTTTATAGGCACGAATGGTGGATAAATTGAAAATTACAAATAATATTAAAAAAAACACCAAATAAATATAAATATATCAAAAATAATGAAAATGCTTTTCTATTTTAGTAGGGACTGATGGGCATTCTGTGCCTTTTGATTATATTAGGCACGGATGTATTTGGGATTGATGTACGCGTATTGGGTGCTAGGTATGTGGGACCCATTGCAAAAATTAGGCACTTATTTTTATAATCAGTGACGTTTTATCAATAGAGGACCCCTTTAAAAGACACTGATATATATCAGTGCCTAATACTACAATAGGCACTGTTTTCAGTCCCTAAAGAAGCCAATAGGCACTGATAGCACTTAGTCTCTTTTGAGCCTTTTTTTAGTAGTGTATTGAGGGATCCCTCAAATAACGCCCTTTAGGGTACCCTATAATTTTTTTTCCAATGATCCGAACCATCTATTTTTTAGGTATTCATTCATAGATCATCCTTACAAAAAATTAGACAAATTGGAAACCGTTTCGACATCCAATTGTGTCCTACAAAATCAATGAACACGGTGCTTCAAGAAAGTACTAAAATTTCAATAACTCAATTGAATGGTCAAATGATATCGGATTTAAGTGATTTTTTATAGAGATGATCTTTGAATGAGTATCTACAAAATAGACGGTTTGGATTAGTGAAATACAATCCATAGTGGGCCCTACAAGGAGTGTCCCTCAAATAAGCTTATTTGAGGGATCCCTCCATGAAAGCTCTCTGTGTATATATATATATATATATATATATATATATATATATATGGGTATATTATAATAATAATAATAATATATGTTGTTATTATTACAATATAATATATGGATGTTATACATTGGTGAGCATAGGACTACTTAGGTGGCGTTTGGCCCCGCTTAAATTTTTTAAAAAGCAGCTTTAATAAAAATTTGGCATGAGTTGGGTGTTTGGTAAACCCAAAAAAACACGCTTATTTTAAAAACACCCATCATAAAAAGCAAAAACTCAAAGCACCCAATACCCAGCTTTCAAAAGCTGCTTAAAAAAAGAGCCGGTTTTTTTATTAATGAAAGTTTCATTATTCCTATAATGCCCCTAAACATTTTACGAAAGGACAACGTTTGACCCTCTCACAGTCAAAATAGATCTCGCGACTTCTCACTCTCTCTGAGACCTTCACTCTCTGCTCTTCTCAATTTTCTTCTTCTTCCTCCCCTATCTCAAAATTCCAGTCTCAATCAAGGAAGTTAATTGCTAACAACAATCAGCTATTCATCAGTAAGTTCATCTTTTCATTACATTTATGATTTTTGGGTTTATATATGTTATGAAATTAGGTTTTTTTTGGTTTCTATGAGATTGGGGGCTTTGTGTTCTTGGGGCTTTAGGGGGAAGACACGGGAGAGACAGAGAGATAGAGAGAGAGTTTTTTGTACTGGGTTTGTCTCTCGTTGCTTTTTGGCAAGGTTTTGTTTTCTCCCTAGCTTGGTATGGGGTTTTCAATTGGCGTTTGGGTCAGATACTTCTGTCTCTGTTTCTCTTTCTCTGAAACATGTCTGTGCTAGATGCCTTTTTTCTCTAGATTACCCAACCATCATTGTTCATAGCTCATTGTATAGTTTGGTACAGTTCCAAAATCTCAAGAACAAAACCTGCTAGGCCAATCTGGTTCTTTATATACATACATCTATATATATATATATAATTGCAACCCAAGTCCCCAAGTCAAGTCCCGTGTTGATTTTTCCATTGTCCTAACCTTGTTGTCTTCAAGCTCAAACATAATTCCTTTGGACTTTAGTTTTAGTTCTCTTTTAGTTACAAGACAAGAAAAGAGTGAAGAAGCCATTAGCTCCAGATCTGCGGGCTTCTCCTTTCTCAAGAATGAAAAAAAAAAAAAAAAGATCATGTTCTTTGAAACTGCACCATCTAAGTTGTCGTGCATTATTGTGTTGGAAGATTTTTGGTAAATAAAGCTTTTATTTTTTAGTGGTCATAGTTTCAAGTTCTTCCTTATTATTGTGTTAGAAGATTTTTGATTGGGTCATGATTTCAAGTTCTTCCTTTTATTTATATTTTTTGTGTTGGTGGGCTTTATCAAAAGTGATTGTAGCATGCTGGTCATTGTGGTGGGGAACTCATAAACTGACATATGGTTGAAATATCAGGAATTTGTAAATTGGTATGAAATTGCATTCTCAGTAAATTATGGGAATGCAATATCATCTTGCCTTAGAACATATGACAGAAACAAAACATTTTATCCACAACACAGACTTAAGAGATTCAATAACACTGTTCCCTAGTAAGCTGGAAATATTGGCTAAGACTTTATGTCATCTTTGTCTCCTCTTGGCAGAATAGGCTAGCTAGTTCCTCAAGTAATATATATTAAAGATTAGGAAAATTATGTAGTTCTTGTTTTTAAAGATCTTTTTGGTTCAGTGAGATCTTTCAATGTATTAGTTTAAGTTATAAATGATGAGGTGCTTTAACTAAGGAGATCATTAACGTTATATTAATATTATTTAATGCATGATATTACTTAATAGAGACACAAATTTGCTCAGTCTGCTGTGAACATTTTTTTAGCCAATTTTCTTGCTATCTTTTCAAATTTGTGATTAGCTGGCAGTGAATTTTAGCTTAAATGTTAGAAATGCAGGGTACCCATATTTTGTATTTTCCTAATGAATGTCATTGGTGTGGTTAGAGATCAGAACAGCAGGATTTTCTGTCCATATTATGTAGGTGTGGTTGGTATAGTTTTGGTGTGCTGTTGGGATCTTGGTTCTATTTATCAATTAAGGGGCAATATTTTTTATCGCACCCTTTATGAAGTCCTATGTACTGGCCTTAGACAAATATTTTGGGGTGCACTTGAAATAGAGTTACAGTATTTGAATACGAGAATAATTCAGAATGGAAGAAGATACACAGGAAATATGATCTTTGGCCTTGACTCCAACATGGTCTTGCTACTGTTTTGACAATTTTTGTTGCTGTTTCTCTGCCTGTGGAATTCTCTATCCATCGATTCAGTTATGTAACTTATACTCTAGCATTTTTCATGAGGTTTTTGTTTCTCTTTATTGTTATTTAAGTTATTAGACATATGTTCTTTTTGGACTGCATCAGCTATAATTGTACAGAATAGTTTTACTTCATTCACTACTTAACTAACTTTGTATTCGTGTAAAAACTCTTTTATGTTCTCCAGTGAACCCAAAATTTATCTATATGTGGACCATGTCGTGTACGTTACCATCTGGTCTTGTCCATTTGTGAAAGGCAAAGTACAGAAGAAGAAGAAGAAGATGATGATGATGATGATGAGAATGGGCAGCATTTATGAGCAATCACATGTAGCTCCTCTATTTCTAATTATGGTTTAATTTTATGGATATGGTATTTTGTATGGATATAGTTGGAATCAAGATTGGTAAACTGTGTAATTACTATATTGAATCTTCAAGTTTTATGAAAGAAACAATTTTTGAGTATATATATGTATGGTGTGGGCAATAGCATATTTGGACTTGAATTTATTGTTCACAAAGCGTTATGGTTGTTTTTTTAGTTAAAATCGTTTTAGAGAACCATTGGAAACCAAAAAAAGAAGCTAATGAATGCATTGAGAAATAGCATCGCCACAAGTTTAATGAATGCATCTAATTAGCTTTTTTTATATTGTAGTGATCTATTGGGGCATTTTAAAATTGAACAATTTTGTATATTTGTTATGTTCGAAGCCCTCAAAAGACATTGTTATTATTAATATAACAATATTTAGAACTACTTTTGTTACAATATTAATTTATAATTTATGGTAAAATATGTATGCTAATTGTAGATTAAATTTTTTGATAAAAAAGTGTGAATTAAAAAAAGAAAAAATTTATGTAGTGAAGTTGGTTTATTTTTTTTAAAGTAGAAAAAGAATGAAGAAAATAACAAACAGTTTTATCATCGTGTCCTTTTTGGTCATTATACACACTAAAAGCACTTCTGATAAAAATTTACCAAACACTTTGACTACTCACAGCAGTTTTTCAAAAACAGTTTACCAAACGCCTAATAGCTTTTTTTCACAGCTGATTATTTTCGCAGCACAACAGAAGCAGTTTTTTTCAAAAGCACAGCAATGCCAAACTAGCCCTTAATGCTTCCTTCCATATGGGTTTATTAGTCCCCTCCTAAGGAGGTGTTGTTGGTGGGACCGGTATTAATAATCCCATTTAAGACTAGGATTAGATGAAACAAACATGAAACTAAAATTACTCCAAGCCAATCTTGTATAACAGACGACCCCCTAGAATTTGAAGTAGTATTTATATCAACTTTAGCGCAATTTTAATCACTAACAATGTTTACGAGTAAGCTCTAAATTGAAACAGAGTTTATAGTTTTCTTATTTTTTTTTCCTTGCGTTGGATTAGATATTAGGTTGCTATGGGCAGGAGGAGGACTGTTTTGAATGAGAAGTGCAACAAAAAAGGGAAAAAAAAATCTCATCCATTACAAAAATACAATAAAATTCTAACGTTAAAAGTATCTCATCCATACAATTAAAATATATTAATCCCAAGTGAGATAGAGAGTTCTTGACGTAATGGTTCCAATGAAAAGAAAAAGAAAAAAAAACTAGTTCAGTTATACAGCCAACAAGTTTGTGTCCAGTTGCATCATTATGAGACAGAAGAACCCATGAAATTGACAAAACAAATCTATTTTTTTTTTTTGCCAGCAACAACAAATAATAGTTTACAGCCCTTCAACCCATACAAGAACTATGCTCTATAATAAATACTCTCATCAAAACCAGAATGAAAAAGCAAGGAAACGTGAAGAAGAAATCTGAGAAAAAGTTTAGAGGGAGCAACTGAGAGAGGAAGGTAGAATTCCAGATCGCATGTATCACTTGGATTGAAAATAAGACTGATAAGAAGATAAAAGACGAATTCATGAGTAAACATCCCTTTAATGCTTGATGTTATTAAGTTAATTACGGATTAGAACTTGCTACCATGCTCAACAAACTGATAGAGGATTTAATTATCTGAGATTGACCAAGGTGGGGAGAGAGAGAGAGAGAGAGAGAGAGATTTAAAGATGCATGTCAGATGTCTCTCTCTAGTTCAGAGATGATTAGTTTTCCGGTGGACAAGGGAATGGTTGCAATCCCATATCGGTTTTATGTTTTTATGAAGTGGTTGCAATCCCACATCGGCTGCTTACATAAACCTCTCTGTTTTTTTTAATATAAAAGAATCATTCTAGGCATGCGATGTTGTCATAGGCTTCAAGTCCACCTATTTACTATATTTGGGCTTCAAATATCTCTGTACATTTGGGCTTTTGGCCGTCTGGAATTTCTAATTTTTATGAATTCCCTACTTTTCCGAATTTTCTAGGTTTCCGAAATTGCCGAACATATCAGCATCGGAATTGGTTTTTAATTCTGAATATTTTCGTTTCCGATCTGTTCTGCCCAAATTGCAGCCCTTCTGTCCAATTTAGTGAAAGTGCATCAAGAAACAAATATGAAGGGCTACTCTAGGAACATCACAGACGATGGGGCATGGCCAAAGTGAAGGGAGTGATGTGCAAAGGGCTACTCTAGGAACATCGTTTGGGGTGCTCCTTGATGCTGTTATACAAGCGAATGACAAGACAAGGATGTTTAAACGCATCCTCGGGTATCTCGAATCCACGATAGATTCTCTAAAACCACTTATAGAAGAGATAGCAGAATATAACAAGGTTTTGCATCTCTCAAAGGAGGAACTAGGGAATTTTATAATACAAATGGAGAAAGGTGCAGAGCTCGTTCACAAGTGCTCTAAGATTCGTAAGTGGACTAGCTGCAACAAGAAGTATGAATATACCAATAAACTTCTTAGATTAGATGAATCTCTTCAAGTACTCTTAAGTATGCTAATAGCGCAACTAGTAAGGAATGTGAGAGAGAGCTTAATTTCCTTAAGTAATTTAGAGGCTAGGATCAAGCTAGTTGAAGGGAAAATAGAGGAAGGGGTCAAGCTAGTTGAAGGGAGTGGTGTTGTACAGTTACCAAATGATCAAATTGAAATTAAAGGTTCATGTGCAGTGGTTGAACCTCCACCGCCTGTAGTTGCAGTTGATGTTCTAAATGTGCAGGGAACAAGGAATGGGAAGGAGATATTTGATTCAACAATGAATATGAAGGCAGCGGGCAAGCAAATTAAAGGGAAAAAAGAAGAAAAGAAGGTAGATGCTATGCAAAGTCATGATGTATAGTGGGAGAGTTAGGATTAAAAGCTCTGGAGTGGATCAAGTCCTTTCAGAATTTTTATTTTTATTTTTCCTTTTTAGACTTCAATTAAATATTCCTAGTCATCCTAGTGATGCTGGGGTTTGTTATTTTTGTTTTTAGACTAGGATTCCTTGTAATTCTAGGGTTCCTAGAGTTTAATTTCCTCCTAGTGATGCTGAAATTGTTTTTTTCGTTTTTAGATTAGGATTCCTAGTAATTCTAAGGTTTGAAGTAGTATTTATTTCAACTTTAGCGCAATTTTAATCACTACCAATGTTTACGAGTAAGCTCTAGATTGAAACTGAGTATATAGTATACAGAAAATTGTATGCAAAATTTCAAATTTAATTCCATAAGCTAAACTGAAAGAGTTATTCACAATTTATTAACAAAATCAATCATCCCCAATACAATATTCACACGAGGAACACGAAATGAATGCACAACAAGGAACAATAATTGATATTTTCAATTGATGAGATTTCTTGAACAATATGAATAGAAGCATGAGCATCCCATACACTTACATTTAACATGCAGACAGATGAACTAAAAGCCTCCACACATACTACCAGTTTTCCTTGACGATTTTTGATTTCTCAAGAATGAATTTCCCTTCCTTGTACTTCTGCGTTTCCTCATAGGCTCATTCGTACTTCCAACCCAGCACCTCATGGCAGTCGCAGCAGGAGGCATCAGCAACAGTGTGCAGACCAGTCATGAGTTGTCTGTTTTCTTTTCGCCCGACTGTAATGTTCATTGCATGTGAAAACAGAAAGGCTCGACCATTTCTACCCTATGATTTAGGAAAAGAAATACCCGAATCAAGTAATGTTCTTGCAATCCTCTCATCACAGTCACATCCAGAACAAGACTATCTAATATACACATTAACCAAATCAATACAATGCAGAACATAAAAACCCTCAACCAAACAGAAAACAACTACTTGCCTCCTTCCCTTGGCTAATCAAGTTTGAATTGAGTCTTCATTTCAACTTACACGAAGGCTAAACTTTTATTCCTCATTTAATCCAAAATCTAGTGACAAGTAAACGTCTATTCATTTCATTTTAAAGAACAGATTCTCATTAGCATATCAAAGCAGGTCCCTTTCTTAATGACAGCCAATCAAAAGAAGCACAACAGCTTAATCAAAGCAAAGCAAAGTTCTTCACCTGAAAGGCTTTAGAAATGACATCATCATGAAGGGCAACATGATTTCTGCAATTACAGCAACTATACAACCTCGGCCCAACAAATTCCGCCATCAGAAATCGAGATTACGATGAACAAAGCACAGACCCCTGAGCCACTATACAAAATTCAAGACCCTCTGCTACAGGGCATCCAAACATTTGCAGATACAGCAGCAATCAGCATCACTTTTTAGTACAATCAAAATTGAAAATCTAAAAGACGCATATGTAAATACAAAAATTCAAGAGCAACAAGAAGCTCACCTTTTCCTCACCAGATATTGGTCCACTATAAAATTGGCTATCAACTAGTCTTGGACACAATTCCTGTTGACAAAACAGGGCAGTGATTACGTAAAGGATCAAACAACTGAAACCAATGATAAAGAGCAGTAATGGTGATCAATCAAGCCATCAATGAGGCCCAAAAAGAAGTAAATGGCAATTGGTAAAGACAGAATTGCTGTGAGAAAAGTAAAAAGCTAACAAAGAAACCCACTTCAAAATTCACAAAAGATCAGGGACAACATATAGCTAAAACCCAGTAATTAACAATGAATCTGGCTGAAGGAGAAAACCCAATATTTGAAAATTTTAAAAAAAAATCGAAACTTTTTCTTTAATTATGAAATGGTTAGTAAGGAATGTGAGAGAGAGCTTAATTTCCTTAAGTAATACAGAGGCTGTGATCAAGCGAATGGAAGGGAGTGATTTGATACAAAATGATCAAATTGTAAGTGTAGGTTGTTGTGCAGTGCCTGAACCTCCATCAGCTACAGTTGCATTGGATGTATTGAATGCACAGGGAACACAAGATGTGATCCTTGAGACGTTTGGTTCATCAAGTAAAATAGAGAAAACGGTCAAGCTAGTTGAATGGAGTGGTGTGGTACAATTACCAACTGATCAAATTGAAATTAAAGGTTCATATGAAGTGGTTGAAGCTCCACCGCCTGCAGTTGCATTTGATGTTCTAAATGTGCAGGGAACAAGGAATGGGAAGGAGACATTTGATTCAACAATGAATATGAAGGCAGTGGACATGCAAATCAAAGGGAGTGGTTTGGTACAAAAACAAATTGATGTTGCAATAACTGAACCTGCACCACCTATAGTTGGATTGGATGCAATGAACATGCAGGGAACCAAGGATGAGAATGAGAGCTTGGTTTCACTAAGGGAGGTGGCAGACAAACAAATTAAGGGCATAGGGGTCGTCGAAATCCAAGCTGCAAATGTCCAATTGAAGCTCTTATATTGGATGATTGATTCCAAAGACAACCAGCAAGGAATGGTCTCTGATAATTTCTCATTCCAACAAGAAAGAAAATAAAATCATCCGCCCTCAAATACTTAAGCAATTAAAAGTTTATATGTAAATACATATAATAATCCAATGATTCTATCTAAATCGAAAAATGTATTCATTGTGTTCTTTTCTTTTTCTCTTTTGTACTGGTGCGCAATGTTAAAACACTATTTATTGATTTGTCTGTCCATCTGATAAAATTTGAAGGCATGGACCCATGAGATCAAATGAAATAATGTCCATTCATTTAAAACTATGCTCGGCTGTAAGAATAACAAAAACATGTCGGTAAATGTGCTCAATAATTTATTACCTAAAAAATGCGGTTCATAATTTGTAGCTCATCTACTATCCCCAAATTTGTAACTAATACTAAATTAAATTATTTGATTTAATTTTTCGGCTTTTTTTATTTTCCCTGTTAACATTCATATGATTCTTGTTTTTTTTTTTACCTATGTGTGTTCATTTTTTGTTTGATTTTGATAAGAGAAAAAAAAAAAAAGGAAAAAAAGGGGTGAATTCACTAACTTGGGATCCAAAGAACATAATACTTGCGGTGGGCGGACAGAGAGATACAGCGGAGGTGGTGAATGAATTGAGTAAGGTAGGGTATGAAGTGGCAGCGAAGGTGGTTAATTCGTTTTTTTTTTTTTTTCCCCTTTTTAGACTTCAACTAAAGATTCCTAGTCATCCTAGTGATGCTGGAGTTTGTTATTTTCGTTTTTAGACTAGGATTCCTAGTAATTCTTGGGTTCCTAACGTTTAATTTCCTCCTATTGATGCTAGGATTTGTTTTTTCATTTTTAGAGATTTGGATTCCTAGTAATTCTAGGGTTTGAAGTAGTATTTATTTTAGGTTTATGAAAAATACAAGAGAAGACCAGATCTTGTGAAGAAACACAAGGGAAAAACTCAAAACCTAGCAGCCACCAGGTACACAAGCTCTCACTTCGAAAGGGGGAGAGAGAAAACCCTTCTCACCAACTACTTTTCTTTGCTCCCGTAAGTGTTATTAGGTAGAGAAATTTACAATTACGAGTCTAGAAAGCGGAGTCCAGTTGACTGACTGTTCAGCTAGTCATCATCTGGTCATTTCTGCCTCAACTGAATACCAGAGCTTCTTGTGGACGAGAGGGAAAGGGAGCCATCAACAAAAAAAAGACGTGATCCAGAGAGGCTGGCGGTCTATGGACCCAAGAACACTCATATTTGCTTAATGATCAGTCACCAGCTGCCACCGGGTTTGAGTCTAACTCATCTGAATCTCATTGATCACTAATTAGGTTGGTAAAGTTTAGATTGATTGAAACGAATACAAGTTTTCGGAATTTTGTATTGTTGGTTGTTGTTGGTAGTTTTGTTGTGAACACAATCATGGCACTTGAGCTAGTTGGAGGGGCTGCTCTAGGAACAGTTTTTGCTGCCCTGTATGATGTTGTTAAGGCAGCCATGGGCAGGACTGTTATGCAGTTCAAACCCCTCCTTGGAGATCTCAAGTTCAGTGTAGACTCGCTAAAACCATGAATCATCCAACAAATAGGAGAACATAGCTTGGCATTAGGTCTCCCAAGTGAAGAAATAGATAGCCTTCAACAACAAATGGAGGAGGGTGTAAAACTCGTTGTCAGGTTATCAAAACTTAGTATGTGGAACTGCAGCATCTGGGGTAATTGTTGCAACTGCACAGAGCCTAGTTATACAGACAAACTTGTGGAATTGGACAGATCTCTTATAATACTATTGGAAATATTGAAGCTACAGGAAGCGAGGGATGTGAAGGAGGCATTGCTTTTGGCAAGGCAAATTCATGACAAACAAGATGAATTGGACAAGAAACTATCTGATTTACTAAAAGTGCAGCAAGAAGCCGGGCTGAGAACGAATGAGGAATGGAATGGGCAGGAATTTTCAAGAAGCAATAATTCACAGATTACAGGGCAAAAACGAATTGAAGGGAATGGTGTGCAAAGAACTGCTCTAGGGGCAGTGTTTGGGGTCACTACTACAAAAATCGAAATAGACTACAGGTGCATATTTATAAAAAACCCAAATGAGAAACTCACTTAAATCCCACGAAATTAGCACAATACATGAACAAACATATATATATATATATATATATATATAGACCGATTTCCATAAGTCTTTCTAGATCGAGTCGCTGAGTTTGATGAGCGAGTTGAGTGCCTGAGAGCGAAATCTTCTTTGAAGAAAGTGAAGGTCGAGATCTTTCAAATCAAACCTTTCAACCAGCTTTGATTCTCAAATACAGAACCTCCCTCTACATCTTATGGATCTGCGAAGACCTCAATCTCTCAACTCCTTCATTGATATCGATTTTTTGATGATTTTGTAGAGAGTTTCATGAGGGTGTTTTAGAGAGTGCAGGAGGGTTTCAAGGAGGGAGAGATAAGGTTTTCATAGACGGGGGAAAATCTGAAAATTTGTCGAGTGCGAATTCACTTAAGTAGCCTTTTTTTTAGCGTGTTTTAAAAGACGACGCTTGTTAATGAGAGATAAGGTTTTCAAAGACGGGTGAAAATTTGAAAATTTGTCGAGCGCGAATTCACTTAAGCGGCCATTTTTTAGCGTGTTTTAAAAGACGACGCTTTTATAAAAAAAATCGTAATCTTAACATATAATAGACGACCCTTTTTATATAAAAAGGGTCGTCTTTACTTCATAATAGACGACCATTTTCATATAAAAAGAGTCGTCTTTACATATAATAGACGACCCGTTTTATATAAAAAGGGTCGTCTTTACTTCATAATAGACGACCATTTTCATATAAAAAAGGTCGTCTTTACTTCATAATAGACGACCCTTTTTTTAAAAAACCGTCATCTTTACTTCATAATAGACGACCCTTTTTTTTAAAGAACCGTCTGTTCACCCGTTTTGGTTTACTTCCTGAGATGACAAGGCAAAGTTCCCCATTAATTCAAAGACCATGTTTTGGTCAGTAAATTAACTTTCTTTATGTGTTGAGCATGCCACTGCTAGCAATTTTTTAACCCTAACAGACTTATGGTAAAAATAACTTGCGCCCCAAGTTACTGACTTTGACCACACGATTGTGAATTTGGGTGAGGAATATCTCCCAAGTAAGTTCTTTTCTATGCCTTAGACTGGTAAGGACTTTTATAATTTATCTCAGTATAAAAACCGGCAGTTCTGGCCAGAACAACTAATAACAGATTGAACTGATTTTAGGCAGAACTCCCCTTTACAAGACTCAAAAAGGGAAAACTGACTATATGAGAACAAGAGGAGGGCTGTGCTTCCATTTCTGCCTAGTTAGTTGCCTTTTTTCTGGGCTGGATTAGGTGCGTCTGTGCTGGGCTGGACTCTGGACAGCTTCCACTGTTAGGCTTTGGCTGCAAATCGATACCAAAACTTGAGTTTGGCAGAGCTTTAATCTATTTCAAGCCCTGGATGGCTTCTGGGTGGGCAGAACTGAGACTTCTCCAGTCTGAAAGGGGCAGAAGTGGCTGGACCTGAGCTGGGGATGTACTGCAGTACCTGTGCGGCTAAGTCAGGGCTCTTCATAAATTTGTTGAGGTTTTCATATTTGAGAGAACTCGAACTCTGCTAAGCTTGGCTTTTGCTGAACCAAATTTGTAACGAGAGAAATCTCGTTATTGTTGAGTTGTGAACTGGGATTCAATTCAGAAGCAGGGGTCTAACTGCCTTTGCCGGGAGAAAATAGGATGATTCTGCAAGCTTGTCTGAGAAGCTCTTGTATTTGAAGTACTTCAGACTCTGAGTCTGTTGTAACTTGTTTGGGTTTCTTTTTGATCGAGTGATCTTTTGAGTGTTTGTCTTTTTGACTGAGTTTTTGGTTGTTTGATTGATTGTCCTTTTGCTCTGTTCACCCTCTCTTGTATATATAGGAAATGTTTTCCTGAGAGTGGGCGGCAAGTAATCAAAAGATCTTCCTAGTTTTTAATTGAAACAAAACAGGGGTTCCATCCTTTTCCTGGTAAATAAGCACTCAACGATCAGTTCTTGAGGTGACTGCTTTCTGTATTTTGATGGGGTACCATGCTTGTTCTTCCATTCCACCTGCTTCTGCAAGAGTCTGGAGTTTTGAGATGGTAGGTTCTCAGTCTTTTGAACAGCTCCCTGTTTCCCGCTTATAAAAGCAGAGCCTGCTTATCCTTGGAAATGGTGTTTCTCCAAAGTATCAGACTATTTCTAGATAAACTAAGCGGTATTTGATCTCTTGGCAGCAAAGCTATTTCAGAAATTTCTCTTCTTTTATACCTGCTCATGTTCAGATTTTATCTCGAGCCGATTTCATTGACTTTCCTAAGTCAGGGTCACGTGGGCATGTTTCTTTTTAATCGCAACCATAAAAAATCATTCCTTCCTTTGGCTCGAAACTGTTTCATTGCAGCCCAGGTTTCTTAACGCTCTTTGGGCCACGTGATACTGGCCTGTTTGTTTTGCTTAATGGACTGGTCATGCTGATGGACTGAAATCGCTCAATCGGCCTAGGAAGTGATGTAGGCTTTTCGCTTTTGGTTTTGGCGTGTCGAATTTGGGCCCAAACACCGTCATCTTTACTTCACAATAGACGACCCTTTTTTATTTATACTTTCATTAAATACAACATAAGATTTTGTGGTATCCACTAGTGTAAATATTTTAAATTGAAGATCAAATTGAGTCATTGTATTCATATAGGGTCAAGGAGTGTAGCTGTAAAAAATCATCAAAAACAGAGTTAAAATAACCGTTAAATCTTGATTTTTCGTTTATAACCGTCGAAATGTTTTGTCCCGTTACTTGATCTATGATTTATTTTTTTTTCCGATTTTTGGCGTATATGATCTCGATGTGTAAACAAACAAGTTTGACGGTTGGATCGTTGAAACTAGTTTCGTAGAATGCGTATGCCATCAAAACAATATATTCACTAACAATTTAGAGTTTATTTATACTTTCCTTAAATATAACATAAGATTTTGTGGTATCCACTAGTGTAAATATTTTAAATTGACGATCGAATGCAGTCATTGTATTCATATAGGGTCAAGGAGTGTAGCTGTAAAAAATCATCAAAATCAGAGTTGAAATAACCGTTAAATCTTGATTTTTCGTTTATAACCGTCGAAATGTTTTGTCCCGTTACTTGATCTCTGATTTATTTATTTTTCCGATTTTTGGCGTATATGATCTCGATGTGTAAACAAACAAGTTTGACGGTTGGATCGTTGAAACTAGTTTCGTAGAATGCGTATGCCATCAAAATAATATATTCACTAACAATTCAGAGTTTATTTATACTTTCATTAAATATAACATAAGATTTTGTGGTATCCACTAGTGTAAATATTTTAAATTGACGATCGAATGCAGTCATTGTATTCATATGGGGTCAAGGAGTGTAGCTGTAAAAAATCATCAAAATCAGAGTTGAAATAACCGTTAAATCTTGATTTTTCGTTTATAACCGTCGAAATGTTTTGTCCCGTTACTTGATCTCTGATTTATTTTTTTTTCCGATTTTTGGCGTATATGATCTCGATGTGTAAAAAAACAAGTTTGACGGTTGGATCGTTGAAACTAGTTTCGTAGAATGCGTATGCCATCAAAACAATATATTCACTAACAATTCAGAGTTTATTTATACTTTCATTAAATATAACATAAGATTTTGTGGTATCCACTAGTGTAAATATTTTAAATTGACGATCGAATGCAGTCATTGTATTCATATAGGGTCAAGGAGTGTAGTTGTAAAAAATCATCAAAATCAGAGTTGAAATAACCATTAAATCTTGTTTTTAAAAAACCGTCATCTTTACTTCACAATAGACGACCCTTTTTAAAAACAAACCGTCATCTTTTCATATAATAGACGACCCTTTTTTTAAAAAACCGTCATCTTTACTTCATAATAGACGACCTTTTTTTAAAAAAAACCGTCATCTTTACTTCATAATAGACGACCCTTTTTAAACAAAAACCGTCGTCTTTACATATAATAGACGACCCTTTTTATATAAAAAGGGTCGTCTTTACTTCATAATAGACGACCATTTTCATATGAAAAGAGTCGTCGTTACTTCATAATAGACGACCCTTTTCATATAAAAAGGGTCGTCTTTACTTCATAATAGACGACCCTTTTTATAAAAAAACCGTCGTCTTTACTTATAATAGACGACAGTTCTTTCAAAACAACCATGTCTTTACCAAAAAAAGGACACTTGATTTTTAAAAGACGACGCTTGTCATACCTGCTGTCGTTGTTTTTTGGTCAGATTTTAACTCTGAAGAAAAGCTTTTTAATAAGACGACGCTTTTTTATTTGTGTGCGTCGTTATAAAAAAATTCTCAACAGTATCTCCATTTTTTAGTTGTTTAAGTCACTTATCCATGACGGTTTTTTGTTACCGTTGTCTTTTTAAAAACAACGACGGTTTTTTGTTCTACCGTCGTCTTTTTCTGGTCGTCTTTTGCCCTTTTTGTAGTAGTGGGTGCTCTTTGGTGCTGTTATACAAGTGAAGGACAAGACTAAGATGTTTAAGCGCATCCTTGGATATCTCGAATCCACATTAGACTCCTTAAAACCACTAATAGAAGAGATAAAAGAATATAACAAGGTACTGCATCTCCCCAAGGAGGAACTAGAGAATTTCACCATACAAATGGAGACGGGGGTAGAACTCATTCACAAGTGCTCTAAGGTTCATAAGTGGGCTAACTACAAAAAATATGAATATACCAACAAACTTCTTAGATTGGATGAATCTCTTCAAGGATTATTAAGTATGCTGAGAGTGCAGTTAGCAAGAGATGCGAGAGAGAGCTTAGTTTTCGTAAGTAATACAGAGGCTGTGATCAAGCAAATTGAAGGAAGTGATATGGTACAAAATGATCAAATTGAAAGTAAAGGTTGTTGTCAAGTGCTTGAACCTACATTGGCTACAGTTGGATTGGATGTATTGAATGTGCAGGGAACACATGATGTGATCACGGAGACCTTGGTTTCGACAAAGAACATGGAGGAAGGGGTCAAGCTAGTTGAAGGGAGTAGTGTGGTACAATTACCAAATTGCTCAAATTGAAATTAAAGGTTCATGTGAAATGGTTGAACCTCCATCCCCTGCAATTGCATTGGAGGTACTAAATTTGTGGGAAACAATGAATGCTAAGGTGTTTTTCCAACTTTAAAATGCTTTATTTTTTTTAAAATAGTTTCATCTTGACAATCTTGTCAAGACTATGCAAATATGTCTCTGTACCATTACATTTCCTTTTGGTTAAACTGTGCAGATGCGGGTGGTTGTGAAGATGGGGAGTGCTGGCGAAAATACGTATAGGAAAGTCTTGAGAAATGTCTGCGGTTTAGGAACACCACTGTAGATTCGCTTGTCACCAACTGATTCCGCACTAGAAGCCAAAACAATCACGATTATCCTACTACTACTAGTATAATGTGTACAATACATTATATTGTAATAGTATACATGTTTTCCTTAATGATATAACACACTAGATATATGTTGATGTTCTGGCCAATACATTACAGTAAGAGCCATGATTTTTTATTTTTTATAGAGAATGGAGATTGTATTTTATTAATAGGTGGACAAGCAATTAGCACAAAAACTGAGCTATGTCATCGGGAATTAGGCAAGTTTCTCTACACATACGGGGCTCAGTCATTGATCTAACTAGGTAGCCTTACCTGCTCAACCGCAGGCGGGAGCAGGAACCTTGCCACTGATAGAGTAAACCCCCCAGTGGTCCCCCTAAAAACATGCCCGGAAAAACAACTTGTTACAATCCTCAAATAAGACATCATAAATAAAATCAGGAGGTTCCTCAAACTTTAAAATCCCATAATTTCTAAATAAATAAAAGAAGAAAAAGAATTGTAACTTTGAAATCTTCTTCTTTTGAAAGTTACAACATTAATTATTGTAGCTCTTTGTATAGTTGATGAGTTACGTCATCGTGCTTGGTCACATAAAAAAAAGTATACAACTTTGTGCTTGGTCACATAAAAGGGAAATTTTGTCCACTATTACATTTTGAAAAATAAAAGGGAAATTTTGTTGCGTCCTCCCAATCTATTAGTGAAGGAAAACAAGAAACTCCCGTATTCAACTAGAGGCTACCAAATATACTTTGGAGTACCTAAATCATATATGCTTAGGCCATCTCCAATAGTAGGTTAAACCCACAAATTTATCCTTTCATACCCAAAAGCAATCTTCAGCAAGTGGGTTAAACCTATCATGTCACTGAGCCAAACCTAGTCAACAGGCCAAAGAGGCCAATTGCTGGGCCAAAATTGGCCGATTCATAGGTGGGCTATTTCAGGCATGCTGACGTTAGCTAGCCGTTATTATTATTATTATTATTTTTCCAACAAATCCTAAAAATTGATTTTTTTTTAAATAATTTAAAAAAACCACCTCATTTCTACATAATTTCCAACATTAGTTTCATCCTTCTATCTAATTTTCCACATTCATTTCATCCTTCCTTTTACGTACTATCTTTACTCTTTTCATCTTTCTACATAAAAAACTAACCAATTTATGTAAAGAATATACTAAAAACTAATCAAAAAATGAGGGGTCTATGATTTAGTCTTGCATTGCTAAATTTGATGGATGGGCTATGTTTAGCCCTCCATTACTGGAGATGACCTTAAATTCATTTTTTCTAATATTGGCTACCGAATATATCAATGAGTACCCAAATCATATTTGGTGAGGTTTTTTTTTTCCCCTAATATTCGCTTGGTTTTTGCTAAAATAATTTTCAATATCCAGTGACACTCCACTAAAACCCACAAAGCCATGTTTGATGACTAGGACTGAATTAAATTACGAGATAGAATTGGATTGCATTGAAAAGGAAAAATATCATTTATTGGCACTAATGTCCCAGGTTTGTGTCGCAACTCCCGGATTTTGGTCCAAGGTCAAAGCATATGGAATAGTGGAATTATATATTCCTCCGTTTTTAATAGGATAAATTATCTTATAAAAGTACACAAAATAAGATTATGGTGGAATTATCCTTTATCCTATTCACACTCATTTTTTAGCACCAAGGTATTGGATTAAGCTAATCCAATCCTACTACTTATCCTACTTATCCTACCCTCTAAACGAGGCCTGAATATTGTGGCGTATCCAAAACATTGGTAGACTGATCAATATAAAAATCATAAAAATTGATGAAAGACTCCAAAGCTAGGACTTGATGTTCCATTCGTAAAAATTAAGTTTTTTTTTCTTCAGCTTTAAGTCTTTAATTCATGGCTTTCGAGCCCACGCGTGTGTTCGAAGCTACGGGGAGAGAGAGAGAGAGAGAGAGTATACAACAAGAGATAGGTAATAAAAATTTCGTTTTTTCGTTTTCATTTTGGTTAACAATAGAGAAGGGAAAGTAGCAAAAAAGAAAATCATCCACTAAACTTATATAACACAAACAGAAAATGCATAACAAACCATTGCATTCTATCAAGAAGACAACACTCCACTGTGTTAAACCTTAACGCACTTGTTACTAAAGGGGCCACCCAAACAACTGCAGAGGCTCCAATGATGCATCCACACTGTGGTGAACGCCTATATATGCGATATGATGGATCAATCTGTCCAAGCCTTTTTTTTAAATATTTTTTTTTTACCATATTTGCCATTTCTCTGTAGTCGCCACACCAGTTTTATGTTACACCACTTCATCCCAATTGTGCAATGCACACTCAGATGATTTTTTTCCCCTCTTACACTGATGTCACCCTTAGTTGGCGAAAATCTCCAAAACTAAGTTTTCGTCTTTGTCAAGCTGAAATATTTCTGAAGCTTCTTGAACATACTGGGCCGTGTAGATAATGTTTTCTTAGTGCCCTTTTGTTCGCCTGCAAACCGAAACTCACTTTCACATCACCACTCATCAAATCATTGAAACAGTAAAGTTTTGGATTTGTTATCCTTAGTGCAGGTGGTTTTCTTTTGGGTATCCTTGTTAAAATCGGTTTCTCAATCATAGTAGGTTTTGGTTTTGGTTATTCAAATAGGTCTAGGGTGACTTGTCCCAGTGGAACTAGGAGTTTTTGAGGGTGCGTATAAATTCAACTCCGGAAACACCCAAGGGAGTTGAGAGTGAGAGCCAAAAGGTTGAGAGTAATCTTCATGGGTTTAAGAGAGGGTGTACAAGGGGCATTCTATTGGATATGTGCTTGAGTTTGGGATTAAATCTTGAGATGCTATTCTTGTACTTTGTTTTGTTTTCTCATATATAGTTAAGGTGAAAACTCTCTGGATGTAGGGAGGATTTTTCCAAAACACGCGGAGCTTTTTCCTAAAAAGTCATTATCAGATAACAAAATTCACTTGCTAGCCTGTAATATAATGCGATCAAAGGGCTACAGAAGTGTGAATTGAACTCAAGAACTAAACAATACAGTTACCATCAGTTGCAACATCTGGTGACGATCCAACAGAACCCAACAGCTTAGGCTTGGTTTTCCAGTACTGTTGGACCCTTTGCCTTGCATATTCCATGTAGTCAAAGTCAATATCATTCACATGTTCCTGAAAAATTGAAAAAGAAAATATAGTGGATACAAAATTAGTAGAGTCCAAGAAAAACAAAGTATGATTACTATTTCCTACCAATTCTTTACCACGTATCCTAAATCTTGCCACAGAAAAGTACTACTACCCAATGTTTTAATCATGTAAGAGGTAGGAAAAACCCATGAAAACAACATTCAAATGATGAGTACCGATATTATTCCCCATAAGCCCCAAAACAGATGGCTTGCAAGAGTATAGTTCTCAACGTCTTGAACCAGCTGCTCCACTTCATTCTCAGTAGATTGATTGCCTGTGTACAGATCCCATAATTGAGAGAAAAGCAATAAAACATTCCAACTTCCTAAAAGAGATAGTTCATATTTGAACATAATCAAGCATAAGATATTACCTGAAGAACTCAGGTACAAACGAACAAACCGCTGGCGCTCCTCCAAACCTGTAGTGAGAGGGAGGTCAGAATATAGCATGGCAACAGAAGGAAATAAGAAAAATATAGACATCAAAGAATGTCACAACAGATGACAAACCAGGATATTTGCTGTAGTCCAAAATATGAGGTGTATCGGTGTGATAGTCAGCCGCCATCTCACAGAAATGATTTGATATGTCAAATGCAACAGCATTATAACTTGCATACTCATAGTCCTGGCAAGAAAGGTTAACACAACATCAAAACTTTTGAATATTCTGGAAAAATAATAATGTCAGAAGGCCAAAACAAAGAATTTCATCCATGCTGTTCATGGCCTATCATGTGCACATTGAAGAAGACAGAATTTGATATTTTATGTATGCAATAAACATGGTGCTGAATTAACTTCCCAGATAATGAACCAAATAATTGGCCTTAAGTCAGAAATTAAGCAAAGTCAGGCATCAAAACTAGTGTAAGCTTAAATTTAAACCCTAAACCTAAAGGCTACTTTATAAACCTATCATAAGTTCAAAAAACAAATAAATCAAAAATCAAAAGGTTGAAAAGAACAAAACCTTCTTCCTAGAAGCACAGTCGAACTCAAACTATCTTAGTAAAGGAATCTTTCCATCGGAACTTCAGATAGGATGAAGGAAAAGCCTATATACATAGGTATATTAGGAACTGAAATACCATCCCCAAATGATTAATGATGACCTCAGTCTTAAGTTTGTTTTCTTTTCTTCTGGGTATTGTTCATCAGTAGGAATTATGTTGTAAATTTCTTATGCTTAAAGCTATTTGAAATACTTTTTATTCTTTCTATCAGTGACATTTACCATACTATGATTAGACATCTGCTAATTAAATGACTGTCTTATAACTAGGTATTCCATTGTTACATGTAAATGAAAAATAAATAAATCTGAACGAAAATGAAAGGTATAATGAGAGACTTACAATTATGGTTATTGATTTACTCTCTTCCTCGAGCATGATGTTACCGTACTGTAAATCATTGTGGCAAAAACCCATACTTTGACAAGGTCCTGAGAGTTCCTTCTCCAATAAAGAGATTTCCTTTTCAAATGAATCTAACTGAAAGGCATTAGCTTCTTCTGGGGTAGACAATCTCTTAGCCGTACTGAGCCAATTTCTGGAACATTTACAAAGAATTCATTGAAGCTATAATAACAGTAGAAACAATTATGTCGGTGACAATTTAATCTCATTTTATTCTGAGACATAGTATTATCGCAAAGAAAGGCCGAAACAAAGAAATGTACCGCAATCTATCCCACAGGGTGACATCCTTTGGGCCAGGCATATTAAGTTCATGGAACTCCTTTAATTTAGCAGCTATAAGAGCAGATATATCTGGATCACGTAGATCAGATGCTGAGAGTGTCTGAAAGTTCACAAGTGAAAGAGAGAGATATAATGTTACTTTAAAAGTAAAGGAACAAAGTGCTTTCGTACTTTACGAAGAGCTATATAAGTCTGTAGTTGACTTCTCTATTCAATTTATCCATGTAACTCAAGAAATGAAATAGATATGCATTTATCTTGCTTATATGAACTCCAATAACAAGAAATATAGCACCTCTAGTAGGATTAAGAATTCCCTAAGAAAATAATTATTATATACCAAAGAGCTATAGAAGGTAGTCATACAAATTGAAAACTTGACACTACGAGTTGACAATTTGGCACCACAAATTTAATCTCATGTACCAGAAATATATTCTAAGCTTGATAGCAAAAAGAACCTAGGCATATAATATACTTCTCAACTGAAGTAGAAATGGCAGAACAAATTTGTGTGGTCTTAAAGTTGAAACAGTAAGGATCCAGAGAAGCATCATAAATTTTAATCACAAACATGAAAATGTTTCTGTCAATATTATTATTGAACTCCCTGAAGTTCCTCAAAATTTTAAACCAATACTAATGTAACAATTGATTGTGACATCCACTTACAATATAGAGAGAAAATTAGAAAACAACTTTTTTCTTTGTGTTAAACATGCCACATTATTATGAGTTTGATAAAGAATGACAGTAAGATAAGTTAACATGAAAGTACCCGCGCATGGATGAACTCTTCAATTCGGCCATTTGGAAAACGCCCAAGCAAGCGAGGTCCCTGACCATTCTTTGACATGTACTCAAATGTTCGGATCTCATTATCCCTGTCAAAGAACACATCGACACCCTCACCATAAATTCTAACCACAACTTTGTGTGAGAGCTCCCCTTTCTTTGCTGGCCACTTTATTTGGAAAACCTCATTAGTCATTGCACCCTTGAGAGGGATCATCTGGAGTGCCTTTGAATCAACCACATCTTCCCATTGGGAAGCCAATGATTGAAGAATCTGCCTAGCTTCTGCTGGTAAACGATCTTCTCTGTTTTCTATGACATTTTCCACGGCACCCATTACAAATGATCAGACTGCACTTCCACACCACGATGACGAGAACTACCCAAGCAACCTAATATCAATGTCTAATCCAAGAACAAAATAACAGGAATTAATATGATTTTTTGACTTCCTAAAAACTTTATCATCTAACTGTCTAACATGACATAAAGCCAACAAACTGAAAACATATGCGAATAATAGCTGTACAAATGCTATATTCAGAGCACACCCGAATATGGCTAAGCCATCTTGAAGTCAGAAAGCTCAGCAACTAAACGTTCACATAATCTTCACTAAGCAAGATGGTATGAAGAATTTATCAGAAAACGAGCATCATGTTACACAACAATTTGTCTATCTAACAGACTCTCGCTGGTAAGTCATTCAAAGCAATAGAAAGCCTAAGTTGTACAAAAAACAGTCAAACCGCACCCAGTATATGAATTCCAAAGATTTCAATTCCATAATTAAACAATTAAAGAAAAGAAGATATTCCAAGCAGTCCCAGATATTTTAAGAACTCACCATCAACCACATGAACTGCTGCCAATGATCTACAACATGCAGAATGATTATGATATAATCAAGGGGTCAAATTCCATTTCCTCTAAGAAACAAACATAAAATAATTCCATTTTCACAGCATGCAAGATGCAAACCATGTGAGCGCTGAACGAAAGCCACTCCCTAATTCATTTCTGAACAATCATCGACCGCAATTGAACAATTTAGTCTCTTTCCCACCATTTCATGGTTTCCAAACACAAAACAATCAAACGAATCGGTGAGAAAGAGAATCCAAAACCAATTCTCTAAATTAAGGGAAAATAAGGCGGTTCTCTTTATTTTATTTTTTTATTTTGCATGCAATTTATTCTGAAGAATATATAATTTTTGGTTGGATATTCTGAAGAATATATTAAAAGAAAATAAACGATTAATTTCTGCATGTAGTTTATTCTGAAGAATCAAAACTATTCTTCACAGAAAAGCCAAAGGCAAAAAGCAAAAGGGTGCGAATCTTAACGGTACCTGGACAAGAGAACCGGACCTGAAACGGAACTGGATGGAAGCGTAGAAAAAGGAACCGCACGAGAAGAGGGCTCGGAAGGTCGGCGATAGGGAGGAGAGCCTCGCTGTCGTGCGGTTTGGAGACGAAGGACGGTGGCGAGGGTGGGGCGGGAGATTTTTTTTTTTTTGGTCGGAAGATAGAGGTGGCGGTTCGTTTGTAATTTTGGGGTTTGAGGAAGTAAAGGGTTGGGAGGACGAATTTGGGCCGTCGGATTTGAGCAACAGAAAAAGCAGAAAGTTTGAGAGCGTTTGAAAAAGTCCAACGAGATAGAAATTAAATATAATGAGAACGCGTGTCCGGTGACTGTTTGAGTGGCGCCACGTGTAGTGTAGTTACGAAATGGGATGTATTTATTTCAGTCCCGGAGGAAAAAATCTTATTTGTAACACAGATAGCACTGTTTTGCTATTCCGGCCAATAACACAATAATACTTACAAAAATTATTCGACATGTTATTGCGTTATTGACGAGGACAGATCTAGGATTTCAAAATAGAGTGTGCTAAATTTACCTTACGTACAAATCTACTAAGTCCATCTACAATTCATGTATAGACTCAAACAATTTTTCAAAATTCTTTTTTATGTTAATTTTACAATATTAAAAAAAATTATTACAATATTAAAGCTGAGGGCTGGGGTGTGGTTTTAATTTAACGGGAAAGTGTGGTTTTTAATATTAATTTTTTCTATATGTGAAGATTTTTTGTTTTTATTTTTATTTATTTGAAGAGTTAAATGTTAATAAAGTTGGGGAAGTGTGGTGGAATATGGGGTGGACTAAAAAAAGGGTTGTGCCTCATATGCAACTCCACCAAGTCAATGCACTAAATCTGTTAGCTAGGGTCCATTTACATGGGTTGATTGGAACTTGAGGGAGTGAACTCAGGTGTGTTGGGTTGGCTATTTTAGACTAAAAAAACATAATTGCCTGGGCTATAGTCTAGGTTAGCCATAGGGACGGTCCGTCCCTAGTTATTCACCGAGATAGCAAAAAGTATTATCTCCATTGTATGAGAGTTTCTCTCCCTGAAGAGACAAACCCGTCTGAGCCCAATTGCTGCTCTCTCAGTAATTTGGCGCCTGTTTGTTAGCAAATTCTTGTTATATCAAATAAATGGTGAAGGGAAATGACTAAAGAACAAGATATATCGACAAAATATTGATTTTGATTTATGTTATGTACTGATATAATAGACAATATCGACAACACATAGAGCTATAGATATAATGACGGAACAATTTTCTTTACTAGGTGTGATGTGCGAAAATAATATACTGACTGGGGCAATGTTGTAAGGATTTGTAACTTTAGAGTTGTTTTTGTCGATTCTCAAAATACAAGGACCAAAATGTTACTGACTAATGACCTCAAACCAAATAAGTGCAAATTGTTATTGTACATATGTGTGTGAGTTTCCCCCTCTTTTTCAAGTATGTTATTGAACATATATTCATTTTGATAATATGTATTTTTATTACATCTATATATATAAAGCAAAAGGCAGAGAATGGTGAAACATTCAAAATCCCAGAAAATGCCCTTGGTTAATGCAAACATTAAGAATTGAAATTATTAATTAAATGAGGATAATATGGTAAATTCACACTTTTTCATATTTAAAAAAATTAAAATTAAAAGAAAATCAGATAATGAATCCTATTTTTATGGAACACAACTACCCATTATCTTTTTTAATTCTAAAATAAAATAAAATATTTTTTTTAAAAAGCCTCTCGCAGGCGCAGAAGCGCGTGCAGAGAGGCTAGTTTAATATGTATATGTTTTATGTCAAAGCTTATTGAAAATTAGTCAATAGAGCTATGAATTAGCGTGGTTTATATGATTTAATGTACACTTTTGTTAGCTAAAGGTTTTAGCTAAACCACCCATCGAAAAATTCATAATTCCGTCCTTAGGTGTTCAAGTCAGAGGCGACCATCTTGAACATCGGGTCAACACAGCTCAAGGCGTTACCTTGAAGGCACTTCATAATTAGTTAGGAATATCAAGTCTAGGGCTAGGTTGAGGCGTTACACGCCTGAATCCAACATGAACTCAAACTCAATTTGTAACTCAACTTCAAATATACTTATATAATGTATATGAAGGGTTTCATAGGAATTTTCAGAGGTGTGTTCATCTACCAACAACGCCACTATAAATCACCATTCATCTCTCTCTCTCTCTCTCTCTCTCTCTCTCTCTCTCTCTCTCTTTAATGGATAATGGGAGGCCAAAACCTCGCCACCAAATCAAAGGTTGACAGCCTTGGTTCTAGTAGCCGGCAAGGTCTTCAGGCTCCCATATTCGTCAAAGAAAATGTTTTACTTGAATTTGCATATTAGTTTATTGGGTTAACTCTTGATTTGTCCCCTGAACTTGTACCTAATTTTTGTTTTAACCCCTATACTTTCTTTTTTTTATTTATAGAAATTAAGGATATGAACTTCTTTTTTTTTGCCAATTTCCTCCCTACCATCTAAATCCTCAACATTTCATCCAATTTTATGTTAAATCATTTTTAAAAAAATTAAAGAAAAAGAGTAAAAAAATTCTTAGGACCCACTGAACCAAACCTAGTGCCAAACCCCCTTCCCCCAATCCTCTTTGCCCTTCCTCTTCCCCCCTCCACTCCCCCTCCTCCTCCTCCTCCTCTTCCCCTTTCATCTCCCCCACCTTCCCCTTCTGATTTCTCTGTCACCACTCTCATATCTTTCTCTCTCTCTCTATCACTCTCTATCCATGTTCTCTCTCCCCAGCCGAGACCCACCCCCAGCCCCATCCCCACGGGAGATCCACCCCCAGACCACCCCACCCCAACCCTTGCCCCACCAAGACCTAGACTCATCCCTCTCCCCTCAGGCGGCGACAACAGATCCCTTCTCCCACCCCCACCCAAAAAACTTAGCCTTCAACTCACCTGCACAGAGAGAGAGAGATAATATTATTTCAATTTTCAGTTTTTTATTTTATGAGAGACTATTATTTCAATTTTATGTTTTTTATTTTATTTTTCAGATTTTATTTATTTTTAATGTACAAATTAACCATTTTGCCCTCATATTTAATGGCAAATTAGATGAAATGTTGCGGATTTAGACGACATGGGGGAAATTGACGAAAAAAAAATTCATATCCTTAATTTTCTAAAAAATATATATATATATATATGGTGATAAGACCCGATCCAAATTCCACTTTGGAATCCGAGCCGAACCCTGTGCGTGTCCGACACCTCGTGGTGCCGGGCACAAATGACCATATTGCCCTTCAAACTAAAATCCAAATTTTAGTACAAATGTGACTTCTGCCGAAAATTCGACAAAGTTTCCCTTGTAATTTGTTCATTTCCCAAAATTCCCACCTGTCAAGAAGCATATATAAGTCCCAACTGTCAGCATGCATTAGATGGCGCATCATAGCACTAGTTTAGAATTTACAACAGAAGAATATGATTTCAAAAGAAAATCCTACATAAAAGAGAGGGTGGAGTGGAGTGTGGAATCTGCCCGGTGGTGGCGCTCTGGTGCACGTCTATTGCCTGAGGACGCAAACCATTCAAAAATGTGAGTGGACAAAAATAAAATTTTCAAAAAATAGTATATGAACATACTAACCCCTCCGTAAAAACATTTAGAAATCTCAATTATATACCTTTAGATACTCGTACAAAAATTTCTAAGACATGCATCTATATATACATACTAGTAGTCATGCATTCAATTAAACATCGAGACGTTTCTGAAAACATTATAAAAAAATAAATCATTTCCACCTAGGTGTACCCGTCATTTAACCGTCAATTCCCTTGTTTTCCTTCAATTCCCACATATTACCGTCAATTCCTCGTGTCACTGTTGGTGACACGTCCTCGCAGGTCTCAGTGACACAAAGTCGACCCGAGCCGCAACCTCACTGGATTCAGGAGATATTTAGTCAACTTGATCCGCATTCCTCGCTCTCACGATCCGGATATCCCTAAGACTCAAGGGGCAAAGTCAAGCATGCTGACTTAACCGGAGGCAACCACGATGTCCGAAGACATCATTATAATCAAAGGCAACCAATTTATCCGAAGGCAACATTTATTATGCTTGGGTACCTATGGTGGTTTTAAATAAATATGTATAATGCTAAATAAGGTTTGAAACCATAAAATGGATTCTTAAATATTCTTTAAATCCTGCTGCCATTCCATCTGATAATTATCTAAATGTTATAAAACTAGGAGGAATTGTAAAGAGCAATAAGAGGAAGAGAAATACCGACAATTTGTATCAACTTCTACTATTCATCTTTAATAAGCGCCTATTTATAAGCTTACAATAGAGGTATTTAACCCACAATTTATAGCTACTAATTACAATAATAAGGGCATAGATTACAAAGCAATAAAGGGTGAAGGTAATGGATGTTATGGTGGTCATCTACATTCCATAGATTTATAACACTAAAATTTTATTTTCCCTATTCTTTAAGGATTCTCAACTCGGCAAAAAATAAATAAAAATATTTAAAACCAGCAATATCATGCTAGGAAAACATCATTCATTAAATCCTCATTCAAGATCAAATAATGGAATTAATTTGCATAAAATCATTTATAAAACCAAAAGTCCACTCACTGCTGGTCATAGCTAGCTGGACCTTTCGAAGGTCCCTCCTGTGGGTCCGATGGTGCCCGAGCACCTATTTAAACCATCATGAATATTTAATTAATAAAATTGCTTAACATAAATATTTATTCCAAAACCCTGACCCCCGGCTCCTAAAAGTACGTGCACCCAATTTAAGACCATTCCTATGCCCACATAAGCTTTTCCCCATGTCTCGGATGGTCTAAAAGAGACCCGAGACTCAAAAGCAATAAAATCTCAAAAAGTCCACTCGGGACCCCGTGGGGTCCACGACCTTCAAATTTCGATTTGAGAGTTCCTAGAGGTTTCATTATATTTAGAAAACATGTCCCAGGAGTTTGGTCTCGATCGAATGGTTGGATTAATCATGATCGTACGATCGAACGGTTATTATTTAATTAAACTTTGAAATATTGAATCGGAATATCCGGGACTCCGATTCACGATCCGTCAATTCCTATACGATCCTAGAATTACCTAGATCAACATATATGAAATTGACTGCGATCCAACGGTTCAAACATATCGAACCCTGAAATCACACAATATGCGAGATCCGTTCGGGGTTCAAATGTTATCCGAATTGGAATCCGAAAGTACCTACTTGCTCTCACACAGGAGATCATTTTAGGACAGAATGTAGCTCCACCACACTGCCCACGCACCGCCACACACACTGGCAGCGCATGGGTGGCTTGATAAATTTCCGGCGGTCGAAAAAACTCCAAACCGCCAGCCAAGCTTCCTACCCTAGGTGTAAAACCTCATTTGTAACCACTTTTGTTCTTGGACCTATCCTGAAAAACAACCGGAAGTGGCTAGAATCGCGAATCCAAAACTGGCCAAACTTCAACTTAGAAATCGAGTTGCATACGCTACAAATTGATCAATTCCTACCCAACGATCAGCTAGAGCATGAAAAATAGGGTGGAAAAACATACCCGATCTTGGCCGGTTTCGTGTCATACGGTGAGGTGCCATGGTGGCTATGGAGGTTTGGAGGAGCAGGTGGAAGAAAAAAAAATAATGGGGAACCCTGCAAATTCAAGGGGCAAATCAAGAGTTAACCCTAGTTTATTTGTTTACCAACTTGAAATGACCCATATCAGGAGAAAAACTTCCCTGCACAAGGATGCCAGGGTCAGTAAGACACCTCAGTATCCCACTTCAATCATATAATGCCAGCTGTCCATTATTTTGACTTCCCTTTTTCCTTTCATCTCTCTCCTTCTTTATCTCTTTCCTTATGTTTTTCCTTTATCGCCTGCAAGTGCGTTGTTGCACTTTTCTTCTGATTTTCACTTCTCTTTTCTCTTCCTTTCTGTTCCCTCTCACCTGGGATCCACACCTTTCGCCTCTTTTTTTAAGTATGAACCCAATTCTCCCCTTTTTAAGTCACTCTCTCTCCTCCGATTCAAATCAAACTTTTCTCCCTCCTCAGCAACAACTCTTTCCCACTCCTCTTCCAAATCCTCTCACAAATGTTTATCTAAGATTTGTGAAATTGTTATGGAAGATAAATTTGGATTTCAAAGCTTGAGCTTTTTTGTAACCCCTAAAAAAACCATGCTTTTATAAATAAATGAACACTGTCTTCCCTGTTAAACCGTGTAATTCATGCAACTCTTCCTCCTAAATCACAGTTCTCATTCTTAACTCTTTTTTCTTGTGCATTTTGATGGGTAATGATTCATTTTTGGGCTTGGTTTCATTTTCGTTCCCCAATCTCAATTGCTTGAAAATTTACCAGACACTGAAATTAGATAAAAGTTTATCAATTCTGTGATTTTGAAGAGAGACTAATTAACACTGAGATTGAGAAGTGGAAGGACTGACTGAAGGTTAAGACCAGAAAAAAAGAAAAAAGAAGAAAGAAAAAAAGAAGGTTGTAGCAGCACTTGCATGCGAGAGAGAAAATACATAAGGAAAGAGATAAAGAAGGAGAGAGAGGAGAGTGAAAAAGGAAGTCAAAATAATGCACAGCTGACATCATATGATTGGAGTTGGATATTGAGGTGTCTTGTTGACCCTGGCATCCCCGTGCTAGGAAGTTTTTCTCCCATGTTAGTAGCTACCCGTAACTCTACATATTAATTTGAACTAGAACTCATAGCACTAGCTAGCTACTATACTATGCTACTAGCATGTGACTGCATTCTAATTTCTAATTTTCAATCCAAAATACTATAAATTTGGTGTGTCACCATAAATTTTAGGGAGATTCACTACTATATCCAATATAAGGGCCCAAATTATTAAAAAAACCCTATATGAAATTGACTTTAAAAACACACCCAAAACCCATTTACAACATAACAAAAGGCTTTTAACTTCTTTTAAATGACAAAACTGCCATTGATTTCTTAAAACAAACCCAACCCCAAAATCTCATAAAAAAGCTCAAAACACTCAATAGGGCATCAAAGTAATTTAATAATCAAAATTAAATTCAATATGGTTAGCTGTTATTTTTTGGGTTTTTTTTTTTGTTTATTTATAGAAATTAAATGATGTAGGGTTTATTTATATTATTAGTGCTAAAAAGAGTATATTACTAAATATCTCTAAATTTTACACAAATAATTAATACACAAACTACAATGCACGAATACAATTTAATTCTTCCCACGGACCACGGCGCCCTTTCACACACTACTTCCCTCTTTCTCCCCTTCAACCCCTTCAACCCTCCCTCCTCTCTATACACATCTCACCTCTCTACACTCTTCACTCTCTCTCTCTCTCTCTCTCTCTCTCTCTCATGTTCACGGCAGACCCACCGGCATCAGCCACCGGTGTCGGCGTCGGCGTCGGCTACGGCATAGCCATTGCCGTCAGCATCCTCTTCCTCATCTCAGCCATCATGCTCGCTTCCTACGCCTGCGTCAAAGTCAAAGGAGCCTCTTCCGCCACCAGACCCCACGAAGACCGCAGCCTCGCTTATAATAACGTCTACGGACACCGCAACCGCAGCGTTGCCGTAAACTCAAATGACCCCGTCGTTGTTGTAATGGGCCTCGACGGGCCCACCATCGATTCTTACCCGAAGCTGGTCCTCGGCGAAAGCCGGCGCCTCCCCCAGCGCAACTACACCGTTTGCTCCATCTGCTTGTCCGAGTACAAGCCCAGGGATCAAGTGAGGTGCATCCCGGAATGCCACCATTGCTTTCACGCTGTGTGTGTTGACGAGTGGCTTCGTATGAGCGCCACGTGTCCCATCTGTAGAAATTCTCCGGCTCCCTCGGTAGGTCCAAGTCCTCTGTCCGATTTAGTGCCGCTGGCATTCCATGCCAGGTGATATTGTGATTTTCTTAATTAAAATTTTGGCTCTTTTTTATTTTATTTATAAATATATATAAACAAAAAAAAAAAACTATTATTGCTACACTAATTTTTTATTTTATCTTTTAGTTTGGGGTTTTTTACAAGTTATTATCTCCTCGAGCGATGGAGCACATGAGTATATTTAAATTCATATTGGAGGTGAAACTTTGAGAGCTGATATTAAATAGAAAGTGGTGAGATTGCCGTGGATTGCGGTTGAATTGCATGCGTAGAGATTTGATGTCAGGTGTTTCATGAGTCTTTCTCTTTCTGGTTCTAGACATATATTTACTTTGGTCTGCCTGCATTTAAGGGTCTTATCTGTGCATGATATGTAAGAGCATTAAAAAGTAGGATGTGACTCGAAATGGTGTAGCTGTTATTTTAAAAAATAAAATAATATATAGTGACTTTTTGAGGAGGGAAATTCATACAAACGGGTACCGTAGAGAATTGATCAACCCAACACGACTTAAGAGTACACCATAATCTTGAGCCAATCCAACTAACAGAGTGATCTGATGATGGTGCAATTTGGGGTGGAACATGTTGAGGGGTGTTCTTTCCAAAAAAAAAAATTTGAGATGTTGGTTGGTGAAATTTCAAACAATTATGTTGGAGAGATCATAACGACAAGGCCTTGATGCCATTACAAGGTTTATTTATTTATTTTATATTTTATTTATGCCCAACTTGGAATGTTTATGAAGGCTCATTCCAATTTGTAACTGATTTGGGATGCGATTATTCAACATACAATCACATTGCTGAATCCGTAATCCGTAAAGGGATAATGTAATTCAGTAAATATGGTCCAAATAGCAACGCCTTTCAAAATATAAACTCTCTATTTCTTTATATGAATTTCTAGGCTGATACAATTGAGCTTTGACTGGATTACGTACTGTCAACATCCCAATATATACAGTCCCTTCATTGTGGGAGATTACGAGACATATAAGTCAACATAGTAGTCAATGCCATGCTAATGAAAATCAAACTTTTTTGCTGTAGAAAATCAAAGAAAGCAGCTCGATCGACATGCAAAGTTACAATTTGTAATCAAGTACTTAATGTATGTGGTCGTAGGGAAGAAGGCCACTGTCCCCACCCGCTAGTGCATATTTACTCCAAACACACTATTTCATCTACCATCCACACTATTTTTGTTAGTTCAGATCTCTTTCTCTGTGCATTCCACACTACAGAGAATGGAAAGTTTGCAATATTTTCATCGATTGTCAATTAATTTTGTATTGAATGCTCACATTCTAACATGATATCTATGAAAGCATTATATCCAGAGTCATGCCCATTTCAGTTTTTACTTTGTTGTTCTTGTTCGACTTTATTCGTAGTGGTTGCCCATCGTGAGTTTATTGTTACACATTTTTTTGCCAAAAAAAAATAAAAATTATACAAAAGGAGGTTTTTTTTTTTTCAAAAATAGGAAGGGCGAGGGGGATTTAACACACAATGGTATCTAGGTATTTCGAACCTAAAATTATTGGTTTTAGGCCAAACATACTTTTCCACTATGATAAATAGGACCCCATCGGCCAAAAGAAGATAGTCCTAACTAATGAAGATATGGATCACCTAAGGCAACATTTAGTGTTGGTACCTATTTTCTTATCTTAATTATGTTGATATTTCTGAGACATAGCCGCGTGAGGGGAATTAATTATGTTTTCAAACAATGTATCTGGCCGACACCTCTTATCAACTTACAGTATTTATTTACCAAATATTTAATTTCACTAATACAGCTAACTAATTAAAGGACAAATCCCTAACAAATCTTCAAATCGTGAATAGTATATTCTGTTTAATTCTGTTTCTTCATATTTGAGCTATCCCCACTTATCATCCTCTTTTATGTTTAACAAATAAGATTGCATCCATTCGGAATAGATGATTATATTGCCAAACTGGATCACCAATCAGGCATGAACTAACATGACGAATGATCAAAGTTCAAACCCTTTTTTTTTTTTGGGGTGAACTAAATTGTGCTACCACTCCGAGCTGGGACTGTTTACGGTAAAGCTCTCCTCAGGGGTGTTTTTCACAGGCTGGGTTTCGAACTTTGTTCGCCCAACTGCAGAAACTAGTCAGTATCCGCTAGACCAAACCCCTTGGGTATCAAAGTTCAAACTACAGCAATATAAACATCTTATAGTTATCAAATAATTTCAAAGGCAACATTCGCTTACATATCATGTCACTAGGTGTCCGAATTTATTCTAGTAATTCTGGAATACAGATTTCAAAACTTATTTTCTTTTGTTTCAAACCTTTATCACTTTTGTTATTCCCAAAGGGTGACCGCACAAAGGAAAAAAGAAAGCAACTATAAGCTTTTACTACTTTATGTTTGTCTTCATCTTCTTTGTCTAGGAAAAAATGATTTACATGAAATAAAGAAGCTAGAAAGGTTGTCGTGATCAGAGTAGTAGAAGAGATAACTGGATCCAAATTTCATCGGTCAAAATTTAGACTTGAGTAGTCAAAACTGACTCACCCAGGCTGTGAGTCTCACACAAAGTACATGTGGCTCATGGCTCATCAAAACAAAGCTGAAAGCTAGAGATGAAATTAAATCATATGCTTAAAACAAAACAAATCACAGAAAAGGCAACCATAAAACTCTTGGGTCTAGCCAAAGCCAACACCAAGACTCTAAAATTCTTCATCAAGCATGTGGACAATCATGAAGCACAACAAACGCGTGTCGCCAATTACTTCACCACCAAAGTCGCAGACTATGCACCACTTGACACTACTCATGGTCCCAATTTGTTCAAGATCAAGCTGCCACGACCTCCAACCAAACCTCAAATTCCAATTTAAGATCAAGAGTGTTGGCCACCCTTGAATCATATACACTCTTAGAGATCGAATCAAATGATTTTCTTTTGATTTGTCGCAGAAAAATCATATTTACATAAACTGTAGTAGTTGTGTTTGATTACCTAAAAACCAAAGGAAAAGAAAAGGATGTGGGTAAGAAAAATAGAGAGCGAAAATGAAAGCACTACTAAAAAATTGGGCTAAAAGCACGAATTTGATTCGTGTTCTTTGTTTCAAACTGCACAGATAATCGTGCTCTATGAAGATAGCCACGGTGAAGCCACTTTATAATGGTCGGTCTCCTATATAGGGGTTTACATTGATTATAGACCACAAATATGCTAATTCGTGGCAAATATTTAGAACACGAATCCAATCATTTGTGCTTCTATTTTGACAACTGGAGGAAGTGTTAGACTAATTTGACAGGTGTAAGCTGAGCACAGTTTCAAAATTGTGCCCAATTAGGAATATATATATATATATATATATATATACAGTCCCCTTCTATTGAGGGATTCCTCAAATAATTTTATTTGAGGGACGCCCTTTAGGGTACCCTACAATTTTTTTCTCAATGATCCAAACCATTTATTTTTTAGGTCTTTATTCATAGATCATCCTTGCAAAAAATTAGACAAATCGGAAACCGTTTCGACATCCAATTGTGTCCTACAAAATCAACGAACAACGGTGCATCAAGAAAGTACTCAAATTTCAATAACACAATTGAGTGGTCAAATGATATTGGATTCAAGTGATTTTTTGTAGAGATGATCTTTGAATAAATATCTACAAAATAGATGGTTTGGATTAGTGAAATACAATCCGGAGTGGGGCCTACAAGAGGTGTCCCTCAAATAAGCTTATTTGAGGGATCCCTCAATGGAAGCTCTCTATATATATAATTTTTAAACACCAAGCACAATTTAAAACCATGCTCAATTCAATAATTTTTTTTTAAAATGAAAAAGAACTAAGCAAAATTGAAAATGTGCTCAATACAATAAGTTTTTTTAAAATAAAAAGAGAAAACATATTAATATGCTTCCAACCAATTAACTTTTGGGAGATTCACTATTATACACAATATAGGGGCCCAAATTATAAAAAAATCATATATGAAATGGACTTTAGAAACATACCCATAGCTCATTTACAACATAACAAAGAGGCTTTTAACTACTTATAAATTACAAAATTGTCATTGATTTCTTAAAACAAGACCCCAAAACCTTATAAAAAAATATCCAAAACACTCAATAAGGCATCAAAGTAATTTAATAATCAAAATTAAATTCAATAGGGCTATCTGTCATTTTTTGGGTTTGTTTGTAGAAATTAAATGGTGTGGGGTTTATCTATATCATTAGTGCTAAAAATGGATATATCGCTAAGAGTAATGCTATTTAGACACACAACATTGACCACTTTAGCTGACCACCTTATGTGGCAATTGATGTGTCATGCCAAGTCAATTAATAAATGTCGCCATGTCAATTAAAAAACAAATTTAAAAACCCTAGCGTTCCTAGTAAGTGGCCTCATGGCAACATTCATTAATTGACATGGCATGACACATCAGTTGCCACATAAGGTGGTCAGCTAAGGTGGTCAATGTTGTGTGTCTAAATAGCATTACTCATATGGCTAATATCTCTTAACATTTCCCAATTTCTATTTTTTTTAATAAGCTTTTCCCAATTTTAGTGTTTGCACACGTGTGTTTACTGTGCAACATTAAAACTACTATAACTACCATTTTATTGGATGTCAATAAAAATCAATACTTTTGGCAAAAATAAAAATAAAAATCATTAATTTTTGTTTATTAAAAACAAATAATTTAATAAGAAGGAAAAAATATGTCCTATTTGAACATTTCCAAATCCTATATACTTAGCGTTTTACCCAAGTATCACACATATTAGCCCGTAAGCATTTTATCAATGCCGCAATATAAAGCCACTGGATACCATCAAACCATATGAACTTGTGTTTGTACATAAAAGGCAATAAACTATTATCACTTTAACGATGTCCAATATTAGAGCGAAATGAAAATTATTAACATCCCAACACATATTAACATTATAGGTTGCAAGTACATAAGTAAACCTATACAGTTGGATACATCTACAAAGTAAACCTATACATACTACTAAGAACATCTACTTGAATGTACATCTTCATCTTCTAAACTTGGTCTACAATCTAAATGCAATTCACAATATCTGCTAATATCATGTACATCTTGGCCAGCAAAGGGCCTAACTTGTGGTCAAAATAGCAACCCAAAAATAGAAGGCATAGTCTCCAACCAAGTTAGCATAACAATCTTTTAACTCATGCGTCAAGTTCCACAAAATATTATCTAACCCCCAACACAAAACATTCATCTAACTTTGGCTTCAAAATATTATCCAACCCCCGACAGTTATCTTACTTATCTAACTTATCCAACTTATCCAACCCCCAACACATAATACTATCACAGCCAAGCAGAAAATATGCATCAAGTTTGAAATTAACCAGAATTCGCACTATGACAATCAGTACCATCATGAGTTGCATATGATCGTGGAGCATTTGTTGCACACTGCATTCCAAGATGTACCCTTGTGTTGCCATTTGAGCTTGAGAACTTCCACACTACTACTGCGTCATTGAAGTAAATTGTGCACTTGCCATCGCATTAACATCTACAGATATTCTCACATTCGCCAACATTGATTTAAATTGTTCAGCCATTTGAATCTTCATGAGCCTAAGATTTTTTGCCTGCTCTTCTCTTAGTTTTTTAAAATACTTTCTTCTTGCTCACGTTTCAAACGATCCGCCTTCTCATTTGCCTCTTCCATATGTGCTCTATCTTTTGTTGCGCTTCTATTGCTGCTTGCCTTTACTCTTCATATGCTTATCTTAATTCCTGAACTTCCCTGGAAATTCCTCTGCTCTCGGTTATTATGTTAGGTACATCTTTCCAATAGACCCCTGTCCCATAACCATGAACGGTGATTTGCTTCTCTGGCCCCATTACAGCAGCAAATATTTGATTGCGCACCTCAATATTAACATCTTCACCTCGCTCACGAACTTCTGCCTCACGTTTTTCAAACTCTAGCCGCATGTTAATTTATAAAGAGTCATTACATTTGTCATTATTAGGAATAAAACTCCTTACTATCATTAGAAAAGTTGAAGGAGATGCAATGCAATCTATTCATAAATGTTATATATAATTCTCAAGTGCTAAATTTGATATATATCCTGCATACTGCAGAGTCTTCAATATCATGCATGTTGCAGACCACCAACACCAAGAAATGATCTATGTATCTATCTGGTGAATTAAAGAATATTATTGGTGGGGTGATATATCTACAATGCGTCAAAGATATGATGAATCTTATTCATGGGGTTGACTACTTTTATGATCAATGGGTTACTTCTCACTAATAAAGATATAAGATGAATTTATCCAAAAAAAAACATACATCACATGCACTTCCAATTTTCCACATTAGCACATTAGAACAAGTTGATTAGAATTTGCAGCTTATCTTTTGTGGTGCTTCTTGACCTTGTTGTGGGGGATCTCCAAGTGCTTTTTTTATGTTGGGCTGAGGGATACTTATTCCTAACTTATTGAAAATGTAACTTATTCAATTGGTATTTTTGCTTTAAATATCAAGGTATACACAATGAGCATAGCATGACAAGTTAGGATGCTTCAGTACTAGTGACATTTGATAATAATATATTATATATTAATGACAACAATCAGTTTTTGTACTAAAGAATATCAAAGGTAGTGGTTGTCAATTTGAATAGGTCCATTACATTTTGTAGCTTACCATCATCTCATGTGAAGCTTCACCAATTGGTTGCCTATTATCTCCCTTTCCTCTTGTATGTGTCATAACGAAAAAAGTCAGATCATATTGAACTCCATGCTTTTCCATTTGACAAAATTCAGATTCACAATTAGAAAACAATATCAATGTAAGATAGCAAAATCAAATTATCAATTTCATACTCACATATTGATGGCGAATTTGTGCAAATGTTGTTGTACCTGCGGTGTGGCTCATCTTCAAGTTTTTTCTATTTATTTTGTTAGTTGCACTCCGTTTCTAGTTGAATATATAAAAGCAAAACAATCATTGTTACTTATTAATAATTTTGGGTCTATTGGTTTATGATTCTTACTACTCTCACAATAGCCCTTTTCAAAACATGAAATTAAAAAATTACAATCCCTTAAGATAGAAGTGATTTCAGCTACAAAATCATATTTCGACCCTAGCCATATAATGAAATTTATATGCATTTCATACATTTGCTAGATCTTCATCCCCATGGTTGACTAGTTTACGCCATTGGTCAGGGTGTACACGGTCATCATCACCACAATGCAGCCTCTCTTCCATTCTAATAATCTAAACAATCTAAATCAATAGTTCAACTTCTCTATTACCACGTCCCTTATTCTTTTCTCCAGTGTCAAGATTTCAGGATTCGATCAATCTAGTGTACACTACAACGGAAATTTCAATTGAATTATTGAAACTCTGTGTTTGCACTTAGTCTTACAAAGCATTCACCAAGTGCAACAAGGCGTGCTTGTGACTCTGTGTTGGCATATAGATTTGAAACATTCTCCATCTACAAATGAATTTAATTAATACAATGATCATAATATAAGAAGTTAGGGAATTGTCATTATAAAGCATGTTGTAAGTAATGTGAATGTCCATTATATTTCATATTAGCATGAACATAAAGTACCGACATAAGATTTACTAAAATGCATAAGCAGGAAAAATATAACAAATTTGGATGACCGGAAAAGTATAACAGAATTGTAGAGGAGCATCTTTATGTGCTCTTGGCTATTGCTGCATCTATTTCTTATTGGAGGGGTATAACAAAAAAACATGTTATAAGTGTTATTTTGACCCCAAAAAAACATCTAAGTGTTTTTTTAAAGTATTGCAACCTCGTAAACCAAAAAATAAAATAAAATAAATCAAAGCAAAAACAATCCCTTTTTAGTAATACATATGTTATGTAAATGCTCCCTTTAAATGCACATTTCCACCCTTTTTCATATTTTAGTGGGAACTCAATTGCACCTTTTCTCCCTATTGTTCTATAATTAGTAAAACATTGCTGAAACAGAAATAAATAAATAATTCTTTATCTTCCTATTTGTTGTTTTTCTAAAAAGCGTGTGTAACTAGTTATTACATTAATAGAGAACTCATAAAAAAAAAAAAAAAAAGTAGTAATATCACTTTATATTGGTTGTTTTTCCTTTAAGCAGTGTAGTGAGTGTCTTTCTCTGATGGTTAGAGAGTACCTCTTTGTTTTTTTGTTCTGTTTTATTTTGTTTATCCTTGCATAACATTTTTTCTGTTGTTAAAATATTTTCTCACCCTTCTTCTCATAATGACATTCTTTCAAGGTGGAAAAACCAATACTAAAGAGTCAGCACTGTTCAATCTATTTTTAGATTGTGAATATATGAAGTGAAAGGAAACTATAAGAAACAAATAATTGAGACAAATTTTGAAATGCATGACATTTTATTCCTCATACAATAGTCATTACAAAGTATCAGCATCATCGGGTTATTAAAAAACTCTTACAGTACAATGGACAAAAGCACATTCACCCAAACATAGCATTTTCTCTTTACCAAAAATAAAATAGTGCTTTTTCTTTCACCCAACTCCTTATGTTCCCTTGACATATGAACTCCATCAAACTCTATGATCCTTATGAAGCTTTTAATTTCTCTATCAAAAATATTCCCTGAGAAAAGAAGAACAATAAAGTCAAAACATATTATGATTTCTTACAAAAAAGAAAAAAAAGACATCAATCTGAAACTGAAACTACACAAAAAAAGATGTTGATCAATATAAAGAAGCAACAAAGGAAAACTCAATGAAAGGAGAAACTAATACAGATCATAAATAAACATAAATGAAAAAGAAAAAACAAATAAGTATATATTAAAAAATAAAACATAAAAACCTTTGTACAAAATACACATAAACATTGAAAACTTGCTTCAGTCCACCAATAAGGCAATCCCATTTGACAGATACACTTTCTTAAGGAAAAGAATATCCTTAGTCTTTCTTGATGACTACAAAAGGATATTGCAGGCACCCAACATGGCAGCAACAACATAATCTAGATTGAGAAAATATGAAACATTGAGGAACAACCTATTAAGTATGGATTTCTTACCTTCTTGTATAACAATGCTGCTGCGAGCTGTAACCTTTATTAGCTCCTCATTTAGTCAGTGCACCTCTAACTAGCTTCTTCCAAAATAATAGGTTCAACATCTTGTCTAGTTTCAATTGTATCATTGTCACCAGTTGAATCTTCCAATTCTTGAGGTGCATTTGGTTCAACTGAGGCCCCTATGTTCATGTCAGAGATCACATGGAATCGTTTCAATGCCCACATGCCAATCATGCTCAATAGGATCCTGAACATAGAAGCATTGCAAAGCTTGTGTTCCTAATGCAAATGGGTCACCAGGTGGTGATAGATGCTGAAAATTCTTTAAAATCATCATTTTTAGCACGACGATTTGGGCTCGTGCCATCAACCCAATCACATTCAAATAAAATGACTTTTCTACCATGGTGATAATCCAACTCTATTACGTCTTTTAATACTCCATAATAATCCATAATAGCCACTCGTGGATTCCAGTCACGCTTACTAGAGTAATGCACACCTTCGAATCCCACATAGACATTGCTGTTTTGATACTTACCATGAGTATCAATAGATCTCACCCTAAACCTAAAGCCATTCATTAGGTAATTGTTGTATCGACATGCCCAAATACTTGGGCCAACTACCAATGCACGAAGATCATCTTGAACAAAGTGTTCATCTTCCACTCCGATGTTTTTCACCCACAACAATGTGTCTTAGTTGGCATGTTTCTATGAGATAACAAGCTACAACCAGTTATAACCATATTTAATGTAAATACTTACATGATTCCTATACAAAATTGCAAATATGCATAGGCCTCTTGTTACGCTTCATACAACGTACGTTGTCGATGACAATTTTCAATAACTTGTGCCTTGTGAATCCTATAAATGATATCAATGAAAGAATAATTCACAAATTCAATTAACTACCAAATAAAGCACCATGTACAACACCATGTCTTACCTTAGGTAAGGTTGCATTTCTACACAATTGAAAAGAGCGCAATGATGTGCACACTCCATCACCTCGTGGTCAAGGTGAAATACATCAGGAGTGCTTAATGATCCGCCTCGGCTTGTGAATATGAAAATTCCTTCTCTATCATTACCTTGGTCCACATCAAGGTTCCGTCCTAGTCTATTTCGATGTGTGACCACCAAGTCACCAAGATACATTGAGCAAAATGACAAGCACTCTTCTAATTTGCAACCTTATGCGATGCATCTTTCTAGACGACTCTTGTTGCATGCATGCCCTTTCAAAGTTCTTAAATACTTGCATAAATAACAAATTAAATTTCTATCACATTATATGCAATAATTTTTCATGCACAACTTACATATACTAATTTTTCTTACCTCTCAATGAGGTACATCCACCTATAGTAAACTGGACCAGCTATCGCAGCTTCCTCTCCGAGATGAATTGATAGATGTACTATAACATCAAAAAAGGCTGGAAGCATTATCTTTTCAAGCTTGCATAAAGTAAGGGCAATGCGATCTGATAAACCTTTAAAATGTTTCATAGTTCCACTATTTGAACACAAATTTTGGAAAAAAGTACTTAGCTCCAAAAATACCTTCACAACTTCTTTTGGTAAAGTGTGACGTATTGCCAATGGAAGCAAAGTTTGCATGAGAACATGACAATCGTGGCTTTTCAACCCCGTTACATTTTTCTCTTGCATGTTAAAACAATTGGCCACATTAGAAGAAAAATTGTCTCGTACTCGCGCATATTTCAATACCCGACAGAATATTTGCTTCTTAGTATGTTGCATGGTGTCTGATGTTGCTCTTATCTTCCTACGACTACCTTCTTGATATGGATGGAGATCATGTTTGATATTCAAAGTCACTAGATCAGCACGAGCTTTCGCTCCATCTTTTGTTTTACCATCAATCATTCGCAATGTGCCAATCACACTCTCTATAATATTTTTCTCAGTATGCATGACATCAAGGTTGTGACGTAATAATAAATCCTTTCAATATGGCAATTCAAAGAATATAGTTTTCTTTTTCCACTGTCCATTGTATTCATCCCTTGTCTTTCTTTTAGGACAACCTTGTACTTTTGCTCCCTTTCCAAACTTGAAGGTTAACCCGGCAAGTGTTATTAGACAATCTATGCTCGACATTGGAATTAGCGGCCTACCAATCTCATGTTGGTCATTAAAAGAATGTCGTTGTTTTTGTAACCAATGCGACAAAGGAAGCCATTTTCTATGCATCATGTATGCATACTTTCCCCCATTCTTAAGCCAAAATGAGTTTGTGTTTTCACTACAGTGAGGGCATGATTTTTTCCTCTTTGTTCTCCATCCTGAGAGCATAGCATATGCAGGGAAATCATTAATTGTCCATAAAAGGGCAGCTTGCATAGTAAATGTGTCGCTTATATCCATCATAGGTATCCAAACCTACAGACCATGCCTTATTTAACTCATCAATCAGTGGTTGCATGAATACATCAATGTCATTACTCGGACTCCTTGGACCAGGAATAAGCAATGCTAAGATAAGGTATGACTGCTTAATACACATACAAGGGGAAAGATTATAAACTCAAATTACAACAGGCCATGTGCTATGCCCATTAGTCATCGAACCAAATGGATTGAACCCATCACTAGCCAAGCCCAAACGTATGTTGCTACGTTCTCTAGCAAAATCTGGGTAACTATTATCCAAATGATGCCAAGAAGGCGAATCAGCGGGGTGCCTAAGTACACCATCTTTAGTTCGCTTCTCAGAATGTACTATGCAGTGTAGTGAGACATGTATAGTCGTTGTAACCAAGGTCTAAAATATCAATGATATCGGAAATATCGATAGTCCAAAAACACGGAAATTTCGATGGAAATATCGGGATATTATCGATATCGATAAAAATTGAATAAAAACCACGGAAATTGCAAAAAAAAAACTTGGAAATTCTTATTGAAACTTTGCAAGATGTTTATTTAGTCTATTATCTATTAGTTTATCAAAAAAAATTGGAAGGAAATACATTACATGATGGATTTAACTTATTTAAGTTGATTATATAGCGAGCTGGCAAACACTGTGAGTGTAGAAAATATGTAGTAATTAATGAAAGAAGATTAAACACACCATAATCATCTATATATAATGAATTACAACAACTAATTAGTTAGGTGAGTTGTTGAATGATGGGCAAGTGCTATAAGTTGAAACGTTGGGGGGAGTAGTTCAAAAGTAGAAACTTGAAAAAGAATGGTCATGTGATTTTTTTTTTTTTTTTGATGAAGATCATGTGAAAATTTGTTTCTTGCAAAAAGAATTCAAAACAAAACCATGTATATATATATATATATATATATATATATATATATAGTTTAGCATATTTTCACAAAGACATAAGTGATATGGGGGTTAAGGTGTTGAAGGAGTAAAATGGGAAGGGTTCGAATACCCTTGGTGTTTTTTAATATACAAATTTGTTCTAAATTGCAGACATTTTTGAAGATGATATAAATACTACACGAAGCAACTTTAATCACAAACCAATCTTCAGCAAGTTGGTTAAGGCGCTGGATTTGGTGCGTAGCTGAAGAGGTTCGAACCCCTCTATGCGCAAAAGGTGAGTTTTCAACATTTTCATGTATTTTTGAGTTTGATATCGCGATATTACTAATACATCGCGATATTATTGATAATATCGCGATATATTGCCCAAATAATGCATGATAAATGTTGAATTTATCGACCTCGATATTATCGCGATAATATGCATTTAATACTATATGGTTGTAACCTAGGCCCAATTGGAAAGTAACGTAATACTTTTTCTGGTACCTCAGTTGACTTATTTCCAATCTTCGACCCATTGGACTTGTATCTATTAGCACCACATATTGGACAAAAAGGATCATTCAAATGTCTTTTCCAAAATAACATGCAGTTATTCGGACATACATCAATTTTCTTGTAGCTCAACCTCAATGAATTAATAAGGGGGCGTTTGGTATCCTATCCAAATAGAGAACTCAAAAACTTTGATTTTTCTTAAAAACAAGGAGTTCTCAAATCCATTTTTTAAGATTCAAAAAGTTGTTTGGTATGCAACTTGAAAACAGTTTTTGAATCTTTAAAATTTGAAAACTTGTTTGGTTGGATTCTTGAAAACAATTTTTTTTCCTTCATTTTTTATAATTAAGATATTTTGATAAACATTATCAAAATTATATTAAACATACTATTTTAACATCCATATTTTAATACCATACATGTATGATCAACAAGCTCAATTGGTCTTCAAGTCTTAAATAATACATATTAAATTAAAACATTCTAGACTAAATAAATTATAAGACTAATGAGTCTGAACATAATCCATCCACATTGCTCCGGCAATGTGATCTCTAGCATCACTCATTTCATTAGCATTGTCCTCATGCAAATGGATGTGTTCTTGATTCACTTCAGAGCTTTCTTCATCTATCACTTGAAGATCATGGGCTTGATACTGATGAAATATGATGTCATTTCTTGATTGCATTCTAATGAAGTTATGCACGGTACAACAAGCAATAGGAATACATCTTTGTTTCCTAATTGGATAATTTGGCATTAACTTCAAAATAGGAAAGCGAGCCTTAAGCACTCCGAAGCATCTTTCAATAACGTCACGTAGTGATGAATGCCTATAGTTGAACAATTCCATTACCCCCCTTGGATGTCTCCCTCTCCCTCTATAATCACGCAAGTGATAACGCTCTCCACGATATGGTGGTAGAAACCTACGCATATTTGCATAACCAGAATCAACAACATAATATTTTCCTATTTAAGAACAATTAATATAAGTATTTTACTCCATTTAAATATAGTATAAAAAATATATATTGTAAGTTGATATGTTTAAATAATTTCATACCTTTTTTAGGCAATGGAAAGTTGTTCTCTTCTCCACTTATTGCATCCATCAACACTCTTGAGTCATTAGCCGTTCCTTCCCATCCTGTGTAAACATATGTGAACAACATGTCAAATGAACATGCACACATAATATTTTGTGTCACCTCAACTTTTCTGCCTCGATATGGAATTTTTTTTGATGCAGGAGCCCATGCACTGATATGTGTTCCATCAATAGCACCAATACAATCCTACCAAGTGGCAATTAAACCATGACATGTTAGTACTTAATTATATAATAATAATAATAAGAAAAAAAGTAGTTAATCATATTTACCTTAAACCACGGGTGGTAATTAGGATTCCCTATGATTTCAGGAGGTGTCACATCCATATTTGGAGGTTGAATTATCTGAGTACCAAGTCGACATATTGCTTTGAGAACTCTGTTAAACTGTCTAGACACAGTTTCTTTAGAATGTTGAAATTTCTCAGCAATCATCCTATTACGAGTTGTATGCCCAATAGTATGCAAAAACATGCACACTGACTCCTCGACGCAAATTGATCTATCATCTTGTAAGAAATCCAAGCCCATCAATGTCGAACACAAGTTCATAAATGTGTTCTTATCCATTCTAGCAAAATCAAATAACCTATCTGGATGTCCATTCAACAACTCTATCACAAATTGGCAACCTGAGAGTTGTGAAGTCATACATGGCTCTTTATGCAAACGCGAGTAATATTCATTTAGTTTTATAATTAAAAGCAACTCTCCAAATGAATCATCCAAATCAGATGATGAATCACTTTCAGAACTTGAATGAGATGATGAATACCTTTTAGAACTTGAATCATTGTTGTTAACTTCATTTGAGTCCATCCTCTATAACAAAGACAAATATAACAAGGAATAAGAAAAACATGGTAAACAAAGATAAATATCCTTCAGCAGACAAACATGAACAAAATTTAGCTAGGATCCCAAACACAATAAATCCTCAACAAAATTTAGCTAGGATCCCAAACGAGTTTAGCAACTGCATAACAAATATCAAGTTAACAAAGATGTTCAGATCCATGCAGAAACCAACATCAAATGAATGCTCAGATCCAAGTCCAAACATACCAAATAACAAGTACAAAAACAACAACAACAGCAGCTCCATAAAAACAACAAGAAACAGTACTAATCAATTGTAGCACCTAGAGAGATACCTACTACTATATAAATTAAGACTCATTCACTCTCGTTCACTTTAGTAAGCTATTGAGTCACACTCTTCTCCGTGGATCCGACATCTTCACGAACATCTTCCTCCAATCCGAATTAGTAAACTTATCCAAAGCTTTCACATAAGCATCTTCATTCACTCCCTCCATGGCCTCCAATATTTCCATACAATCCTCAACGGAGCTCAATTCTCTTATGGAGAGGATACTTCCTTCTCGCCCTTACGCTTAAGCCTTGCCAATGAAACTTCAGTTTTGGCATTAAGAGACTTTGCCCAAGTTTCAATGGCTTCATCCATTTTGGTGGACTTAGATGACTTTGACCTTGAAGGAAGATCACTTTGGGGGAATAGAGCAGCACGCTTGTTCTTGTTGCTAGTTCCTTCATCTCCCTCACTAAAGCCTCTTGAACCAATTTCTCTATTAAGACCTATGTGTGCGCCAGTGGTAAGAAAATCATTTTCTAGCTCTCTTTCAACATCAGAATCTGGAGGAGAATTAGTAGATGCATATTTCATCTATCCAGTGGCAATGGTGTTGTTGAAGATCACACCAAGCAAATCATAATGAGGACACCCTTTGCTACGAAAACGGCTTGCAAACTTGTTTTTCTGTAAAATTAAAACAAGATAGATTAGAAAATGCACATATATTGAAGGATACCAAAACAAGACAAATTATACAACAATATGCATACCTTGACATATGATGCCCAAACTTCTTCAGATGCTTGAACAGTGTTCATGATTGGGTCCCAACCCATCCCGGTATGAGAAATGAGCTTTCCAAACTCACGATGAATCTTGCGCAATCGGTTATATTTTTGCTTCAATTTGTCACGGTTGTATCATTTCCCAAACTTGTCAAACAACTTCTTTTCTATCCCAACCCACCCATTCTCATCTAAAGTATTGGTTTGCAAGCCTTTTTTTGCCTCTTCATATAATAGATGAATAAAATGGTCTTCAATAGGCTTTGGCCAATTAGCTTTATCATCAAGCTCATTTTCAAGGTCCTTGTTTGACATCTCTCTACTATGTATGAAATCAATGTAAAAAACAACAACATCACACAATGAATGATGATGACACAATTAAAGAATAGCCCTTTAGTCCACAAACAACAATGAAGAGACAATAAAGTTGGGATTTGTTGTGAAATTTCTAACTCCTTTATAAGACACAATTATCAATCACAATCAAACAAATCTAAGACAATATATACCACAAAGGATCCTTATTTGACACATGACTAGCTCAGTTTTGTATCCCGATGACGCAGAGACATATACAAATATCATCACCTTTTTTTTTTCTTCTTTTTCCTCTTCAGTTTCTGTATGTGCATTACACTAACATCATTACCAATCTCCTTTTTACCTAAGCTACCTTTCTCTAAAGGTAACACATATATAGTGGTAACTGAACAGTATCAATACATCAGTAAGTGCACAGTTGGGGATACACAATTATCAAAAGGAGACAAAACATAACAGTGGTTTAAGTGTTTCACAAGAGAGTAAATGTCACGACCCGATTCGAAAATAAGGAATATTCCCGAATCATGGTGTGAGTCATACCATAGTCATAAGAATAAAATCCTACAACCATGATATGATGAGAAATAGAGCCACAAAAATAAAAACAAATTTACTTAACATCACAAAATCAGAGTCGCAGTAGCTTGTAGTTAACTACACACTAGGATCTTTAACAAACGGTTGACTACTTACAAATATTAATTACACAAAATAACAATAAAAGCCCAGCAGCTTAGTTGAACCCTCTTCCTCAAACTTCTTCTTTAATCCTGCACAATCTATTAGGGTATGAGCATTCTAATGCCCAGTAGAGTACCGTCAAACCCCTCAAAGTCAGCTATCACAGTTAATCAAAGTGTCATGCAGCAAACAACACAAGATATACAAATTATGCAATCATACCAGATAAATAAATTTGCATATGTGGTGATGCCATGAACTCACTCCCTTCTAATCCCACTAATTCATATTCTAGGGCAACAAGCCTGCATGTCCCATACCATGCGTTTTACCACTGTGGCTCCGAATACCCTAAAACATGAACTAGCGCCCATCCGTCCCTTAGCCCATTTTTCTTTCGTTTACGAATTTCTCAACTTTCACTTTTCATTAGAGGCCCTGCTCCCATCACCCCAATATATTCAAGCTCTGCTCCCGTCACTTGAATATACTCCACATTTTATTCAGATATATCTAAAGCCTTCTCCCACCCCTTAGATATATCTCAAACGACACACACACACACACTCCAAACACCACTGTCTTTATGATGCATATGTAATGCAGCACAAACATCATTTATCTCTGCAGAATAATAATATAGATAATAACAATAATATTCCATGCTTAATCACATGCATAATAACATTCACTCAACGTCAAATACTATCCACGGAGAAACATCAACAATAATATTCACATAACATCAAATAGTATTCACCGAGCAACACAACAATAATATTTATAATACTGTATATAATCACCAAGATTAAAAGTGATATAGCCCAATCATCGGGAAATCAGGAAACCCTACCTCAAGTCCAGCTAGCTAAAGTACCAAATTTACCCTTCGGAAGTTCTCGGAGTTGTCGAATCTACACTTTTGATCCAATTCCTGAACAAATTCAAATCCAAATTATTATTGAGCAATCTTCACACTATTTCACCTAAGACCAACCTCAACATTACGCATTTCAAAGATTATGCGCGCAAATGACGAAAATGCCCCTAGGACCAACCTGGGGTCCAAAGCGGCCAAAACTCGTCCAAAATAATCTAAAACTTTGTCCTATGTCCTGTCGACACCGAAACAAGGCCAATGACACCCGTTAACCAAAAGTTACTATTTGGGTCCCGTGGGCCCCATGACAACCGATACTTTGCACTACCTCGGATTAACTCAGAACATATACCATCGGACTCGGATTGAAAAATCAAGTCGAATGGACTAAAAATATGGCGTCGGAGGCTGCCGAAACAGCCACCACGCGCCGCCACTTGCCGGAGCCGCGAGTGGGATTGCTCCGGTTACTGTTCATCATCTTCAAAAAAAATCCTGCAACTTCCCCTGTTTTTTTCTAGTTTTAAATCCCGGATTTTGTGAGACCTTTTGACCAACCAAACGTCAACGAAAATGAGCAAACTCATAATGGTTTTGAAGCTTAGTATCTGTAGTTTCTAACCCAACAAACCAAACTGAAAACGGATCTAAAACGAAGGAGAAAACCAGCTCCAAAATTAGGCTCGTGACTGGTCTTTCTGCAGAAAACAGAGTTTTTTTTCCAAACTTTGAACAAGTGTTCAACCTATCAAAACTCAACCAAATTCGACGAAACAAATTGTGTTTTGTTCCTTGACATGTCTAGTTTAAAACCCCACAAATTAATTCCTCAAAAACTCAAAGGATTAGGAGAAACATAGAGCCAAAGTGGGGCTCGCGAACTGCAAATTTCCAGATTTTGTTCAAAGTTGTTTTCAACTATTCTAACACCCCAAGTGGTTCCTAAGGCTTTTAAAACTCTTCTTAACTTCATACCTATCATTAGAACTCATCAAAAACTCAAAATACAACCAAAAACACAACACCCACACTTGAAAAATCACTCTATCTACCCAACCCGAAAATAGAGATTCAACATCTTCCAATTCAATCTTCCCAACACTCATATGACTCAAATCATTCTTTAAGAGATTAAAATCACACAACCACAAGGTTAAAACCAGAAATTTCGAAATCAACTCACCTTAGAACTCTTTTCTTCTCTTCCTTCTATTTTCTCCTTTCTTCCTCACCCAAATTTCATCCAATTCTTATCTTAGTTCATGCAATTATTTTCCTTAGCCTAGACTAGGTGACTCATCTACCCAAAGGTTTACAACTCATCCCAAAATCTGATTTTTGAAGAGAAAGAAAGAGGGAATGGGGGAAGAATGAAGGAAAGGATGAGTGTTTGGCTTCCACGTTGCTTCTTCTTTTCTTTTCTCTTTTTTTTTGTTTTTTTTGTGTGGTTATTATCTACAAGGGTATTTTGGTAATCTTTAACACATAGGGGTATTTTTTTGGTCATTTTTGTCCAACTTCAAATTAAACATACTTAATTTAATAATCTCCATCCAAAAATCTCTTGATAAAATACCCATAATCTTCTCCACCATTATATTATTTTTCACTAAAATATGAAAATCCACCTTAAATTTTTCGGGGTATTACAGTAAAATAGAAGAAATGGAGAACAGTTCAGAAGCAAATCTGCGAATTCATAAGCATACGTCTGATTATAAAATCAAAGAACAAGATACTGAATAAAAATAAAATGAGAAAGAGAGATTGTAAAATGTTCTCAGCAACCAAACATATTGTAAAATGAGAAAGAGAGATGATTGTCGTCAAACTTTGCTACTACCGTCGAGATCTTTGGATCCACTAGAATCTCCCCTTTCAGCTTCAACCCCAGAGATTTCTTTGTCTTTGTACCTCTCAACCTTGAAAGCCCTTGGTATCCATAAGCAAGGTGGTTCTATCTACCAGACAAAAGAAACCCATTATCAAATTTAAACAGAAACTCACATTACCAGCAAGCAAAACCCAACTACCCAAAAAAAATCGAGAAACCAAAAGACAAAAGGAATAGAAAAAGCAAACTGACCTTTGATTTGGAAATCCCCAATTTCTAGGGTTTGAACTGATGAGGGAGAGGAGGAGAGAGGTAGAGAGAGAGGGTCGAAGAGAGAGAAGGACAAAGAGAGAGATGGAGAGAGAGGGAGCAAGCGAGCTTCAAGCTTCTCCCATGGAAGCTTGAAGCTTGAGCGCAGAGCGAACAAGTAGAGCGAACGCGAAAAAAAAATTCAGGAAAAACGCATTTGTTTTGTTTTTAATAATAGGGGTCTTTTTAAGTTTGTTTTGGGATTGAGTTTTTAAAACTGGGCCTACCAAACGAGTTTTTGGGCTTTTGAATTTAAAATTTGTTTTTGAGTTTATAAAGTTGGACTCAAATCAGATACCAAACATGCCCTAAGCTTCTTAGTGCGGTAAAAATTAGATGAAATATTTTTTTTTAATAATTTTCAATAGTGTTGAGAAAGAAACATCAGTCCAACCATGTAAAACTTTTGCTTGGAACATTTTCACAAAAAATTCCAACTTCTAGGTTCCACTCCCAGGATATAGTTCTTCATTAGCCTCATCGAGTAAAGCATAGAATTTTTTCGCTTTTGAAGTCGGCACAAGTTTGGGTGGTTGACGATTCTTCTTCTTGCTGAACCAGATTTGGGTTAAAACCATGCCAATAACCCTCATTAATCAAATTGTACATGTTAACCTCAGGTATATTGTTATCAAAAATTTCAAATGCATGAACACCATTACTATCAACACTAGGCAACAGGTCACCGTGGTCAACCCACGACGCATCTACATAATGAGGATCCATTCCTTCACACTTCAAATGAGCCTTAATCACTTGTGGTTCACGCCAATACGTTGTAACATTTATGACAATGACATTTCAGTTTTCCCTCGAATGAAGCTTAACCCATAGCCATGCTAATGAATGCACGCAGTCCCTTAAGGTAATCATCTCCTAGTCTATGCAAATGCACCCAATCCTTGTTTATCTCTAAACATGAGTCCCCAACAAGATAAAACAATAGAAAAAAAAAACAAATTACATATATATGAAGAAAATGACCCACTGCAATATCAACACAAAAAATGGATACAAGTTCATGAATATATTCAAATGCAGTCATAGCTGTAGTTATATCTTTTATTTAACAAGAACAAGAAGGAAGAAAACCCAAACAGTCAAGTATACCAAACTGAATCAAATTGACCAAATTCATGTTATTCTTAGTTTTCCCCAATTCTGCATATTAGTGTCAGTTATCATCAGTAAAAGATTTACAATCCTTATTACAAAAAATTGGATACAAGTTCATGAATACATAATACCCCGAAACATTTATACTCAATTGTTTCAATAATATTTGGAAGAAGAAGAAAATTGTATTTCATACACGAAGAACTTACCTCAATATTGAATGACAAACTGAAATTAGCAAGATAAAACCAAATAGCAGTTGCTGTGAACATAAAAGTATAGACAAACCTGTTGCTATTATCTCCCAAAGAATGGGCAAGAGGATGGGCTACCTTGCTTAGTTGTTTTGATAGGGAGGACACCCAAAAAGGCAAGAGGAAAGAAAACACATAGGGGTGAATAAAACTGAGCACTTTGTTTTATTTATAAAAAAAAATAGACATTGAACACAAATCGTTTATCACCGTGCCACAAAGTTTTTTTGGGAGATTGATTTTTTTCAAAAAGTTTTTGTCATTTGGACAAAAACTTTTTTGGTCAAACACGTTTTCGCAAAAACTACTTCTCTCGTAGGACTCACAAAAACTAAATCTACAAAAGGAACGAAAATGATGAATTGTGCCCTTTCAGTCACACAAAAAGCCCTTTTTTTTGGTCCAAGACACAAAAAGCTTAATGCATCCTTTGGCTATGCTTTTTCATTTTGGGTCAAAATTTTGGTAAAGTCCACATTTATTAGTTTTTGTGCTCAATTATTCACATATAAAAGTGAATAATATGCATTAAATTATTTTCAAATACAACATAAATTATTTGAAGTTTCAGTTTTCATTTTACTAACAGCATAATATAGCATAGGTAAATTTTGTGCCAATTAACCTATAAATTTTGCTACACAATTGAAAGAGAAATGAAACAACCGCAATATCAAATTCAATAAAAGTTACATTAATGTATGTTGAGGTCCAAAAAAGTCACGGTTCGGCCCAAATAAATTCTCGGCCCAATGCAATATCTTACCGAGAAGAAACCCGATTTGGGCACGTGAAAGTTCGTCATATGCGCTTGCACACATGTCACGCCAAGCAAATAAGCAACACGCCACGCTACAAGCTTAAGTGGACCCAAGCCACGCAAGATTACTGGGGCTTGCTTGAGTGGGTTGTGGTATGGATGGTAATAAATCGACATGAGGCCCATTGATGGGTCGAGAAATGGAAGTCCCGGGTTGCTTGGGAGCCTCGGAACTCAAGCCCATTTCTTAGGCCCAAACATGTGGGTGAGCACAAAGAGAAAATTATCCCAACCAAAATAGCCTATTGACTCAACCAAAAAAGCCCAATGGTTGATAGCCCACTTACTCAATAAACCAACTTGGCCCATACAATTACAATAGAAGAGCTGCAAAGCTCCAGCACCTGGCTGAAGAACAAAGCCACGAAGGGAAGTCTGGAGGTCCACTATGCAAAGTTGCTGGGAAGTTCCAACACATGGGAGGAACAAGTTTCAAGTAAAAACTTCCAAAGGACCAAGGGATATTGAAGCCCAGATCACCATTTGAACCAGCATGCATACCCATTCTCTTTCCCTCATCAGACCTGGCCATAAAAAAAAAGGAAGAAAGGAAAGGAAGGAGATGGCTGAAAATGGGAGTTTTGAGGTAGCTGCGGGAAAGGGCCTTGAGCTCCCAAAAATCCCTGATTTTGTGGGATTGGGCAGAGTGGATTTCACCAAAATAGGATGATTGAAGGGATGAGGGGAGAAAGGAAGGGAAAGACTTGGCCAAATTGGATAGAAGCCATTAGGGTTTCTTGGAAAATGGTAGCTTCCAGGGCCTATAAAAAGAGGCATTTCCTACCCATCATGACAACCCACATTTAGAGAGCAAGCTTCATCTCTCATCTCTGAAACTCTGCAATTTCGTGCCCTATGCCTCCATTTTCTCCCATTTTCTCTTATGGCAAGCCATTTCAAAGTCTGACATAGCTTTTGTCAGGCTGCTGGAAAATTACCCAAAACACTTAATACTTCACCACTAGCCACAACACATATCCAGAGAGCAAGCTTCCTCTCTTGCATGCAAAACCCAGCAATTTCGTGCTCCATTCTCCCTTCTCTCCCATTTTCCCTCTTCTGGCAGATTGTTCTCACATTTGACAGAACCTCTGTCAAGCTGCCGGAAGAACACTTAAGACACCCATTCCTTTCCATCCCTCATTCCCAACCAAACCTCGCTTCAAAATCCCTTTTCTTGATACCCATATTTCCCCAGGAACACTTAATTTTCTCTTCGGTGCTAAACTCATGTCGATTTTGCTCCCATGCCACAAGCTTCTCATGCCAAGCCAAGAATTTATCTGTAAGCAGCCATTATTTTCGTTGGTGAAGGTAACCGAGGTGTTTCCTAAGGCTTTACAACCCTTTCGAAGCATTCTTGGGGCTTGATCTCTGAACTCAGACACAAGGGGGAAATTTCAGCCATTTTGCTCTTTACAGCAACCCAGCCCATCTGTAGCTGCCGGAAGAAAAAGACCCCCACAATGTACAATATTGTACATGAAAAGAAAATGCTACATTAAGGAAAATACGAGAAAGTGACTTAATTTTGTCTAAACCTCGTCGTTAGAGCTACTTAAAATTTCCACAATAACAGATCGGTTCTTATTCAAAACTGAATGAGGTTTGTTGTGTGGCCCATTACCTATGTTGCAAGAGTGAGCATATGCATCATCAAAACAAACAATGGAGCTATCGTCGGGTTATGCTTCATAAGTGTGGTCAGCATCTTCTGAGACCAAATTGATTAGGTATGTACTAGTCCTCCCTGGATAAAATCAACTAGGCATGTTGAAGAAAAATGTGAATCTCCCAACATAATTTCACCATCACTAATTAAATAATGGGGTTTCATTATTTTAGGTTCGACCCATTCGAGACACAGAGTCTCTTAATTACAATCCCTTACTTTGAAGGAACACCCTTTGATTTCATTATAAAGAAACAGAACATGTGTGTTTGGTTTTGCGGCTGCCCCTAAGTTGAACCTTAGGGTGCCTACGTATCCCCTGCGAGATTCAAGCCACTTGTAGCTCAAAGAATTGCAATGAATAAATGACTCATTGCAAGGAACATTTGATTTGAATTGTATTGAGTGAATTTAGCTGAATAAACCAGGGATTTGATTTTGAATTGTGTTTGTGGCGAATTTGGTTAAGAATAAACCAAGGATTCTGTTTGGATTTAAGATTTGGGTGGTTGCATCTAGATTGAGTCTCTAGATTGCCTACGTACCCTTTTGAAGGGATCATACCAACGTAGTTTAGAATTGATTTGTGTCAAGATGGATATTTAATTTGTGGTAATTTGGCTTATGTAACCAGTGATTCAAATTTGGTTACGGTTGCGTCTATTGGTATGGTAGACTGCCTATGTATCCTTGATGGGATCAAACCAACGTAGTTCCAACTTGATTCGAAATTAATGGGTAAGTGTGGCCAATTAATTTAGAATTTGTGTCTTTGAGACAATGTGGAGATGTTGAAATTTTCATAGGAAGATGACCCATTGGAAAAATTGGAAATTTATGGGTAAGTGTGACCCACTAAGTGAGAATTTGTGTTTGAGAGATTTGAATTTAATCTCATTGAAATTTGCAAGGGTAGATGACCCATGCGAAAAATTGGATGGTTTTGTACCATTTTTCTTATTGTCAATGTCCAAGAAAAATAATGAGCAATTTTGATGAACCCACTAATTTTCTACAATTGACATTTGCATTTGGACCCAAATATGGCTATGAGGATTTTAAAATTGATCCATTGACTATATAATAGGCAATTTGGGCCTTGTAAATTTAATGGGTAATTATTTGGATCACCCATTAAATATTTTGGGCTTTTGAGAATTAATAGTTAGACAACCCATGAACAACAATTGGTTTACAATTGTGGTCTTCGTGACAAAAGCAGCAGCGTGAAGCTCATCCTTTTAGGTGAATCAGTCATCATCAAATTAGGACTTCCAGAATTGGAATTGTAGTCTTGACTGACTTGGAGAGAAATTATACCACCGCCCAAACTTCTCACTATTTAGAGGGATTTACTTTACTTTTCTTTTTTTTCTTTTTTTTCAAATGCTATGCTTCGACAAAACCTGCTCTCTTAGTCACAAGATCTGAGAGCCATTAGACTACCGTGGAGAAACATTGACTGCACCTTGTCTTGCATGATTGGTTTGTTTGCTAATACTGTGAGTCTTTCTTTCTTTTTGTTACTGTAGCAACCTTTTCCAATTGTCATACCCAAAACAAAACACAGAGCAACATCATTTCCTTCTGTTTTGATTGTTTGCAAATAGTCACCAGATGAGGAATTCAAGGAATGGGCTGCACAACGTGGCCTTCCTTTTCAAGCTTTGTTTCTCTTCTTTTTTGCTCACTACCGTTTTTCTTTTTGTTCTGTCTATGTGCAAACAGCTGATTTCTTTTCGTTTTCGTTTCGGAGTAGCACGCTCAAAGAAATTAGTGGGCTTTTTTTTTATCAAAGAGGGAGAGAGTTGATCAAATTCTCCAAAGGCAGAGGTATAACCCATTTTTATTTGTTGTGAGATTAAACCCCAAATGGTTTTGTTTGTGGGTTTTGTACCCAAAATGAATCCGTCATCTAGAGAACTCAGTGTATGAGTTTTATACCCAAAATGGATATGTCATTCAGAGTATTTGATTGAGGGTTACACACCAATGATGGATTTTGTATCCAAGAATTTTTGGGGTGTAAAACCGGAAGCCTTGATTGAGGGTGAAACACCCAGGCTTTATTTCTAGGGTGCAATACCCAAACTTGTTTTCAGGGTGCAAACCCATATTTATTTTCAGAGTGAAATACCCAAGCTTTGTTTTCGGGGTGGAACAATGCTTTGATTTCAGGGTTTATTACCCAATGATGGATTCAACATCCAAGAAATTTTGATTCAAGGGATGTCGCCCCAAAATTTGATTTGTGGATTTTATACCCAATCATGGGAGACTTCAAGAGAAGAGCCTTGTTGTAGATGCAACATGTATCTGACTGCTTCTGTCTTTGCATGGAGTAGAGGTGTTGATCCTCATTTTTCCTCTGCAACTGCACGACTATCCTTCTTTACCTTTGTGGCTTTTCGGGTTTTTCCTCTCCAACCTCCTAGTTGTCTCCTCTCTTTTATAGAGTGATTGCGAGAAAGAGTTTTGGGATGGAACAATCCTTGTTCAAATTGGATTCCTTCTCCTACTTGATCAAATTATCCTTTTCCTTTATTTGTCCCTTCCTTTTCTCTAGGGATATGATCAGGGACAATTTGATATACATATTGTTTCAAATTTGTTTTGAAAACAAGTGTAGTGTGGGGACCATACCCACCCAACGTTGTGAGGCTTATCCAACACCTGCCTATGAGTTTCAGGTGCCACATCTTCAACTAGTGGTAGAGTATTTGTGCGACATCTATTATTATTGGTTGTTAATCATTCATGTGTACATATGTTTCCACCAGGTAACCGCAAAGCATTAAGACAAGGGCCCATAGTTCAAGCATGATGGTTTGTTGAAGAAATTTGTGTTGCAATAGTTGAAGTGGTTGGGTTATGTGATGACTCACTAGCAGTTGGGGATTGAGTTCCTATTGTAACAGGACGGGTACAATGATTCCCCCATTTTGTGTGACGGATAAAAACACTATGTTAGAACATAAATAGATTTATTTGAAATGGAAATGGTGTGCGTGTGAACATTTTATATAGACAACATAAAAGGCACAAATTTGGATTCATGCCTGTAATAAAAATTGTTTAGGCACGAATGATACCAACGTGGCATATATATATATTTTTTCTTTTTTACCCAATGTGACATCCTACATCAGACATATGAAGGATGATTTATGGAAATGTGAGAGACACAATGTTTCCTATTCGTACTCTATATAGGCAATCTAAAAACACGATTTCAGTATGTGTGCTCTATTAGGCAAGATAAAGGCACACTTTCAGTACATTTGTGCTCTATAGGTTAACATACTTTGTGTTGAGGCCCAAAAAATCCATGGTTGGGCCCGAATAAATTCCTAGCCCAAAACAATATATTATTGGAAGAAGACCCGATGTAAAGTACACAAAAGTCTGCCATGCACAAGCCATATCCTGCATGCCATGCCGAATAAAAACCTGTCATGCTAGAAACTGAGATTAAAATTATAAGGATGCATTTAGCTCTGCAAATCCATGCCAATTATCCTATCAAGCGTCATACTTAAAAGCATGCCAATCGACATGCCATGCCAAGCGGGAAATTATTATCCTACACCCAATCGCACTACAAGCTTAAGTGGGCCCAAGCCACTCAAATGCCTGGGGCTTGCTTAAGTGGGTTGTGGTATGGATGGTAACGAGTTGTCATGGGGCCCATCGATGGGTCGAGAAATGGAAATCTCGGGTCGCTTGGGGGCCTCGGGATTCAAGCCCATTTTCTTAGGCCCAAATGTGGGTAAGCACAAGAGAGAAGATAGCCCATTGCTTCAACTAGAGTAGCCCAACCAAAATAGCCCATTACTCCAATTAGAATAATCCAACCAAAAAGCCCAACATTTGATAGGATCATCTCATCCATTGGATAGATCATGTGGTTTCTTAAGAAGCCCATATAATTAGAATAAAAAGCAGCACAAGCTTTGGTACTCATCTGGAAAACAATATCACGAGAGAGCTTGGGGAATCCACATGTGAAAGGGCTGCTGGGAGGCTAAGGAGGAAGTTCCAAGTGAAAGCCTTCAAGAGACCAAGGGATATTGGCATGCAGGGAGGGATGCCATCCCTCGAACCAGCATGCACACCCATTTTATTTCCTTCAGCAGATTTGGCCATGGGAAGAGGAAGAAAGAGGAGAAAGAAGATGGGTGAAAATGGAAGCTCTCCTCTGAAGCAGCCGCGGGAAGAAGCATTGGGCTCTCAAAAATCTCTGATTTTGTGGGATTGGGCAGAGCTGATTTTGCCACCATGAGGTAAGTCAAGAAGGAGGAGAAGAAAGGGAGAGGAAAGCTTAGCTAGATTGGGAAGAAACCATTAGGGTTTCTTGGAGAAGAACCATTCCCAGTAGCTATAAATAGGACCCCTTCTACCCAACACAACACAACCCACAACCTTCAGAGAGCAAGCTTTCTCTCTCACTTGCAAACTCAGTAATTTTCGTGCTATCCTTGCCCATTTCCCTTATTTCCCCTGTTTTGGCAGATTGATAGAAGCTTTGACAGAGTCACTGTCAAGCTGCTGGAAACTGCTAAGGTCACCCAAAACTCTTCACCATCCTTCTCCCTCTTCATCAAACCTCCTTAGAACCCCTTTCTCCTTCCATTTGAAACTCTGTCTCTCATAAGAACTCATAGCTCTCTCTAAGTGCTAAACTCATGATAATTCTTGCTCCCATGCCACAAGTCCCTTATGCCAAGCTAGAAAATTTATCTGTAATTTATTGTTGTTTTCATTGGTGAAGGTAACCAAAGAGTTTCCTAAGGCGTCATCACCCTTTCGAGACATATTTGGGGCTTAATCTTCGAACTCAGATACAAAGGGGACACTTGCATCAGATTGCTCTTTATAGCAACCCAGCCCACTCGCCGCCGAAAGAAAAAAGCCCCTACAGTATGCAGTACAAAGGCATGGAAAATCAGTATTTGTGCGCTATGTAAGTCTTGAGACTTTGAAATGAGTGTCTAATATTGAGCCTCAAAAATTCAGTATTCGTGGTCTCTATAGGCCACAAACATCCACTATTTGTGCTCTCTATATGCAACGAAAATCCAACATTCGTGTTCTCTCTAGGCCACAAAAACCTAATTTCGTGCTCTCTATAGGCCACAAAAATGTCAAATGTATCCAATACAGTGATTGGTCCATGATGAAGCACCCTATTTTATATGGATAATGACAAATAACATTGTGGTTTAAAAAAACAAAAAGGTAAAGAATGCTTTGAGGTAGAATTTGATGTAATAAAAAAACTCACTGCTTATATATATTTTTTAAATAAGGTAATTTGTCATACATAATTTATTTAAAACCAAATACGAAGTATGTGAAAATATCAATACATGAAGAGTTAAACATTATCTGACAAAAAACAAGAGTTAAACATTACATAAATACAATTCCATCTTAGCTAGAGAGACTTGGTGGTTATATACGGTTTTATCTGGATTTTTACTGTCTAGAAGACTTTTCCAACTAAAGTTGGCTTTTGTACTCCTCATACCAATTGTTAAAATCATCTGTATTCCATACGCCAAATTTGTTGGATGGTCTAGCACCATGATATTACCAAAATAACGAGCTGTGCTAATATCTGACTCTGTTGCATCTGTGATTGCCAGAAGAACTTCAGTATCACTTGACAAGCATATGATATTTGGTACTGATGTTTGTCTTCCATATTCGTCTTGCTTCCCTTGCAAAGTTGGTGGTATCAGCCCTGAAGATTGGTGTTTGGTTTTTTTAGGTGGTGAGTCTTCAATGATGATAACTTCAATTTTTTGTGGAGAATAATTAATTAGACTCGAACCAACTGAAGAACTTTGCTTGGGACCCTTGTTACCAAACAAATTTTTGAAACTTTCTTTTTAGAATCCATTGCAATTCCTCAATGTACATGTAAGATAACGAGAGAAGATGATTTTATTGGTAACTAGAAGGCACAAATAATGTTTTGTGGGTATAATTTTTTCTTAATATTTAAGCAAAAGGGCACAAAAATATATATATGATGGTTGAAAAGACTTTTTTTTCTTCTTCAGAAATGTGAGCAGGTTGGGCACAATTATCTGCGCCTTATTAAATCACGTGAAAAAAGTGTGCTAACAATGAAGACAAGTATGAGAATTGGGCATGAAAGTTGTGCCTAAATTCACTTGAGCACAATTATTTACTTCTTCTATTCAAGTTGGACACGAAACGATTGTGCCTTTTCTGCATATGACACAAATATAATATTTGTGTCCAATGTGATTCAAAAGGGCACAACCCTCTTTTTTGTGGCCTTTGGATTGTGCTTTTTGTCCACTTTTCTAGTAGTGAATGCATAATCTAAACCAAGATATTAAATATCGATATTATCCCCGATATTATCCCGATTAATCTGACTTTTGGGGGGCCGATATTTTAGCAACTAACCATGGTGTTATCGTCAATATATTGATATTATCCCGATATTATCCTGATAATATCAAGGAGATAACTTTAGCATTTTTATGAATGATTTGGGCAATATATCGAGATATTATCGATAATATCCCGATACGAAACCCAAAAAATACATGAAATTTTTTGAAAAGCCTCCCCTGTTGCGCATAGAGGGATTCGAACCCCTCCCATTTTACTCCTTCAACACCTTAACCACCATATTACTTATGTTTTTGTGAAAATATACTCATAATTAACCAACCATTTCCCTACCCTTCATATCCCATTCCTGTTGGGATGGAATCAAGCGACTCATGGAAAGAATCCGAGACTCAATCTTCAAATGATTTTGCTTGTGGACAACGTCAACCAATCTCGGATCCATATGGGTGGCATGTTAACAATTACATGCAAAACTATTTTGGGGATTTATCATTTGATGACTACTCTTCAAAATATACTTACTCTACACATAGAGATGATGAAGATAGTGAAAATTTTGAACCTCATAGGAACTCTATGTGGTACTAAGTCACTCATGTATCTTACCATGCAATGTATAAAGTGTAAAATATTGTAGTAATTCATTATATATAAATGATTACGGTGTGTTTAATCTTCTTTCATTAATTACTATATATTTTCTACACTTATAGTGTTTGCCAGCTCGCTTTATAATCAACTTAAATCAGTTAAATCCATCATGCAATGCATTTCCTTCCAATTTTTTGTGTGATAAACTAATAGATAATTGACTAAATAAACATCTTGCAAAGTTTCAATAAAAATTTCTAAGTTTTTCTTACAATTTCCGTGGTTTTTATTAAATTTTTACCGATACCGATAATATCCCGATATTTCTTTCGATATTTCCATGTTTTTGGACTTCCGATATTTCCGATACCACCGATATTTTAGACCTTGATATAAACTAATCTAACAAACTACTTAACTTAGTTAGTAAAAAGTACATATGTGTTTTATTAAGCAAATTTTTTTGGTAAGTTACAACTGAAAAGTTCGGCCAGTATATAATATTTTAATATAATTTATTTAATTTATTTAATATATATTATTTTTATTCAATAATATGTGAAAAATACGGGTATAATATGTGAATTTTGTCTATATTATTCAAAATTGTGTTAAAAACACGTGTATTAAACGTGAAAAATACATATGTATATGTATAATTTGTGTATTGTACATTTGCTTTTTAAAAAACGTGTATTTAAGACGTGTACGTAAAACGTAAGTATTATTGAAGATGTGTATGGAAGTATTATTGAAGACGTTTGCTTTTTAGTCTTTAAAACGTGTATTGAAAACGAAAGTATTATTAAAAAATATGTACTTACGTTTATAATACGAATATTAAATGAGGAAAATACTAACTAGGCTACTTAACTACAAAACTAATTAACTACTATATTATTAACCAACACCAAAGCTCAATTGACTTTTGACTTTGGCAACGGTAGTGCGGTCCGTGTCCTTTTGACGGTGGCATCTGTGATGGCTCTCTGGTGTGAACTTGGCTTTATGGCTTTCTGATGGACCTCTTCACTGTGTTCTTTTGTTGCGCTAATTGTGTATTGCTTGTTACTGTTGTGCTTTAGGAAAAAGATGTCTAATTGCTGTTATTAAATCAATCACACACACAAATTCAGAAATAATCATGATCGAATCATCTTTGTTTGTGTTCATAATTCATAATAAAGACCCCTATCTCTAGCGGACATAGAAATCACTTTGTATTGGTGGATCTTTATGTCTCCGTTAGAAAGAAAAGACATACAATTATCCAACCAAAAACGAGAAAGAAAAAAGCATACTAATGGAGATCGACTATAACATTTTAGTGCTTATTGATGAACTCTGTGATCCTTGAAATCAGAATCTCAGTTTGGGAAGCCGTCTGCGGATCCATTTCAATGGCAATCTTGTTAAGATAAAAGCTATGAGCCACACCAGGGCTAATCAAGAGCTCCACATCCTTCTCAGCCTTCTTCATGGCTTCATAGTATTCAATCTCAGTATCTACAATCATGTCCATTTCAGCAACGCATAGAAGAAATGGTGGAAGCTTCAGGGTAACTAAATCCGGTGCTCCAGAACCCATCGGACAAGTTATAGGATGGTCCTTGCTGGACCCCACTGGAAGTGCCAAGCTCAAAAACTTGTCCACCATGTCAAGTGTAAGCATAGGAGACTCTGGCTGCTCCAACTCCGACCTGCTCCTCGTGGATCGAACGAAACCGGGGTGGATAAGAATCCCACCTGTTAGCCTCATGTGGTTCAAATCCACCTTCCCCGCTCGAGCGGCCAGCTCATGCACAATATTTCCTCCTGTGCTATCTCCTAGAAGGATCACACGGTTGAAGTCCGCGTGGTCCACCAGCCATGGCTCGTACGAGTCACCTTGAGCAAGGGATCGAAGCCAGAGGAGAGCAGACCAGCCGTCGTCTATAGCAGCGGGCAGACGGTGCTCGGGTGCGAGCCTTAGATAGACAGAGACAAAAATGGCCTTGGCTGACCGTGCAAGATTGGTGTACATGTGGTAGTACATGTACCAATCAGCTCGGCTTATGCAAAAGCCACCTCCATGGAAATGGAGGATTATGGGCAGCTTTATCTCATCCCTGGGTTTTATCTCCGGTACATAGATTCGTACCTGAAGGCCTGAGTCTTTGTCGACCACCACATCACGTGTAGCAACTCCATTGATGAATTCTTCATGGGGTTGGACCGGCTCGACCATGAACTGTACCTCAGAGGGTCCAGTCCATGTGCGGTCAGTCGAACCATCTTCGAAGACTTTAAGCCAACCGGACACTTCATGGAGCAACTTCTTCTGGGAGATCATGGTTGATAAGTCTAGTTACGAGGAAGAAGTGCGAGAATTAGTATATGTGCGTGACCTTGGGGACGACCCTCTCTGTCTCTCTCTCTCTCTCTCTCTATATATATAGAAGTTGTGTGTGTGAAACTAATTAAGAAGAAGCTTCTAATCATGCACGACCTATTCATAAATGTGAAAGCCAAATTATACGTCTTTTTTTAATAGCCATGATGAAACTAAACTATAAATAAAAAAATCAATAAAAAAGTAGCAAGTCATGAGCAGTTGTTGACTGAAAAAAAATACATTTGTTGCCGGACTTGCAAATGACTTGCCGTGTGTATTGTCCATGATACCATGCATTTATTGGATACTTATTCTGAGTAGTGGCATGCACATTGTCTACCACATGGCATGCAGTATCCGCATTATGTTATTACTGTCCGCTCATCTAAGGACTTAAAAATGAGGTCTCGTGAACACCTATTTAATAAAGGTCATTAGATTAATCCAATGGCGCATATAGTTAGTAAACTAAACCCTCATTACCCCAATTATTCTAATAATAAAACCAAAATAAAAATAAAAATTAGGGATTCATGTTCTTTCTCAAGAGTGATTCCTTCCCCTCTAATTTGCTTTTCTGTCCGATTTTTTTCTGTTTCAGGTAGGCACAAACTGATTCTAAACTTGATTCTTCAATTATTTTGTATTGTTTTTCTAATATAAAGAACCAATTTTAAAATTCCATGCACCATGATTGGTAAAGAAGAAGTGGCGATTGACCACCCCGATTGTCATCTTCATCATTTTCCAGCGTGCTTGAATAAGTTTGGTCTGTCTTTCAACTTTTCAAATCTATTTGCCTTTGGGTAGTGGTTAAGCCCTTCTTCTTTTCTTTCGCTGTTTTTTTTTTTTTGTATATTTACTTTGAAAGTTTTTGTTATATGAATCAAGTATCTGCTTGTTTGGTGTTAAGATCAATTCAAAACTGTAGTTCGCTCCAAGAAAGTGATCAAATTGATTACCCAGTTAAAGATATTTGCTGCTTAATGATCAATTTCTAAGGAACGAAATCAAGTATAATCATACTCTCACTTTATTAGCTGGATTTTTTTTTTTTTTGGATTAGAATAATTAGGGTTTGTTTCGGTAAATCAGGAGTATGAATAAGGGTTTAGTCTACTAACTATATGTGTCATTGGATTAATCAAAGGGCCTTTATTAAATAGTGCTTACAGGAGACCTCATTTTTAGGTCCCCAGGTGAGCATGACGGATTCCCAGTGTATGGCTTTATCTTATTGATCATCTTTATTAAAAGTAGGGTCATGCCAAAAGGGAGTATTTTTGCTTACAATTTTAACCCAAGGTGTATGCTCACCACCTTTCTCAACACATGACACATGTCCATAAATCAAAGTAAAAAGTCAACCATAGTTATGCTTATGGACATATGTCAAATATCAAGAAGGGTGATGAGCATACACCTTGGGTTAAAGTGGTGAACAAAAATATTTTCCATACTGAAATAGGCCCTTCTAACTCAAAAATCATAAACGATAACCCACCAATAATACAACGTTAAGTAAAACCCAATTGCATGACAATGTGTCCATGTAAATTTATTTATTTACAAATTATGCCACTAGATCTTTATGTGGTGGCTAACCGTTTTTCATCCCCTAATTTTATGCAAATGCATAATGCATCTCTCACTGCACATTTATATTTGCTCTCCTATAATAATAGGCTACAATCAAATTTGTTCAAATACTCCCTTTTAACCTCCTATAATAATAGGCTATAATCAAATTTGTTCAAATTATCCTATGACCACGAACTATTTAGGAAGTGGACATGGTACAGAAAGTTCTCATGAACTTAACTTCTTTAAATCACTTTATAAGTCTCACGATCCATGCACTTGTTGGTTAAGTAAATGACTAAGATCATTACTCAAAACAACATAATTAATGCCCTTAATTAATAAAGTGAAATATCCTTAAAGTTTACATCTCATGATTGGCTCTAGAGCGTACTTCTAACAATGACATACAGTTTCACTAATTCTTGATTCTCGCTACTTATAACCTTGTATGGTTTTTATTAGGGATTTATGCTAAAATAGCCACTTTTCAAAACATTTATTCAATAATAGCCACTTCCCCATTTTGGAATAGAAGTTTTGTAAAGTGGCTATTGTAGCCAATTTCGCTTTTTATTAATTTTAGTTTTTTATGAAAAAAAAACTCCATGATTATAACAAAATTAATGGCCGCTCTTAGGTCAATTTGTTCACTTATTACTATGTTTTTTTGCACATCTGGTAATGTATCTCCTAAACTTAAGAGAGCTTAAAAAATTGGAGTCCGTACAAGCGGAAAGTCAGTTGATATCAGAAACGCCTTCACAATTAATTCCAGCACGTTGCATGTAGAGATAAAGATATGGTGAATATAATTATAACACATTGCATACAACAAATTGGAAAAACAAGTCCACAACAACACCTTATTCTTAGAAGATTGGCACCAGAGAAATATTATAACAGCCACTAAAGCATGTACACACCCCAATATATTAACAGCGGTGTGGCTCCATTATTCTTAGACTTCAACTTTAAACTTAGCTTCTTTGCCTCCCCAATTCATAGATAGACTTCAACTTTCCATTTTCTTCATCACCTGCTCTCACCGTTTAAACATATAGACCAATATTAATCATACTTTTAAAACAGAATTCAAAGGCTAAAAATATGCCAATAAGTTCTGAAATGGTTTTGTTCCCCACTCTTGTTTCTGCATAAGAAGAAGATGAACAGTCTCCTTCCTATTCTACCCAACTATGAAAAGAATAAGAATACATAAAAAAATATTTCCTTTATTATTTTTCCCCAGCTACTAAGCGGAAACAAAACACTGAAGAAGGAAATTGAGTATATACAATCACTTATGGCTGCATCCAAAGAAGAAAAGGAGCCACTCAAGGAACTGAAAGATCCTCCTATAGACATTAGCAATATGAGTTCATAACTACCGCCAACTTGTGGATTTCTTTATCATCCTTTTACTAAAGAAAAATTTATGTTTTCCAAAGAAATGATGACCAGGTAATTATAAGGGCTTGTCCAATATAGGTCCCTATATTTTATACTTCCTAGAATATACCCATCACTCTATAAATCTATATGTAAAATCCAATTTCAGATTTAAATGACCAGTATGATATAAGAGGTCATAGTATTCCTATATTTTTACATCGTTGCCACCAAACTTCATATTTTATTTATAATTTATTTCAAGCATTTCATTAACTACCATAATTGTAATTAATACTCCCTATTAATAGCATATCAATCACCCCTTTTTGTTTTGTTACCAGTCCCTCTACATATCGCCCCTAAAATTGCAAACCCAAAAAAAAAATTCTGTAAATTATATATCCAATAATGTACCTATGAAAAATATAAATATAAATATATACTTATAAAAATATAGGTATATTATTTAAATAAAATATAAGTATATTATTTACTCAAAAAATTTACAGAAAAATATGAAAATGTAAGCCAAATTTACTATAATTATGAAAACAAAAAAATAAAAAAACAAAAGAAGAAGAAACAAATGAAAGGGCACAAACCTCTCGACACAAACTAAGAGTCAGCAACGTGCTTGAACTCCTGCACTTCCGTGGACTTCACTTCCTTGAACTCCGACACTTTCTTGAAGTGCTCCCAAGGCCTCACATAGACCTTGGCTTCAAAGAGCTTCTTCTTGCCCGCGTCGGTGGCCTCAATAGTCAAATAGTGATTCATCCCAGCAACTACTTGCCGCTTTTCATTCACCACCCTCACAAACTCAAGCAGACCATTATGCTGCACAATTATTCAATCAAATTAACTAATTAATCAAAATCCCATTCACAATCTTCGTTTGACAGAAATAGAATAAAAGGGTTTTTACCTCCTTGTTGTGTTCTTCGATGGCGAAGCGGGCGAGGGTTATGGTTTCGACGCTGTTCACGGTTCCTGGAGAATCGGTTATTCCGCCACATATGACACCGGCCATGGTTGGGTGGGGCTTTTAGATTTGAGTAGATTTTTTTAGACGAAGGAGGAGGTGTGAGAAATGGAGTTAGAGAGTTGTATGGCTATTAATACACACAGGAGGAGGAAGGAAGACGACGAAACTTCGATTTCAATTCTGTTGACTCCTCCACAGAGAATTTATTACGGAGTACCTGTGTTATCAAGTAGCATTTTCCATGTTGGTATGGTAGTACGGACGAACAATAGAACGACACCTGGACATCAATTACTAACGTTAGAGAAATTTTTGCCCAAGAAATCTTTTCTACTCGTAGCCAGGGGTTTTTTTTTTAGGAGTTTCACTAAAATACCCAAAATGTGGGCTGAAATTATAAAAATACCCAACACCCAAAACACTTTATAAACATACCCAAAACCCATCATTACACACACTCAAAACCCATTTATAAACACACCCAAAAAATATACAATTGTTGATTGTGGGGTTGATTTTGGGTATGTTTCTATGTTTAAATAGTGCTTGAGTATTTTTATAAATACATGTCTAGGATTGGGTATTTTTATAAATATCTATTTTTTTATTTATAATTTTTTAGTAAGTAATAGTCTAAACTATATGGGATGCGGGTTTCTCACACACACACACAACCAAGATGCTATAAGGGTTCGAACCTGAAATCTTTTATCTACAAATTACAATTCAATACCATTTTTCACTCGATTAGATCCCGTTAGCAGCCATGGTTATTTTTCATCCTTTCGATTCAGTACTATTGCTCTTATGTTACTTAAAATCATTCTTGTACACCATAAAATTAATAAAACTTCTTTTAGGTTGTTAATCAAACAAGAAATCTCTCTTTTAATTGCATCCATTTGAACAAAAACCCAAACTTTCGTAGGCACTCACAATCAACTTTCGAAAAATCATGGCTGCCATTGTTTGAGGACAGAAGCAATATCCCCAAATTAACCACCCTCTCCGAAAAAGCATAAGAAAATTAATCCATGGTTTTCTTTACTCAAGTAGACAAGAAAAAATTTAGGGCCCGATAATAATTTCAATTGAAATCTATGGAGAATGAAAAACACGGAGTAGATTAAGAGGAAGATTGCAGAAATGGAAGTAGTATCGCTGATGGTGGGAAGGTTTCAGCTATTGAAGTTTTAAAGTTAACGCCTTTCTCCCCTGTTCACATATAACGTTACTTGCATTCTCCTTAGTAATTGATTTCCTGTCGTTCTACTATTTATCCGTACTACCAGTTGGTAAGTATCACGTGATAATAACCGGACACGAGAACTCCACTATTTTGCCTCTCAAATTGGGGACACGTGTAAAGATTCTCTTTCCTTACAGCAAACCTAACGTTGGCTTCCAAATGTGGTTGATAAAACTACATTTAGAGCTCTATATATATTATTTTATCATGTAATTTAATTTATGTGCTAATTTTTTTTGTTGTTAAATTATTTTTTGTTTATGTTATGTGTTTTTTTTTTATAATAAACATTGGTACTAAAAAATAATTAAAATTTTAGATGAGATTCCAAAAACAACATTTTATTTCATAACATTAACGACAAACACACATAATATCGAACCTGAGACCATTGGTATACAAATCAATGCACGTTTTTTACTAAGAAAGAGCTCGTTAAAAATTATATATATTATATATGAAAAAGCAAAAGATTTCGTGCTCTCATGGTTAGCTATCGTTACTCACAGTAGCATTCTCAGTTCTAATATATCTCCTGAATGGAGCACTTTGCAACGGGAAATTTGCGGCTATTTGATTTGAAAAAGGTAAACTTCGATGTAAATATGAGTACCTTATCTTCTCTCTTCTTTGACTAGAAGGGTCCTATTGAGATCAAGACTGTCTTGACCGAATTGCAGATAATAATGGAGGTAGTTGGATGCAACTCCTTGTCTTCATCCATATCTCATCCATTTTGTTAGATAATAATGGAGGTAGATGGATGCAACTCCTTGTCTTTATACCTTTCATCCATATCTTATCTAATTTCTAAAAGCATTTACAATCATGCTCCCTATTTCTTAGTTAAAATTTAGCTAAAAACATATAAAAGCTATTTTATGAGCTCTCTATAAAATTTATAGAAAAATTGATATAGATCCAAATTCCTATTGAGGAGTTGGGTTTAATCCTCAGATTTAGTGACTTTGATCCAAGTCCTTTGAATTTTGTGTCACATAGAATTACATTCATTTTTAAATATTTTTTTTATGTAATATTTTTATTATTTTATTTTTAAAATCATTTTTTGTTCCAATATTGCCCCTTATGACTTGAATCAGGCAATAATCATTTATTTCATATTGCCTATTGCCTATTGAATAGGTATATATATGTTGTTTCATATATTCGACAATGTGTAATAGTATTTTATGTACCTTTTTTTATTCTAGGTAACATACAATTTTATTTTGTCTATTTTTGTATATGACTTATAGGTAGTCTTCTAATTTGTCACTAAGTATTTTCGTTGCTAATAATAACACTATTTACTTGTATGTCAGGTACATAATTTAATGTGGGTGTTTGTCTGATCGATTGGTATAATATGTGGGTCTTTACTTTTTATTGATTAAATTGTATTTTATCCATATATTTGGGAAATTATCAAGGAAAACATTCAAAATTTTAAATTCTAGAATTCGATTACAAGGAAATAATACATTAAATTTAGAGTTTCAATGTGTTTTACTTATTTACCTCAAAGGGTAAAATCGACACAACAAAAAAGTAATAAATGTCAAATGACCTACATTCAAAACCAAAAACGTGAGGACTAAACCCAATGATAACTAATCGTTTTGGACCTAGATCTAAGAAGCCCAACTCCAATCGTACTATCTAGTTTAGGGACTCATAAATGCTATAACTATTTTGTAATTGGTCAATTTCTATAAATAAATAAAAAGTTAGCATTAATTAAAGGTTTAAAATACTCATAAAATAAAGCAGTATTAAATTATAGGGTGCCATTAGGAGTCTTTCTTTCTCTTCAGATTTAGGAGCTCCTAGAGATCTCCCTATTTTAGGAAGTGGATAGGGAGCATGGTTGGAGTTGTATTTTTTCAAATCCTCCATAACATTTATCTAAAGCCATCCCAATGGGGGTCTTAAATGGGGCTTAACCTCCTTGGAGCTCTATAATATAGAGCCCATGTGCAAAAAAGCATCCCCAATGGAAGATTTGGGGCCCTATATCATAAAGCCCCACCAGAGCAATCTATAAAATATATGGACTCTGATGGAGGAGTAACGTGCCCAAAGAAGCTCGGCCTTGTACTCGTGCCCGTATTCCATCTGGACCTAATTGTTGGTCATCCAATAGTTCATGTTTGAACTAAATAAATTTTTTCTTTCTTTCTGACAGCAACTTCTCTGTTTAACCTCATATGCTTTTTCTGTCTACATTCATATATTTATATATTTTCTCTTTCCACATTGCAGGTAACTAATGTGAAGGACCTTGCGCTGCTACAAGGTGTTTTTTTTTAAATTATTTTTTTAATTTTTAAATTTATAAGCGGCGAGCCAAAACGACTTCGCAAATCAATACAGATCTAAGACTCTTACTTAATGTTAGTCCAACTAATTTATATCAAACTGATTTCTATTTTTTTTAGTGCTATTTTTTTTTTTTTTTTTTAAATCGGAATTTTTACACTATGACCTCATGATATAACAATCCTAGATCCGCCATTGCTCACTTCCTAGGGTGGACGATTTTTGGCTAGGTGGGAGGAGCTTGATGGTGTTCTAACTCCTTTGTTGAAACTAGCTCAAAAACCTTTACTTTTCTCAAGAGACAAAGTTCACGTATATAGAACCACAAGAAGGAGACCTAAGTCTCCGTCTAGGTAAAACTGGCCATGGGGTATATTTGGGCTTGTTGGGCTCAAGTGGTCATCCTACTATGCCCATATAACTCAATTAGCCCATTGGGTTCAAGCCCAAAGGCCCTTGAACCCAATTTCATAGTTTAGGCCCAAAATACCCTTTTTTAGCATTCTCTTAATTAATTCAATCTCTATTAAATTAATAAGTCTATGCACATTATATTTATTTCATTTCATCTAACCTTATCGGTGTGCCATCCATTAGGTTATAATCGACAAGCTAGTGGGCGATCCAAAACTCTTTATTGGTCAATTGTGAATTAAAACTTCCTTTTAATTCTCCCTTTATGAGAACTAGATTATATTATATTTTCAGGGCTTTCACAAACCGTGAGTGACATCTAGCAACATGTCACGGTTGCCCAAACCAAAATAGAATGGGGTTGTGAACCTATTTAGTTGAAATTACCATGTAGTATGATCCTTCTCTTAATCAATGCTCTTGATCATGCTATTGGGGCATGGAATTCTCAATACCATCCATGGCCCATGCAAATTCTCAATACCATCATCAATACCCTTTTTCCCCATTACAGTATCACCTCCTACCAAATCATCATTACCCAAATTGGATCCATCACTAGTCTTCTCCATAGAGGCAACATCTTGCACATCACAGTGTTCCCTTTTGTGACCATTTCGACCACACATATAACAAATATTCGGAAGGCCTTCATACTCCACATTGTACCAAACATTGTTAATTTGAACAAATGCCTCAAGGGGCTGAGACAAATCCAACTCTACACAAAGTTGTGCAAAATTCCCATGATTCTGAGAAGTAGTGTGAGCATCAATCTTCAACAACTTCCCCAACAAATTCCCAATTCTTTTCAAAGCCCACACATCGAAACACTCCAATTGAATCGCAGAAACATGAATCCAATCCGCTATTCGAGTGATCTTCGCAGTTGCAAGACAAAACCCAGGCCTCCATTTCTACATAACCAAGTACTGACCAACAATGATCCACGGTCCCCTAGTCAAAACGAAATTGAGATCCTTCTCAAGCTTAAAACAAACAACAAAGTAATCATTGACCAAATCAAACAGTTTCCACCCTTCCTTTAGGCTCCACTTTTATTGGAGTCGAGCATGGAGATAGTTGTATGTGATCTCCCCAAGAGCTTGATAATAAGAGCATTCTGCCAAGGTTTGCAAAAACGGTCCATGACGCAATCTGAAAAAATGGATACACGGTCCACGATCTCCATGAGAAACAGTCACATCCTCATCGTCATTAAAACCCTCATACTCTGCCTCCAAAGAATTAACATCAATTCCAATGTTTCGAACCAAGTTTACCTTATTCATTAGCTTATCCAAGAAGCTCTCAGAACCAAAAGCTGATTTAGGTACCACTATGTCCGCAGATGGTGGCGCATCCATGTTGGGGTCAAACATCATCTCACTCTTTGCATCCTAACTTCTGTAGCGTGACTCTGCTTGGATAATCTGTAACCCTTAAGAAACACTCAAGGTGAGCCTTTCTCCATGGAGAAATGAAGAAATAACAGAAACAAAAATAAAAAATAAAACAAGAAGAAGGAAAAGTAGAAAAAATAATTGGGATGCTACTGTACATTGCTATATGAGGTATAGCAACATCAACTATTCAAAGAGAAGAGATTGGAACTTTTTATTTGTAACAGCAACAAAAACTATTGGGAAAAAGGAGAAACAAACGTTCAAAGACTATCGATATTGAAGGTATATGATATATGAGATGTACAATAACAGCAACTATTGGGAAGATGAGAGATCATACATATATGAAAGCGTAGTAGAAAAAGAGGAGAATTTTTTACTTCCACTTGACAAGCACACACATTCAAAGACTAAAAAGCATGGAGCACTTTCAAAGTTTCTAGGGTTGACATAAGATTTCTCAGGGCCTTTTATATTTATACTTACCACTTTAAATTCTAACGAAATCAGGCAACTCATTAATTCCTTCAAAATAAATGACTTTTTGAATACACACCTAAACTTGGTTTGACTTCTAAAAAGTCATAATTGAATACACCTAGATTTCGATGTATTTTTTTAAAGTCAATTGAAATCTGAATTGAATACACCCAAACTTTTACAAACTCTTTTAAAATTTTAATTGAATACATCTAGATTTTTAAACTCTTAATTGAATACACCCCCAACATTAATGGTTATGAAATAATAGATGTTGAAAATGAAGTCAAAATATCTAGAGAATGACTTAGACAATCTTCCATTCAAAATGGTTTGAAAATATCCAGATAATAACATTGACAATTACATATTTCAAGTTGTTTCAAATCCATCCCAAAATGACAAGCAATGGATGTATCACAGTTGTTCAAGCTTATGTGAATGCCATTACATCCATCAAAAAAGGTCAATCATTAAGTTATACAAGATCATTTTACCAAAAACAACAAGGCCTAAACCCTAGGACCAATTAACCAACAACAAAAACCATCTAATCTATCAGAAAACGCTTATCTAACAACCTTATACCTTAATGATCCCTTTCTTCATTATGCTTCAATCTACACCATTTGATCTTGCAGTTGAAGCACCAGTTGATACAGCATGACATGAAGTTGAGGTTGGTGGTTCTTTAAAAGTGCCAGCTCCTTTCTTGCTTGGCTTTAGATGAAATATATTAAGTATTGAGGATGTTAAGACAGGATTTGGAATCGATGAAATTGAAACCTCGGGGCCCATTTCGATACAAATGCTAAACCTCAGTAGAGTGAAATGTCATTAGTCCAAAAGGAAATTATCATTCACCTTTATAGTAAACAATCTATTATATTTACCTTTATGAGGCTCGTGGGGCCTTATTTTAGGCGGTGGTGAGGTCAACATGACCACCTATCAACAATATTTATTATATAAAAAAGTACTTATCCTTATTATAAAAATGCATCAAACGGGCTCCAAAGTTGCATTACATGGATTCTAGTCAATCCAATGGTTGGATTTATTTAAAAACTGCCTAAGTTTGTATATTCTAAAAATTCAACACTGGGTTGGAGTGGCACGTAGATCTGCCTTTGTTTTCACATCAAATACTAGTGAACCATAATTTGCTCCTAATTACAAAACCTTATACAATCCTCAACAAGCAAATTAAGAATAGACTGGGTGGCCAACGAGGTCTAGCCCAATTTAAAGGGTTTAGATAAGCAGACCAATGATCTCGAGTTCAAATCCCCATGGTACTTTGGTAGTGTATGTGTCAAGAAACTCCCTCCCCTTTCGTAGTTTAGATTACCGCTTATATTAAAAATAAAAATAAAAGACTGGGGATGACAAGTTTCCTAGGACCCAAATCCATAGTAAGGACCTTCTAATTCTGTCCACACAAAAAAAAAGACCTAACTTTTTACCCAAAAAAAAAAAATTCAATGGTAAGGCCCAGGTTAGCCATACCACCGTCATCAACTTAATGTTGCTCAACAACACATGCCGAAAGCTAAACAGATGGCACACTTAGAATCAAACTCAATTTCCACACACAAAATAAAAGCCACCGTTTTTTTCCTAGGCCATCTGCGCTCCCTTTAGAACCTCAGTTTGGGAGAAAACCCGACCTGTTTCTTCCACTTCCACTGCTCTTTTTTATTTCTTGTTCTTTCCAATCCTTACTGAGGTGAAGAAACTGTTGAAGAGAATATGACACATGCAGAATTGCAGATAAGCATTGATGCATGGAGCGCAGCCAAAATAGGAGATCAAAGAAGAATGTCAAAAAAGAAGCTCAGCAGTCAAACATATATATTGCTAGCTAGTTGATTATTTGACACAATGGCAATGGAAATGATAATTAACATCAATATTATTAATATAATGCATCAGGGTTAGTGCACAATTGCCTGAAGAATGATGAGACTTTAGAGTTGAAGGCATGAAGCATAGTGAAACCTTAATCAGAATAAAATTCTAGATACAGTAACAGGTTGTCTAAATATTCTTATGGAAATGATAATTAACATCAATATTCTTATGGAAAAATCTTTAACTTTATCTCAATAGCACTTGATTCACTAAATTGTCTAAGTTTGTGGATGAAGAACCATGTGGACCAGTAGCTTCTTCTGCAAGTTTCTTCCACTCCATGACCTTATTTTTCATCTTCTTACCCTTCTCACCCTCCATTAACTCTTTGACAAGCTTCTCTACCTCATCCCTCTTGACATCATTACTAATCTCGATGCCAATGCCCCATTCATTGCAAGTATAGCGACAGTCCATTTGCTGGTCTGCGAAGAATGGCCAACAGAGCATAGGAACTCCTGCAGTAAGGCTCTCAACCGTTGAATTCCAACCGCTGTGCGTTAAAAATCCTCCAACTGATGGGTGGTTAAGGACTTGCTCTTGTGGGCACCACCCAGCTATCAGACTTCTTTCCTTAGTTTCAGCCACAAACTCTGGCGGCAAAATAGCGGATTCTCCAATAACTAGATCAGGTCTAATTACCCAAAAGAATGGACGCTTGCTATTTGCAAGTCCCCACCCAAACTCTACAAGCCGTTCTGGTGTCATGACTGCTATACTGCCAAAATTCACATAGACAACTGAGTTTGGTGCCTTGGTGTTTAGCCACTCGAGGCATTCAGTTTCTTCTTTCCATAGACTGTAACCCATTTTCAAAGGGTGTTCTGGTATGTGATTGAGATGCAATTGAAGAGGGCCAACGGTGTACACACGGGGAAGCATAGATGAGAGAGCATCCAAAACATCTGACTCCAAGGCATCAAAAGTATGAAGAACAACTGCTGAAGCTTCATGAGCTCTATCGGTTGCTTCCATGGTGAAGTTAAATACAATGTCATCCGGATTTGTGGTTTGCAAGGAGGTCGGGAGATCCCTCAAACGGATATCTCTCATTCCCGGGATCCAATCTATTACGGTGTCCAGATAGCCATTTGTGAAACAGCTCTCATCTGCAATAGACAAATGAAATTCAATTGAAGAAACATTTCATTTGCATGTTTAGAAACAAGCAGTTAAGAGTTAACCATAAGTTAAACAACAATTGCTTCAATTAATAGTTTATATATTTCACCTTTGAGTGGAGCAAGTCCTTTTTCGACCACATTGCGAAGTTGTTTAATTCCCATGAAGCTGCATGCAGCTATAGTGTAGAACAGCACTATAGGGACTCCGATTTCTTCAGCAGCTGTGATTGTGAACGTGGACATGAAACCATCTGAAACTATGCAAGTCACAGGAGGATTGCTGGATGTTGATATGGCATCATTGTTGAGTTTTGCAAGGAGGGCAAGAAAGGGAGCCAAGAAATTTTGTTTTCTGACGGATTCACAAAGCAAGGTGGCATCTTGTGTGGTATCTTCATCTGAATCCGGAAGGCTATCCGAGATGGCTTTGAATTGAAAATCAGGCAAGCCATCAAGGGAATTGGGTCCTAGAGATTTAAGAAAGCGCTTGTGATTGAACTCTGTGTTAACAAAGGTTATATGAAAACCTCTGCGGTGGAGGAGCTTTGCAAATTTAAGCATTGCCTTTATATGACTTTGAGCAGGAACTGGAATGCAAACAGCATGTGGCTTAGTAGCTACTTCTGTGGAATCCATCTTAGCTTTTGTGTGTGCATTGCAGTGCCTGCAAATGCAGATTATTTATACAGCAAAACCGAGCTACTTTTCAATGTGTCCTGTTTTGGCTCTCTGTTTTTTCCCTCAGTCAAAATAGGAAACTGAGGATAATGTCAAAAAAAGAGGTCGCTAGACAAATTGAGGTAATGAGATGAAGTAGCAGAGTCAAAATAGGAATCTTCACTTTACCTGCAACATAAATAACTATATAGTGGTAGAAATTGTTACTTATAATAATATAAATAACTAATAGTCTACAAATTATGATTAAATCTTTATAATAATATAATCTAGAAGTTAGTCATTGGTTGATAGATAGTCAAATTTTCGACGCACAAATATGTGTGTACAAAGAAAAATCAGTTGATCAAGACAACAAGGAAACTACTTGATCAATCAAGACAAAAAGAATAAGACTTAGACTTCGGTTTCTTGCCGATGTAAGGATAATTTGGTTCATTATTTCCCCTCTTCAATTCTGTAATTTTGTGTTACAGTATCACCCTTTTTTTAATACTGCCAAACTCAACAACTTGATTTGGTGTCATGACCGTTATACTCCCAACCAATCAAGAATCATGTATATACCTCCAATAATTAAGAGAAATTTATAATAAAACACATTTCTAGCATTGAATTTACATATAAACCCTAAAAGCTTTTAATTGAAGAAAGAAAAAAAAAACTCAAAAAGGACCAGGTGTAGTATTTTTTAAAATTTGAATGATGTGTGAAATACCATTAGTATCCTGGCATTATGATTTTTAGGGAAAAAAAAACATTGATGACATTGTTGTAGTTTTTGGGTTTTTCTAGGATAGGAGCTCGTATGGTACATTTAGTCCCTTTGAAAAGTCAAATGGGTTTTTTCCTAAGAATCGAGTATTGTAGGATTTTTATATATTTTGGGCCCTATTTATGGAGTTAAGATATTTTGTCCCAATTTTTTTTGTTCCCCCTCGGGTCCCTATTTGGAATTTTGACACATGTCCTTTCATTTAACACCACGTTTCCAGCCTTAACAGTGTGAACCTTCCCAACAACAAAAAAAATCCGTCATCTTCAAATAAAAAATAAAATAAAAAACCTTGACTGCAAACTCTCATATGCCACATCGCTTCAATTTCATCACTTCTTGTTTTCATCTTCACTGCTATTCTTCCAAGAGTTCTCTGCACCTCTCCAATGTTTTCAAAATATAGTGGACAATTTGAATCCATAGCGATTTAATTTTTTTAACCCAAGACTCGCTCATTATTAGGCCAACCCAACCCAACCCAACTCTCTAACACTAGAGTGTATAATGAATTTGGGATAAAGTAATCTTCCAGGAAATTATTACCTCGAGAGTGCCTACGTCTATTCACGTTCGAGCAACGGCCTTGTTGTGAACCATAGTGGTGTTGACTTGATTGATCAAGCATACCCACCGTTAAAACAACTTGATCATCTTCTGCTTCCCACTCCCTTTCTTCTTCAGTACGTTTGCACATTCTTTCTTCATTTTCTCACTCAGCCCACTCCAACAATCTCCTCGTGTAAGATATTGAAAGAAGAATGTGTTTTGTAAAATTTGATAAATGAAAGGATACAAAGGATATCTATGATTGGTGTGACTTTAGGGTGTGGTTTTATAATAGGATTTAGAAGATAGAAATGACACGTGGCACAATAGTAGCAACCGAAAATCTTATCCGAAATATGAGATGTGAATTTTATAATAAATATGGACACGTGGCCATCGGAAATCTTATGCAAATATTTTATCTGAAATCTGAGATGTGAATTTTATAATAAATATGGACATGTGGCAACCGAAAATCTTATCTGAATATTTTATCCAAAATCTGAGAAGTGATTTTATAATAAATAGGGAGCTTCACTAATATACCCAAAATAGGGGTTGAAATTATTTATAATAAAAAAACACCACATGGAATGCACTTTAGAAACACACCCAAAACTCATTTACTACATAAGAAATTGGTGTTGAAGTTCTTATAAATTACGTGACTACCATTGATCAACTTGAAAGAAGCCTAACACAAAAAACTTAAATAGCACCCAAAACAAGCTCAGCCCAATTTTATAAAAAAATCCAAACAATTAATTACAAACAAAACATCTTGAAAACCGTAGCTTCATTAACGTGTTATGTTATTAATGACTATAATGTTCCACACCTTTACTGTCATGTTAATTAATGGCTGTAATGTTCCAGTCTAGGGTAATAACACTGCTAGTTTACTGTCATGTTGATTAATGGTTGTAATGTTCCAGTCTAGGGTAATAACATTGCTAGTTTCCTATGACATCCAATTTTTAATGCATGTCTACCCAAGTAATGTTCCAGTCTAGGGTAATAACACTACTAGTTTCCTATGACATCCTATTTCTAATGCATGTCTACCCCTGTAATGTTCCAGTCTAGGGTAATAACATTGCTAGTTTCCTATGACATCCTATTTCTAATGCATGTCTACCCCTGTAAGGTTCCAATCTAGGGTAATAACATTGCTAGTGTACTGTCATGTTGATTAATGGCTGTAATGTTCCAGTCTAGGGTAATAACACTGCTAGTTTACTGTCATGTTGATTAATTGCTATAATGTTCCAGTCTATGATAATAACACTAGTAGTTTCCTATGACATCCTATTTCTAATGCATGTCTACCCCTGTAATGTTCCAGTCTAGGGTAATAAAACTGCTAGTTTCCTATGACATCCTATTTCTAATGCATGTCTACCCTTGTAATGTTCCAGTCTACGGTAATAACACTGCTAGTTTTCTGTCATGTTGATTAATGCTTGTTATGTTGCTATTTCTAATACATGTCCACCAAAGAAAAGATGAAGAAAGAACAAACCAAACCAACTCAAAACAAGCCGAGCCTAGATTGTTAATACTATTATGTCATAGAAGTACATTGTTAATACTCTGTCATAGAAGTACATTGTTAAACAAAAATGAGATCCATAACTGAAATAGTAACAAAAGAGAAATCGATCATCAAAGCTTAAAATACATTTCGAAAATCAACTAAAATCTGAAGAGAAACACATAATTGAAGCAAAAGATAAAAAATCTCAAGTCCAAACCAAACGACGACAATGATGACGATGATGACGACAACGACCACGACGACGTAGCGAAAGAGGAGTAGAGCTAAGAGCATTTGATCGAGGTTCATTCGAGATTCCGAACAATCCTAAAAAAAATGTCAATAGAAGCACGATTTTAGAACAAGAAATCGAAGGTGAAATATTGAAAATTGTAGATTAGAGATGAAGAATATAGTTGGGCCTGAGACTGAGCTTCAATGGAACCTCCTCTTGCTCCAACACCGAGAAAGCACCGCCGAGAAAGGAGAAAATAAATATGATTTGGTTTTTGGCAGATCTAGGCAGATCTGATTTTTCTCTCTCAAATCCATAGCACAAGGGCAATATAGGTATTTTACACACACAATTAAACTAAAAAATAGCTATTAAATTGAAAAAATTGACGGTTGTCGATTTTTGAGTGTGTTTATAGTTTTTAAATGGTATAGTGTTTCTTCATAAGATTATGTCTAAGATTGGGTATATAACTAAATTTGTATAATAAATATGGACACGTGGAAACCGAAAGTTTTATCCAAAAATCTTATCAAAATTAATCTTATAAGTATAAATAATAAAATAAATTTGTTGTGAATAGTAATTTCCCTTTGCCATGGCAAAGGGTGGAAAAACAACAACAAAATCGCTAGGGCAGACACTATTCACATAAATAGTACCAGTCCTTGCCTCCCCTTCCCTTTTGCCATGACAAATGCTCTAAGAGCAAGTCCACCCATGAAGGCTAAGGCAAGGCAAGGGTTGCCACTATTCACGTGAATAGTGGCAGCCTTGCTTTAGTTGGTTCCACCCATGAAGGCTAGGGCAAGGGCAACTACTATTCATTGTACTTTATTTTCAATTTTTTTTATACTTTAAACCATTAATTAATTTTGTCATATAATATTTTCGGTTGCCACGTGTCACTATTTATTATAAAATTATCACCTCAAATTTCAGATAACATTTTCGGATAAAATTTTCGGATAATATATTTGGTTGCCACGTGTCCATGTCAGATAAGATTTTCAGATTTTGTAAAAAAAAATTATAATCTAATATTTCAGATGAGATTTTCACCCTATAAAATTACGCCATGTGTCCCATGTCATATAAGATTTTCATATTTTAAAAAAAAATTATAATCTCATATTTCAGATAAGATTTTCACCCTCTAAAATTGCGCCACGTGTCCCATGTCCGATAAGGTTTTCAAATTTTTTTATATAAAAATCATTATATCAGATTTCAGATAAGATTTTCACCCTCTAAAATTGCGCCACGTGTCATCTCTATCTTCTCAATCCCTCTATATAACTACACCATCAACTCATACATCTCACACCACATCTTATCTATTCCTTCAATTCTCAGATTTTACAAAACATATTTTACTCTCAATGTCAAACTTGAGGAGGGTGTTGGAGAGGCAAGAGAGAGAAGAGGAAGAAATCCGGCGGAGACGTGCTGAGGAAGATCGGGAGGTCGATGAAGAAGAGGAGGAAATGCTTGTAGCCTTTGCTATGCTTAATGAATCAAGGCAACACCACCGTCATCGTGCCAAGAATGTGGATAGACGTAGGCAGTCTCGGGGTAAGAATCTCATGGAAGATTACTTTATCCCAAATTCCTTATATCTTGTTTCTAAGTTTCAAGAGAGATATAGAATGCAGCCACATTTGTTCCAAAAAATCATGCATGATATTTGTAATTACGACACATACTTCATTCAGAAAAATGATGCTTGTGGAGTTTTGGGTCTTCTCCCGGAGTAAAAACTTACAGTTGCTTTGCAAATGCTTGCTTATGGGGCATCTGCAGAGCAGGTGGATGAGATTGCAAGGATGGGAAAATCAACTATCCTAGAGTGCTTGGTGAGATTCTGTGATGCAGTAGAAAATCTCTACACGAGGGAGTACCTTCGCAGACCTTCTCCTATGGACCTCCAAAGGCTTCTACAAAAAGATGAGACTTGAGGTTTCCCAGGAATGATTGGAAGCATCGATTGCATGCACTGGCAATGGAAAAATTGCCCAACAGCCTGGCAAGGAGATTATGGTAATCGAAAGGGCCAAAAAAGTATAATTCTAGAGGCCGTAGCTTCATTCGACACTTGGGTTTGGCATGCCTTCTTTGGAGTGGCCGGATCTCAAAATGAACTCAATGTGCTTGGTCAATCCTCATGTTTAATGATGTATTGCGAGGTCATTCTCCCCAGATCACGTACCAAATAACCAATACTGTATACTTTGGTGCATACTACCTTGCCGACGGAATTTATCCTAGGTAGACGACATTTGTGAAAACAATTCTGAATCCTCAATCCTGGAAGGAAAAAAGCTTTACTGCCTTTCAAGAAGGTTACAGGAAAGACGTGGAAAGGTGTTTCAGTATCTTGCAAGCTCGTTGGGCAATTATTAGGGGCGCTGCTCGGATGTATGATGAAGAGGTGCTGCGAAGCATTATGATGACTTGCATCATCCTCCATAACATAATTGTGGAGGATGAGTATGATTATGAAGCTCTTGAGGAGCACGAACCGGATCCCATGAACACGGCCTTGACAAGAAGTTATGAAAGGCCAATGGGACCAAATGGACATCCATTGGAGCACGAACCATTAGTTCGAGATGGTCGATTCAACAACCCTATGATTGATCGTTACCAAGAAATGCAATCTTCGTATGGTCACGAGAGGCGTCAAATTGACTTGATCGAGCACTTGTGGGAGATGAAAGGCAATCACAATGGATGAAGACAAGATTAATGCTTTGTTTTTAAGATTGCTTTATTTTGTGTGTGGTGTGTTTGGAATTATGTTTTGTTTTTAATTATGTTTTGTTCTTAATTATGCTTTATTTTGTGTGTTGTTTGCAATAAAATAAGGTTTGTTTTTAATTAAACTTTGTTTTCATTTGCAAATATTTTTAATACATCCTCATATTATTTAATGCTTTCTTTATTGAATAAAAGGGAAATAATACAACAATTCTTAATACATGACAAATCTTTTAATCCAACCTAATGGTTTCCATCATTTAACCAATCCGTATTGCTACGTCCGTCATCATGAAAAAGTTTTCTTTTCATCACATCCCTTCGTTTCATTTTCCAGTATGACTTTGTTTCAGGAGACATATGGGTGGTATCCATGGCCATGATTTTCATCTCTCCATGTCTTGTTCTTGTGCCTGCTACCTTTGAATTGAAAATGCTTCCTGTTGTGCCTTGTCCACTTCTTCTCTTTTCAAGTCTCTCTCAAGTCTCAGTGCACTATTCTTAGCCATTTGCTCCAAAAATTGGGCACATTCATTGTTCGAAGTGCTCCCTTTCTTTGCCTTTGCCGCCTTTCTCCCAATAGGTCTCGGCGCACGTAGGAGTGATGAGTCTTGATCCATTGGGGAGTCCAATGGCGAATCCATTGTCGGCGAATCGTGGAGCGGCGTCTCATTCAACATAACCGGCGGAGTAGTGCAAATGATTTTGAATCTCGAACAATTCTTAACAATTTCCCAACATTCGTGATGTTGGAAAGTTTTTTTGCCTTGCCCCGTTGCACTGAACCACATTTGTGCTTGTACGATCTATTAAAAATAAATAATTGCAAATGCAACAAAAAAATGAATATAGAAGAAAATATAAATAATTTGGAAATGCAAGAAAAGAATTGATTATGCAACAAATTATAAACATTTTATAAATGCAAGAAATAAAATGATTATGCAACAAAACAATAAATATGTAAGACAATATAAACAATTTACAAATGCATGCAACAAAATATAAATAAATTAGAAATGCAAGAAGAAAAATTTATAATATGCAAGAAAAAAAAATGATACATTAAATTAAATAAAACGAGAATTATAAATATTTTACCTAATCGGTAAGATTTTGACTGCTTCTATGGTTCTCCCTAGCTTTTGCCAAGGCATCCCTCCATTTGCTTAACTCTTTATTCAAAATTTTCCACCTGGAGGCTAAGGCCATTTCCGTCCAACCCGAACTGAATCTTTCAACAAATTCTTCATGAATTTTTTTCCACATTTGAGAAAACTTCATCTCATTGCGGGATATAGGGCAATGACTAACTTTCACCCAACACTCACACAACACAACATCTTCAACATTACTCCAAGCGCCTCGGGCTTCAACAGAAGAGGCCATTTATTTTTTGATACAAATGGAAACTAGTAGAAAAATGTGAGTGGAATGGAAAAAATATTGCAGGGAGAAGAGTTGGTATGAAGATTTGGTGTGGAAGGTGAATAAAATTTATAGGTATTTATAGGGAAAAATCCAGAATTTTTTGGTAATTTGAAAAAAAAATTATGAATTTATTTCAAATTTTTTGCAATTTTTTTGGTAGAAAAAAAGAGGATCGTCGGATTTCTGCAAAAAAATTGATCGGAAAGCTGGGGAATCGCCATGTGGCTTTTGCCCGTTGGGGCTGGCAGGCGTTGACGTCAGTGGGCGCAAGTCAAATTTTTTTATTGTTGCCGCGTGAAATTCACACGCCAACGGTAAAAAAAATTTGATTTGCGCACGCTGACGTCAACGTGATGTCACGCCTAACGTCAGTGCCTTCGGGCTTCAACCCAGGCCCGTGGGCTTGCCCAGGTTGGTGGGACCCTCCACTTGCCCGGGCCTCTTCTCTGCCATTGGAATCGTTTTGGGCTAGTCCGGGGGGCCTTAGCCCGGTTTTGGTCATACGATGGACTTGGCCTAAGGAGTCAACACTGGAGCATATAGTATTTGTGGAAGACATCAATATATAATTTGAACATAATTAATTAAAATCTTAGAGAAAACAAAATTCTAGCCTGAGTACATATTGCTAGCTAGTTGATTATTTGAGACAATAGAAATAAATAATAATAATTAAAATCTTCTGGTAAAATCTTTAGCTTTTTCTTAATAGCACTTGATTCACTAAATTGTCCAAGTTTGTGGATGAAGAACCATGTGGCCCAGTAGCTTCTTCTGCAAGTTTCTTCCACTCCATGACCTTATTTTTCATCTTTTTACCCTTCTCACCCTCCATTAACTCTTTGACAAGCTTCTCTACCTCATCCCTCTTCACATCATTACTAATCTCCATGCCAATGCCCCATTCATTGCAAGTATAGCGACAGTCCATTTGCTGGTCTGCGAAGAATGGCCAACAGAGCATAGGAACTCCTGCAGTAAGGCTCTCAACCGTTGAATTCCAACCGCTGTGCGTTAAAAATCCTCCAACTGATGGGTGGTTAAGGACTTGCTCTTGTGGGCACCACCCAGCTATTAGACTTCTTTCCTTAGTTTCAGCCACAAACTCTGGCGGCAAAATAGCGGATTCTCCAATAACTAGATCAGGTCTAATTACCCAAAAGAATGGAAGCTTGCTATTTGCAAGTCCCCACCCAAACTCTACAAGCCGTTCTGGTGTCATGACTGCTACACTGCCGAAATTCACATAGACAACTGAGTTTGGTCCCTTGGTGTTTAGCCACTCGAGGCATTCAGTTTCTTCTTTCCATAGACTGTATCCCATTTTCAAAGGGTGTTCTGGTATGTGATTGAGATGCAATTGAAGAGGGCCAACGGTGTACACACGGGGAAGCATAGATGAGAGAGCATCCAAAACATCTGACTCCAAGGCATCAAAAGTATGAAGAACAACTGCTGAAGCTTCATGAGCTCTATCGGTTGTTTCCATGGTGAAGTTAAACATGACATCATCCGGATTTGTGGTTTGCAAGAAGGTCGGGAGATCCCTCAACCGGATATCTCTCATTCCCGGGATCCAATCTATTACGGTGTCCAGATAGCCATTTGTGAAACAGCTCTCATCTGCAATCGACAAATGAAATTCAATTGAAGAAACATTTCATTTGCATGTTTAGAAACAAGCGGTTAAGAGTTAACCATAAGTTAAACAACAATTGCTTCAATTAATAGTTTATATATTTCACCTTTGAGTGGAGCAAGTTCTTTTTCGACCACATTGCGAAGTTGTTTAATTCCCATGAAGCTGCATGCAGCTATAGTGTAGAACAGCACTATAGGGACTCCGATTTCTTCAGCAGCTGTGATTGTGAACGTGGACATGAAACCATCTGAAACTATGCAAGTCACAGGAGGATTGCTGGATGTTGATATGGCATCATTGTTGAGTTTTGCAAGGAGGGCAAGAAAGGGAGCCAAGAAATTTTGTTTTCTGACGGATTCACAAAGCAAGGTGGCATCTTGTGTGGTATCTTCATCTGAATCCGGAAGGCTATCCGAGATGGCTTTGAATTGAAAATCAGGCAAGCCATCAAGGGAATTGGGTCCTAGAGATTTAAGAAAGCGCTTGTGATTGAACTCTGTGTTAACAAAGGTTATATGAAAACCTCTGCGGTGGAGGAGCTTTGCAAATTTAAGCATTGCCTTTATATGACTTTGAGCAGGAACTGGAATGCAAACAGCATGTGGCTTAGTAGCTACTTCTGTGGAATCCATCTTAGCTTTTGTGTGTGCATTGCAGTGCCTGCAAATGCAGATTATTTATACAGCAAAACCGAGCTACTTTTCAATGTGTCCTGTTTTGGCTCTCTGTTTTTTCCCTCAGTCAAAATAGGAAACTGAGGATAATGTCAAAAAAAGAGGTCGCTAGACAAATTGAGGTAATGAGATGAAGTAGCAGAGTCAAAATAGGAATCTTCACTTTACCTGCAACATAAATAACTATATAGTGGTAGAAATTGTTACTTATAATAATATAAATAACTAATAGTCTACAAATTATGATTAAATCTTTATAATAATATAATCTAGAAGTTAGTCATTGGTTGATAGATAGTCAAATTTTCGACGCACAAATATGTGTGTACAAAGAAAAATCAGTTGATCAAGACAACAAGGAAACTACTTGATCAATCAAGACAAAAAGAATAAGACTTAGACTTCGGTTTCTTGCCGATGTAAGGATAATTTGGTTCATTATTTCCCCTCTTCAATTCTGTAATTTTGTGTTACAGTATCACCCTTTTTTTAATACTGCCAAACTCAACAACTTGATTTGGTGTCATGACCGTTATACTCCCAACCAATCAAGAATCATGTATATACCTCCAATAATTAAGAGAAATTTATAATAAAACACATTTCTAGCATTGAATTTACATATAAACCCTAAAAGCTTTTAATTGAAGAAAGAAAAAAAAAACTCAAAAAGGACCAGGTGTAGTATTTTTTAAAATTTGAATGATGTGTGAAATACCATTAGTATCCTGGCATTATGATTTTTAGGGAAAAAAAAACATTGATGACATTGTTGTAGTTTTTGGGTTTTTCTAGGATAGGAGCTCGTATGGTACATTTAGTCCCTTTGAAAAGTCAAATGGGTTTTTTCCTAAGAATCGAGTATTGTAGGATTTTTATATATTTTGGGCCCTATTTATGGAGTTAAGATATTTTGTCCCAATTTTTTTTGTTCCCCCTCGGGTCCCTATTTGGAATTTTGACACATGTCCTTTCATTTAACACCACGTTTCCAGCCTTAACAGTGTGAACCTTCCCAACAACAAAAAAAATCCGTCATCTTCAAATAAAAAATAAAATAAAAAACCTTGACTGCAAACTCTCATCTGCCACATCGCTTCAATTTCATCACTTCTTGTTTTCATCTTCACTGCTATTCTTCCAAGAGTTCTCTGCACCTCTCCAATGTTTTCAAAATTTAGTGGACAATGTGAATCCATAGCGATTTAATTTTTTTAACCCAAGACTCGCTCATTATTAGGCCAACCCAACCCAACCCAACTCTCTAACACTAGAGTGTATAACGAATTTGGGATAAAGTAATCTTCCAAGAGATTCTTACCTCGAGAGTGCCTACATCTATTCACGTTCAAGCAACGGCCTTGTTGTGAACCATAGTGGTGTTGGCTTGATTGATCAAGCATACCCACCGTTAAAACAACTTGATCATCTTTTGCTTCCCACTCCCTTTCTTCTTCAGTACGTTTGCACATTCTTTCTTCATTTTCTCACTCAGCCCACTCCAACAATCTCCTCGTGTAAGATATTGAAAGAAGAATGTTTTTGGTAAAATTTGATAAATGAAAGGATAGAGATGATATCTATGATTGGTGTGACTTTAGGGTGTGGTTTTATAATAGGATTTAGAAGATAGAGATGACACGTGGCACAATAGTAGCAACCGAAAATCTTATGCGAAATATGAGATGTGAATTTTATAATAAATATGGACATGTGGTAACCGAAAATCTTATCTGAATATTTTATCCGAAATCTGAGAAGTGATTTTATAATAAATAGGGAGCTTCACTAATATACCTAAAATAGGGGTCGAAATTATGAAAAAAAAAAACCCCACATGGAATGCACTTTAGAAACACACCCAAAACTCATTTACTACATAAGAAATTGGTGTTGAAGTTCCTATAAATTACGTGACTACCATTGATCAACTTGAAAGAAGCCCAACACAAAAAACTTAAATAGCACCCAAAACAAGCCCAGCCCAATTTTATAAAAAAATCCAAACAATTCATTACAAACAAAACGTCTTGAAAACCGTAGCTTCATTAACGTGTCATGTTATTAATGACTATAATGTTCCACACCTTTACTGTCATGTTGATTAATGGCTGTAATGTTCCAGTCTAGTGTAATAACACTGCTAGTTTACTATCATGTTGATTAATGGTTGTAATGTTCCAGTCTAGGGTAATAACATTGCTAGTTTCCTATGACATCCAATTTTTAATGCATGTCTACCTATGTAACGTTCCAGTCTAGGGTAATAACATTACTAGTTTCCTATGACATCCTATTTCTAATGCATGTCTACCCCTGTAATGTTCCATTCTAGGGTAATAACATTGCTAGTTTCCTATGACATCCTATTTCTAATGCATGTCTACCCCTGTAATGTTCCAATCTAGGGTAATAACATTGCTAGTTTACTGTCATGTTGATTAATGGCTGTAATGTTCCAGTCTAGGGTAATAACACTGCTAGTTTACTGTCATGTTGATTAATTTCTATAATGTTCCAATCTAGGATAATAATATTAGTAGTTTCCTATGACATCCTATTTCTAATGCATGTCTACCCCTGTAATGTTCCAGTATAGGGTAATAACACTGGTAGTTTCCTATGACATCCTATTTCTAATGCGTGTCTACCCTTGTAATGTTCCAGTCTACGGTAATAACATTGCTAGTTTACTGTCATGTTGATTAATGCTTGTCATGTTGCTATTTCTAATACATGTCCACCAAAGAAAAGATGAAGAAAGAACAAACCAAACCAACTCAAAACAAGCCGAGCCTAGATTGTTAATACTATTATGTCATAGACGTACATTGTTAATACTTTGTCATAGAAGTACATTGTTAAAAAAAAAAATGAGATCCATAACTGAAATAGTAACAAAAGATAAATCGATCATCAAAGCTTAAAATACATTTCGAAAATCAACTAAAATCTGAAGAGACACATATAATTGAAGCAAAAGATAAAAAAACTCAAGTCCAAACCAAACGATGACGACGATGATGACAATGATGACGATGATGACGACAACGACCACGACGACGTGGTGAAAGAGGAGTAGAGCTAAGAGCATTTGATCGAGGTTCATTCGAGATTCCGAACAATGCGAGAAAAAAAATGTCAATAAAAGCACGATTTTAGAACAAGAAATCAAAGGTGAAATATTGAAAATTGTAGATCAGAGATGAAGAATATAGTTGGGCCTGAGACTGAGCTTCAATGGAACCTCCTCTTGCTCCAACACCGAGAAGGCACCGCCGAGAAAGGAGAAAATAAATATGATTTGATTTTTTGGCAGATCTGATTTTTCTCTCTCAAATTCATAGTACAAGGGCAATATATGTATTTTACACACACAATTAAACTACAAAATAGCTATTAAATTGAAAAAATTGACGGCTGTCGATTTTTGGGTGTGTTTATAGTTTTTAAATGGTATAGTGTTTCTTTATAAGACTATGTCTAAGATTGGGTATATAACTAAATTTGTATAATAAATATGGACACGTGGAAACCGAAAATTTTATCCAAAAATCTTATCAAAATTAATCTTATAAGTATAAATAATAAAATAAATTTGTTGTGAATAATAATTGCCCTTTGCCATGGCAAAGAGTGGAAAAACAACAACAAAATTGCTAGGGCAGACATTATTCACATGAATAGTACTAGTCCTTGCCTCCCCTTCCCTTTTGCCATGACAAATGCTCTAAGAGCAAGTCCACCCATGAAGGCTAAGGCAAGGCTAAGGCAAGGCAAGGGCTGCCACTATTCAGGTGAATAGTGGCAGCCTTGCCTTAGTTGGTTCCACCCATGAAGGCTAGGGCAAGGGCAACTACTATTCATTGTACTTTATTTGCAAGTTTTTTTATACTTTAAACCATTAATTAATTTTGTCATATAATATTTTTGGTTGCCACATGTCACTATTTATTATAAAATTATCACCTCAAATTTCAGATAACATTTTCGGATAAATTTTTTGGATAATATATTTGGTTGCCACGTGTCCATATCAGATAAGATTTTCAGATTTTGTAAAAAAAAATTATAATCTCAGATTTCAGATGAGATTTTCACCCCATAAAATTATGCCATGTGTCCCATGTCAGATAAGATTTTCACCCTCTAAAATTGTGCCAAGTGTCCCATGTCAGATAAGGTTTTCAATTTTTTTTAAAAAAATCATAATCTCAGATTTCAGATAAGATTTTCACCCTCTAAAATTGCGCCACGTGTCATCTCTATCTTCTCAATCCCTCTATATAACTACACCATCAACTCATACATCTCACACCACATCTTATCTATTCCTTCAATTCTCAGATTTTACAAAACATATTTTACTCTCAATGTCAAACTTGAGGAGGGTGTTGGAGAGGCAAGAGAGAGAAGAGGAAGAAATCCGGCGGAGACGTGCTGAGGAAGATCGGGAGGCCGATGAAGAAGAGGAGGAAATGCTTGTAGCCTTTGCTATGCTTAATGAATCAAGGCAACACCACCGTCGTCATGCCCAGAATGTGGATAGACATAGGCAGTCTCGGGGTAAGAATCTCATGGAAGATTACTTTATCCCAAATTCCTTATATCCTGTTTTTAATTTTCGAGAGAGATATAGAATGCAGCCACATTTGTTCCAAAAAATCATGCATGATATTTGTAATTACGACACATACTTCATTCAGAAAAATGATGCTTGTGGAGTTTTGGGTCTTCTTCCGGAGCAAAAACTTACAGCTGCTTTGCGGATGCTTGCTTATAGGGCATCTGCAGAGCAGGTGGATGAGGTTGCAAGGATAGGAAAATCAACTATCCTAGAGTGCTTGGTGAGATTCTGTGATGCAGTAGAAAATCTCTACACGAGGGAGTACCTTCGCAGACCTTCTCCTATGGACCTCCAAAGGCTTCTACAAAAAGCTGAGACTCGAGGTTTCTCAGGAATGATTGGAAGCATCAATTGCATGTACTGGCAGTGGAAAAATTACCCAACAGCCTGGCAAGAAGATTATGGGAATCGAAAGGGCCAAAAAAATATAATTCTAGAGGCCGTAGCTTCATTCGACACTTGGGTTTGGCATGCCTTCTTCGGAGTGGCTGGATCTCAAAATGACCTCAATGTGCTTGGTCAATCCCCAGTGTTTAACGATGTATTACGAGGTCATTCTCCCCAAATCATGTACCAAATCAACAACACTGTATACTCTGGTGCGTACTACCTTGCCAACAGAATTTATCCTAAGTGGACGACATTCGTGAAAACAATTCCGAATATTCAATCCTAGAAGGAAAAAAGCTTTGCTGCCTTTCAAGAAGGTTACAGGAAAGACGTGGAAAGGTGTTTCAGTATCTTGCAAGCTCGTTGGGCAATTATTAGGGGTGCTGCTCGGATGTATGATGAAGAGATGCTGCGAAGCATTATGATGACTTGCATCATCCTCCATAACTTGATTGTGGTGGATGAGTATGATTATGAAGCTCCTGAGGAGCATGAACCGGATCCCATGAACACGGCCTTGACAAGAATTTATGAAAGGCCGATGGGACCAAATGGACATCCATTGGAGCACGAACCATTAGCTCGAGATGGTCGATTCAACAACCCCATGATTGATCGTTACCAAGAAATGCAATCTTCGTATGTTCACGAGAGGCATCAAATTGACTTCATCGAGCACTTGTGGGAGATGAAAGGCAATCACAATGGATGAAGACAAGATTAATGCTTTGTTTTTAAGATTGCTTTATTTTGTGTGTGGTGTGTTTGGAATTATATTTTGTTTTTAATTATGTTTTGTTCTTAATTATGCTTTATTTTGTGTGTTGTTTGCAATAAAATAAGGTTTGTTTTTAATTAAACTTTGTTTTCATTTGCAAATATTTTTAATACATCGTCATATTATTTAATGCTTTCTTTATTGAATAAAAGGGAAATAATACAACAATTCTTAATACATGACAAATCTTTTAATCCAACCTAATGGTTTCCATCATTTAACCAATCCGTATTGCTAGGTTCGTCATCATGAAAAAGTTTTCTTTTCATCACATCCCTTCGTTTCATTTTCTAGTTTGACTTTGTTTCAGGAGACATATGGGTGGTATCCATGGCCATGATTTTCATCTCTCTATCCTCCATGTCTTGTTCTTGTGCCTGCTGCCTTTGAATTGAAAATGCTTCATGTCGTGCCTTGTCCGCTTCTTCTCTTTTCAAGTCTCTCTCAAGTCTCAGTGCACTATTCTTAGCCATTTGCTCCAAAAATTGTGCACATTCATTGTTCGAAGTGCTCCCTTTACTTGCCTTTGCCGCCTTTCTCCCAATAGGTCTCGGTGCACGTGGGAGTGGTGAGTCGTGATCCATTGGGGAGTCCAATGGCGAATCCGTTGTCGGCAAATCGTGGAGCAGCATCTCATTCAACATAACCGGCGGAGTAGTGCTAATGATTTTGAATCTCGAACAATTCTTAACAATTTCCCAACATTCGTGATGTTGGAAATTTTTTTTGCCTTGCCCCGTCGCACCGAACCACATTTGTGCTCGTACGATCTATTAAAAATAAATAATTGCAAATGCAACAAAAAAATGAATAAAGAAGAAAATATAAATAATTTGGAAATGCAAGAAAAGAATTGATTATGCAACAAATTATAAACATTTTATAAATGCAAGAAATAAAATGATTATGCAACAAAACAATAAATATGTAAGACAATATAAACAATTTACAAATGCATGCAACAAAATTATTATGCAACAAAATATAAATAAATTAGAAATGCAAGAAAAAAAATATTATAATATGCAAGAAAAAAAATTGATACATTAAATTAAATAAAATGAGAATTATAAATATTTTACCTCATCGGTAAGATTTTGACCGCTTCTATGGTTCTCCCTAGCTTTTGCCAAGGCATCCCTCCATTTGCCTAACTCTTTATTCAAAATTTTCCACCTGGAGGCTAAGGCCATTTCTGTCCGACCCAAACCGAATCTTTCAACAAATTCTTCATGAATTTTTTTCCTCATTTGAGAAAACTTCATCTCATTGCCGGATATAGGGCAATGACTAACTTTCACCCAACACTCACACAACACAACATCTTTAGCATTACTCCAAGCGCCTTGGGCTTCGACAGAAGAGGCCATTTATTTTTTCATACAAATGGAAACTAGTAGAAAAATGTGAGTGGAATGGAAAAAATATTGCAAGGAGAAGAGTTGGTATGAAGATTTGGTGTGGAAGGTGAATAAAATTGATAGGTATTTATAGGGAAAAATCCAGAATTTTTTGGTATTTTTAAAAAAAAAATTATGAATTTATTTCGAATTTTTTGCAATTTTTTTGGTAGAAAAAATGAGGATCGTCGGATTTCTGTAAAAAAATGGATTAGAGAGCTGGGGAATCGCCATGTGGGTTCTGCCCGTTGGGGCTGGCAGGCGCTGACATCAGCGGGCGCTAGTTAAATTTTTTTTACCATTGGCGTGTGAATTTCACGCACCAACGGTAAAAAAAATTTGATTTGCGCTCGCTGACGTCAGCGCCTTCAGGCTTCAGCCCAAGCAAGATTTGCCCGTGGGCTTGCCCAGGTTGGTGGGACCCTCCACTTGCCCGGGCCTTTTCTCTGCCGCTGGAATCGTTTTGGGCTAGCCCGGGGGGCCTTTAGGCCGATTTTGGTCATACGCTGGACTTGGCTGAAGGAGTCAACACTGGAGCATATAGTATTTGTGGAAGACATCAATATATAATTTGAACATAATTAATTAAAATCTTAGAGAAAACAAAATTCTAGCCTGAGTACATATTGCTAGCTAGTAACATAAGTTTTACAAGCCTGAGTACATATTGCTAGCTAGTTGATTATTTGAGACAATAGAAATAAATAATAATAATTAAAATCTTCTGGTAAAATCTTTAGCTTTTTCTTAATAGCACTTGATTCACTAAATTGTCCAAGTTTGTGGATGAAGAACCATGTGGACCAGTAGCTTCTTCTGCAAGTTTCTTCCACTCTATGACCTTATTTTTCATCTTCTTACCCTTCTCTGCCTCCATTAACTCTTTGACAAGCTTCTCTACCTCATCCCTCTTGACATCATTACTAATCTCCATGCCAATGCCCCATTCATTGCAAGTATAGCGACAGTCCATTTGCTGGTCTCCAAAGCATGGCCAACAGAGCATAGGAACTCCTGCAGTAAGGCTCTCAACCGTTGAATTCCAACCGCTGTGCGTTAAAAATCCTCCAACTGATGGGTGGTTAAGGACTTGCTCTTGTGGGCACCACCCAGCTATTAGACTTCTTTCCTTAGTTTCAGCCACAAACTCTGGCGGCAAAATAGCGGATTCTCCAATAACTAGATCAGGTCTAATTACCCAAAAGAATGGAAGCTTGCTATTTGCAAGTCCCCACCCAAACTCTAGAAGCCGTTCTGGTGTCATGACTGCTACACTGCCGAAATTCGCATAGACAACTGAGTTTGGTCCCTTGGTGTTTAGCCACTCGAGGCATTCAGTTTCTTCTTTCCATAGACTGTATCCCATTTTCAAAGGGTGTTCTGGTATGTGATTGAGATGCAATTGAAGAGGGCCAACGGTGTACACACGGGGAGGCATAGATGAGAGAGCATCCAAAACATCCGACTCCAAGGCATCAAAAGTATGAAGAACAACTGCTGAAGCTTCATGAGCTCTATCGGTTGCTTCCATGATGAAGTTAAACATGACATCATCCGGATTTGTGGTTTGCAAGAAGGTCGGGAGATCCCTCAACCGGATATCTCTCATTCCCGGGATCCAATCTATTACGGTGTCCAGATAGCCATTTGTGAAACAGCTCTCATCTGCAAGAGACAAATGAAATTCAATTGAAAACATTTCATTTGCATGTTTAGAAACAAGGAGTTAAGAGTTAACCATAAGTTCAACAACAATTCCTTCAATTAATAGTTATATATTTCACCTTTGAGTGGAGCAAGTCCTTTTTCGACTACAGCGCGAAGTTGTTTGAATCCCATGAAGCTGCAGGCAGCTATAGGGTTGAACAGCACTATTGGGGCTCCAATTTTTTCAGCTGCTGTGATTGTGAACGTGGACATGAAACCATCTGAAACTATGCAAGTCACTGGAGGATTGTTGGATGTTTCTATGGGATCATTGTTGAGTTTTAAAAGGAGGGCATGAAAGGGAGCTAAGAAATTTTTTTTGATGGACTCAACAAGCAAAGTGAAATCTGGTGTGGTGTCTTCGTTTGAATCCGGAAGGCTATCTGGGATGGCTTCGAACCGAAAATCAGCCAAGCCATCAAGGGAATTGGATCCTAGAGATTTAAGAAAACGCTTGTGATTGAACTCTGTGTTAACAAAGGTTATATGAAAACCTCTATGGTGGAGGAGTTTCGCAAATTTAAGCATTGCCTTTATATGACTTTGAGCAGGAGCTGGAATGCAAACAGCATGTGGCTTAGTAGCTACTTCTGTGGAACCCATCTTAGCTTTTGTGTGTGCATTGCAGTCCTTGCAAATGCAGATTATTTATACAGCAAAAGTAAGCTACTTTTTCAATGTGTCCTGTTTTGGCTCTCTGTTTTTTTCCCTCCACAAAAGTCTATATGTAGATAAGATAACCAGAGAGTGAGAAGAAAGCTGTTAGACAAGTTGAGGTGAGAAGAAGCAACGTGGAACTGGTATTGGCCTTTCCCCAGTTTCTTCTCCAATTATTGGACCATTTACGTCTACATCCACCAGTACGCTCAGATGTTATTGATTGACATGATTATATCAAGTCATGCGACGTGAAGCTATAAAGTTGTTTAATTTTCATTCAAGTTAATGAACAGTGCAAAATGATTCACGAGTGAAATAGATACCTAAAGAAACAACAGTAATTAAAAACTGCCATCACAAAAGCAATACCCTCATCAATTCTTAATTAATTTATTTCCAATTTATCTGTCTTGGCAGGTTAGGCCATCTCCAGTCATAGGGCTAAATGTAGTCCAGGGCTAAAAATTTAGCCCTCCAAAATATTAATTTTTTAAAGAATAATTCAAGGCTAAATTTTTCCATCTCCAGACATGCTGGGCTATATTTTAGGATCCTTCATATTTTATTATATATATCCACCTATGACATCAACTTACTTTATTTTTGGCTTTTAAAAAGCAAATGCATGGGCCCACAAAAATCTGGCCTAGGCTAAGGGTAGAAATAGAAGCACTCTTGTTTTACAATAATAATGGCTCTTATCTATTGTCTAACATACTATATTATCAAACTATCATTTTGAAACATTGATTTAAACAACAAAAATGTCACTTAAAATATGAAATTGACACTCCGCACGCACACAACATATATGTGTCTTAAAAGGTTAATACTTCTCCTTAAGTAATAAAATACAATACAATAACACGAAGCACCAAAAGACTTGCAAATTTCATTTTTATATTACCAATATTTTAAATCACTTTATTACCAACATTCAAGTGGCATATAAGATTTCTACTATGTTCGTTAGAAGCAAATAAAATTCATCACAATATGAATTGATATATATATATATATATATATATATATAAATTCTCTTATGCGGACATCCGAAGGTTATCATCATGCGAACGCCATGTATTTTTTACTATCCTCTTCATACTTTCCTCTCTATTTACAATGACATTAGCACGACAATAATGTGCGAACATCCAAATGAGAGAATAACTATATATATATATATATATATATATATATATATATATATATATATATATATAATAAGGCACACCAAATCAAGAAAGAAACATATTTCACTCCTAAACTTGGGACATTGTCTTGCTGCGTCTGCGTGCACATGCAATTTTATATATGCCTCCTAAGAAACAATACAATCTGAACACCTGAAGGTATATTTTTCTGAATGAATGGGCAAAATGTTGTTTGCCCATGGACTAAAACGGAAGTAGAAGACTTTTTCCAAGGTGAATGTGTTGAAAGCAAAGTGAGAGGGCAAACTGTGGTCAATAATATATTTGAGAGCAAGTATGGACTACACGTCGTACACGGTAGATTTCTTGACTGTTGACCTTCTGTAGCAGTCTAGCTAGTCGTTTAAATTTACAACAATTCAATCGAAATTTCTAATTTGGGACAAGTGTTTGAGAAGCATTGCTTTATATTATGTGACATTGTGAATGGTGTTGACTAAAGAAGCGAAAAGGAAAAAAGGAAATGGAAAATCAAAAGGCTATGAAGACTAAGCAGAAACTACATAAAAGATGCATGGAAATTTCCAATGGCTAGTGCTTAAACTCACCATATCTCCTAATCTCTAAATGTTATTACTTTTTAATTATATATATAGCGACTAATAACTTGCAGCAATGCTATCTATCTATAAATATCGAAGTACTATTCTTTTAATTTATTTGGTGACAAATTATTATTTTAATTTATATTTTAAATGATTTTAAAAGAGTTATAAAGTTGATGGAGTTTAATTGAATTTGACTGAATTCTACTATTTTCACATAGATTTTGACTGAATTTGTGGGTGATGGTGGTTTAAGAGTGATGACGGTGGTGATGATGGTGGTTTGTGGGTGATGGTGGGGAAGGCAGTAGTGGAGGAGGTGGGGGTGGTAGTGACGGTGGCGATGGGAGTGAGGCGGTGGAGGTGGTGGTGGTTAAGAATTAAGATAAATTGAAACATTAAAGAACAAATAAAGTAGTTGAGAGCTAAAATATAAAGTGAAAGCAACACCACCATATTTGAAGGCAAAGCATTATTGCAATTAGGTCCTTTTCTTTTCATTATTTTGTCAGCACTTGCACTCGTTCAACATGACTCTGTTTGGTCTGTTCTTTCTTCTGGTCTAACGCCAAGTCAACTTAGATAAAGGGTTATAGAACTTTGATTTGAAATATATACTAATTAACTTTAATTATACCTCAAACGTTCTGGTTTTGTGTTGAGATATTGAGACACATATGGATGTTAGTCATGCTCTGAATTTCTTCTCAAATTCTCATGAGCTTCCAAGGATTTGATATGTTGGCAAGGGTGGGTGGTGGCTGTCTTGGCTTCGTTCACAAAATTTAAATTTCCACAAATTAAAGTGACAGGTACAACCGAGATAAGAATCAAATGAAAGAAAAGAGGATTTGGGAAATTTAACCATGTAATGAGTGTAGGTGTCTTTCGAACTTGAATCTGCACTTTTAATCACGACTTTTATTGATTAAATTATACAGTGGTTCTGATATAGACTTGATGTGGATTCAGTGGCGGTTCTAGGATTCAAAAGCTAGTTGGGCAAAACTTACATACTAAACTCGACAGTAGAGTGAATTTCATTAATAAACATAAAAGGATACACTTAGTGAGGGGGACATAATGAGCCTTACCTTCAAATGCATCTCAATCCTTAAATAAAAGTTCAACAAATACAAAAGCTAAAACTAAAACCAAAAGTAAATGCAATGCAATACAAAACAACACTATTTAAATCTAAAATTTAACCATGCGAGGCTTGGAACTCTTAAATTCCTCAATTATCGATGCATTATCGATATTATTAGTAAACTCTCTTTCAATGTAACGAGCACCCATATGAAGAACATCAACACCATATAGTTCACAAAATGATACCACCCTAATTAATTTCAACAAAATCCCAAAATTATAATTCATCCCAAATTAAACCCTAAAATACTCAATTTTAAATTAAAACTATAATTAAAGATATATAGCAAAGGAGAGAACGAGAATAATATTTGTTGTTGACAAAAGGAGAGGAGAAGATGTTGTTGCTAAGTTGCCCACCCAAGATAATAGAAGATGTAGCCAATAGAGGGAGAATTTGACCCCCAAAAAAAAAGAGAGGAGAAACTTGTTGTCGGGTAGCAAAGAGATAGAGAGAAACAAGAAGTCTAATACCCAAAAGAGAAGGAGAGAGAAGATATGGGATCATATAGATGGGCAACATATAAGTATGGTTTGCTTTTAATTTTTTTAAATTTTGAAATGGGCTTATAACACATGTAGGTAATTTTTTGTTGTTGATAAATTTGGGCTGGGCAGGTACCGAGCCTGCCCTGTGCATAGCACCGCCCTCGTGTGGATTGATGCTATTAATGGCTATATATATGCAAATTTTAATTCTCATGTGAGTTATTAGAGAACAATTCAATTCTCACAGTCCCATTACTCTCAATTAGATGAATCCTCCGAGAGTGCTTGTGTGAGAATATGCCCACCTCCAAGCTCATTCAAAATATTATCCTTCCTTCTTTGTGGCCAGGAGCAAGCCGAACACTAAACGGGGATTAATCCCACCCTTCAGGTGTGGGGACACTTCGTGGTATTTACCAATATATATATATATATTATCCTTCTTTTAACTTCACATTTAATCGTCACTAATTTCATGAGGGAGATGAGAAGAAGATTTTATTTTTATGTCATATTTTATAGTGAGTAAAGTAGTGGGTTGTTTCTACCATATTGAAAGATGCTACTTACAACAAACCAACCTACCAAAAATCATCAGCACCTTCGGGCTTCAATCTAGGCAAGATTTGCCCGTGGGCTTGCCCAGGTTGGTGGGACCCTCCACTTGCCCGAGCCTCTTCTCTGCCGCTGGAATCGTTTTGGGCTAGCCCGGGAGGCCTTTAGCTCGGTTTTGGTCATACGCTGGACTTGGCTTAAGGAGTCAACACTGGAGCATATAGTATTTGTGGAAGACATCAATATATAATTTGAACATAATTAATTAAAATCTTAGAGAAAACAAAATTCTAGCCTGAGTACATATTGCTAGCTAGTAACATAAGTTTTACAGGCCTGAGTACATATTGCTAGCTAGTTGATTATTTGAGACAATAGAAATAAATAATAATAATTAAAATCTTCTGGTAAAATCTTTAGCTTTTTCTTAATAGCACTTGATTCACTAAATTGTCCAAGTTTGTGGATGAAGAACCATGTGGACCAGTAGCTTCTTCTGCAAGTTTCTTCCACTCCAAGACCTTATTTTTCATCTTCTTACCCTTCTCACCCTCCATTAACTCTTTGACAAGCTTCTCTACCTCATCCCTCTTGACATCATTACTAATCTCCATGCCAATGCCCCATTCATTGCAAGTATAGCGACAGTTCATTTGCTGGTCTCCAACGCATGGCCAACAGAGCATAGGAACTCCTGCAGTAAGGCTCTCAACCGTTGAATTCCAACCGCTGTGCGTTAAAAATCCTCCAACTGATGGGTGGTTAAGGACTTGCTCTTGTGGGCACCACCCAGCTATTAGACTTCTTCCCTTAGTTTCAGCCACAAACTCTGGCGGCAAAATAGCGGATTCTCCAATAACTAGATCAGGTCTAATTACCCAAAAGAATGGAAGCTTGCTATTTGCAAGTCCCCACCCGAACTCTAGAAGCCGTTCTGGTGTCATGACTGCTACACTGCCGAAATTCACATAGACAACTGAGTTTGGTCCCTTGGTGTTTAGCCACTCGAGGCATTCAGTTTCTTCTTTCCATAGACTGTATCCCATTTTCAAAGGGTGTTCTGGTATGTGATTGAGATGCAATTGAAGAGGGCCAACGGTGTAATTACGGGGAAACATAGATGAGAGAGTCAAACAATATGGTAGAATATTTTCAGATATATTTCATTCTCCAAAAGGAGGTATTTATAGTAAGGTTACAAACCCTAGTAGGGTTAGACAAGGAAAATAAGTGGTATCCTAATTACATAATATCTATACAAAAGGAAAATAAAACCCAAATAGAATAGGATATACTCTACTCGCCAACACTCCCCCTCAAGTTGGAGCAAAGACGTCACGCATGCCCAACTTGTCAAGCGAGTTGAGAAAGATACTTGTAGAAACAGCTTTCGTAAGAACATCAGCTAACTGATACTCTGAACGGATAAAGGGGAAGGACACAATCTCCGCATCCAACTTTTCTTTAATGAAATTTCGATCAACCTCCACATGCTTTGTACGGTCATGTTGTACAGGATTATGAGCAATTGCAATCGCAGCCGTATTGTTACAATATAAATCCATGGGTTTATTAGGCCTAAAACCAAGGTCTTTCAACAATCTCCTCAACCATAGTAACTCAGATACACCATGGGCCATTCCCCGATACTCAGCCTCAGCACTGGATCTAGACACCACCTTTTGTTTCTTGCTCCTCCATGTAACAAGATTGCCACCCACAAACATAAAATACCCAGATGTCGAACGCCTATCTGTGGCTGAACCTGCCCAATTAGCATCTGTATACCCTTCTACATTTGTATGGCCATACTTGGAGAAAATTAACCCCTTGCCAGGAGTTACTTTCAGATACCTTAAAATACGAGTCACAGCCCCCATATGATCTACACTAGGAGAGTGCATAAACTGACTTACTATATTTACAGCATAAGCAATATCTGGACGAGTATGAGCCAAATAAATCAACTTCCCCACAAGTCGTTGATAACGTTCTTTATCAGTCGGAACTTGATCGGGGTATATCCCCAACTTATGATTCTGCTCACTAGGGGTATCAATCGGTTTACAATCCAACATTCCAGTTTCTGCAAGTAAATCCAAAACATACTTTCTTTGGGATAGAAAAATACCATGTTTAGATCTGGCAACTTCAATCCCAAGAAAATACTTTAAATCACCCAATGATTTCATCTCGAACTTAGAAGCCAGATACTTCTGAAGATTATGTATCTCTACATGATCATCACCAGTCACAATCATATCATCAACATAAATAATTAAAGCCGTCAATTTACCTTTATGACGCTTCAGAAACAAAGTATGATCAGAGTTACTTTGCACATACCCAAACTTCTTCATAGATGCAGCAAACCTTCCAAACCACGCTCTTGGAGACTGCTTTAATCCATACAAGGATTTCCGTAGCTTACACACCACACCCTCCTTAGAGGTCACAGGGATACCCGGTGGAGGATCCATATATATTTCTTCTTTGAGATCACCATGGAGGAATGCATTTTTGACATCAAATTGTAGCAGCGGCCAGTCACGGTTAGCAGCTAAGGATAAGAGCACGCGTACAGTGTTGAGCTTAGCTACTGGAGCAAAAGTCTCTGTGTAATCCACTCCATATGTCTGAGTATACCCTTTTGCTACCAATCTTGCCTTGTAACGGTCAATGGAACCATCAGCCTTGTGCTTCAAAGTAAACACCCATCTGCATCCAACTGCCTTTTTTCCTTTTGGTAAAGGAACTAACTCCCAAGTGGCATTCTTGTTCAAGGCTTCCATCTCAACATGCATTGCATCTACCCAGTTTTGATCAGATAGAGCATCCTGCAACTTAGTTGGCACACATACACTAGATAATTGACACAAATATGATGCATATGACTTAGATAAACGATGAGTTGACATATAATGGTTAATGGGATATTTAGACTTGGCATGTATATCAGGAGAATATTGTATTTTAGGTTTCCCACGGGTAGTACGTGGGGGCAAAGAATAGGTAGGCATATCACTAGAAAGTACCTCATTATCACAACTTGATTGAGGCAATGGCAGGGCAGAGGGGGGTATATTATCAATTTCATCTGTATGGGAGTCGCCAATATCACTGTTATTTCCTTCTGAGAGAGGCTCGAAAACAACAACATTTTTGTCTGGCGACCGGTCGTGGCTTTCTTGGCGACCGGTCGCTTCGCTCGTATCGGTACTGTTGTCGCTCGTCGACGCGGGCGACCGGTCGCTTCCTATGTGCGACCGGTCGTTTCCTGGGCAGATTGGTTCGCGACCGGTCGCTTCCTCATTGCGACCGGTTGCTTCGCTCGTATCGGTACTGTAGTCCCAGCTCGACTCGAGCGACCGGTCGCTTCCTATGTGCGACCGGTCGTTGGCATGCTGTTCGCTTAAAAATTCCATATTTTCCACTCTCTTCAATTCACTCCCCCTCTCCCCCTGAATTGAAGGGGAGGGAGAAACATAATAGGGTACTTCTTCATGAAATGTGACATCCAAAGTGATATGTACCTTCTGAGTAGGCGGGTGATAACACTTATAACCTTTCTGAGTAGTAGAATAGCCAATGAAGACACAGCGGAGAGCACAAGGATCAAGTTTACTCCTTTGATGAGAGTAAACATGAACATACGCAACACACCCAAACACCTTCGGAGGTAACTTAGAGACCGAAACCGGAGGAGTAAGAGCACATAACACATCAAGTGGAGTCTTGAAATCAAGAACTCGACTAGGAGTACGGTTAATCAAGTAGGCAGCGGCCAAGACACCATGTCCCCAAAGATGATGGGGAACAGACGTATCCAACATCAGAGAGCGAGCAACTTCAAGTAACTGGCGATTCTTCCTTTCAGACACACCATTCTGTTGAGGTGTGAATGGAGTGGTAGTTTGGTGAATGATACCTTGCTCACGAAAGAATTGGGCCAAGGTATGATTCACATATTCACCGCCATTATCAGTGCGAAATACTTTAACACGAGCATGGAACTGAGTAGACACCATGGCACAAAAGTAAGGAAGAATAGAGGCAACATCATTTTTATTCTTCATCAAATACACCCATGTTAAACGAGTGCAGTCATCAATAAACGTCACAAACCAACGGAAACCTTGAGAAGTCACACGAGCAGGACCCCAGACATCAGAATGTACTAACTCAAAAGGCAAAGCAGCTTTATTATTACTTAAGAGAAAAACAGTACGGTGGCTCTTGGCCATTACACAAGTCTCACAATTGAAACTAGACTCATCACACGAACTAAATAACGAAGGAAACAAATGTCTAAGATAACCAAACGACGGATGTCCTAAGCGACGATGCCATAACCAAAGTTGTTGCTTATCTTTGACACTGCCACTCAGAGCTTTATTAGCGACACAATCACGAACTGCTGCAGCCGGCAACTGGAAGTAATATAACCCCCCTATCCGTTTACCATGCCCAATCTTCTCGTGAGTCCTGAGATCCTGGAAAAAACAATGGGTAGAATAGAATGTAGCAGAAGCGTTAAGTGTATCAAGTAAACGCCCAACAGATAACAAATTGCAATGAATATTGGGAACCAAGAGTGCATGAGATAGGGGTAAAGAAGGAGTAAGATGGATGGTACCTTCACCAATAACTGGGGAAGGTAAACCATTAGCACTAGTAATATATGGGTCACGAGGGTTATGCGACAACTCATCAAACATTTTATCATTATAAGTCATATGATCAGAAGCACCAGTGTCAATTATCCAAGTAGTAGAACCCATACCTGGCATAGTATCAGAAGCACACAGATTTGCAGATGGAGTCGGAGGACGGACCTCATCAGGAGTCACAGTGTAAGTGGCCTTGGGACCATACATACGAGCTTTGTAGTCAGCAAACCAATCAGGGTAACCATGCTCCTTAAAACACTTTTCAGAGTAATGATCCCCATTACAATGGCGGCACTTAGGCGGACCGTCAGAAGAGCTAGAGGTGGGGGCAGAAGGACGAAACCCAGCAGAAGACCCCAACTTTTTTGACGGAGAGCGACCGGTCGCTACTTGCGGTGCGACCGGTCGGTGACGTGCTGGATCCACTTTAAGAGCCAGCGATCCTCCTCCAAGCATAGCGGACTGACGGGTAACTTCTTCCATGACCATGGCATAGGCTTCGAGTGGGGGTGGAACAGGACTAAGAGCAAGAATACGGCTACGAACACCATCATACGGTGGATCTAGCCCACCAAGAAAATCATAAACTCGATCGGCTTCAATTTCTTTCAGACGACGAGCCCCATCAGCAGAACAACTAAACTCATTCGGACGCAGACAATCAATCTCCTGCCAGATAGCATGAAGTTTTTCATAGAACACTTTCACAGATTCACCATTCTGACCTATAAGTACGGATTGCCGTCGGAGTTGAAACAAACGAGAACTATTCTGAGTCACAGTATAGGTCTTCCGAGCAGCCTCCCATATATCATAGGCAGTATCACCACGTTCGAACAAGGCACGAACCGGTTTAGTCATGGAATTGAGAAGCCATGACTGCACCAGACAATTATCTTCTTCCCATTCATCATAGGTAGCGGAATCTTGAGACGGAGCAGGCTTCTTCCCATTGATCCAACTTGCCATACGACGACTAGTAATCGTAATACGCGCACCACGAGACCAAGAGGCATAATTGGAGCCATCCAATTTGTCAGATGTAAGCGGGGTAGAATAATCACGCGAGGGACGTGCCTCCTTCGGTGTAGACGCACTAGCACCAGTCACAACTATGGAATCATCACCCATGATAGCAGCGGAAACAAACACAACACGAAGCAGATATGATAAACACGGCACAGGCACGGACACAAGAACCCTAAAGAAAAATTAGGGCACAGAGTAGAACACGAGCACAAGAACCCTAAAAAGAAATTAGGGCACAGAGTAGAACACGAGCACAAGAACCCTAAAAAGAAATTAGGGCACAGAGTAGAACACGGGTGGGCACAATACACAGGTTACCAGAAAGTCGGCTCTGATACCAAGTCAAACAATATGGTAGAATATTTTCAGATATATTTCATTCTCCAAAAGGAGGTATTTATAGTAAGGTTACAAACCCTAGTAGGGTTAGACAAGGAAAATAAGTGGTATCCTAATTACATAATATCTATACAAAAGGAAAATAAAACCCAAATAGAATAGGATATACTCTACTCGCCAACAGAGAGAGCATCCAAAACATCTGACTCCAAGGCATCAAAAGTATGTAGAACAACTGCTGAAGCGTCATGAGCTCTATCGGTTGATTCCATGATGAAGTTAAGCATGACATCATCCGGATTTGTGGTTCGGAAGAAGGTCGGGAGATCCCTCAACCGGATATCTCTCATTCCCGGGATCCAATCTATTACGGTGTCCAAATAGCCATTTGTGAAACAGCTCTCATCTGCAATGAAATTCAATTGAAGAAACATTTCATTTGCATGTTTAGAAACAAGCAGTTAAGAGTTAACCATAAGTTAAACAACAATTGCTTCAATTAATAGTTATACATTTCACCTTTGAGTGGAACAAGTCCTTTTTCGACTACAGCGCGAAGTTGTGTAAATCCCATGAAGCTGCAGGCAGCTATAGTGTTGAACAGCACTATCGGGGCTCCAATTTCTTCAGCTGCTTTGATTGTGAACGTGGACATGAAACCATCTGAAACTATGCAAGTCACTGTTGGATTGCTGGATGTTTCTATGGCATCATTGTTGAGTTTTAAAAGGAGGGCATGAAAGGGAGCTAAGAAATTTTTTCTGACGGACTCAGCAAGCAAAGTAACATCTTGTGTGGTGTCTTCATTTGAATCCGGAAGGCTATCCGGGATGGCTTCGAACCGAAAATCAGCCAAGCCATCAAGGGAATTGGATCCCAGAGATTTAAGAAAACGCTTGTGATTGAACTCTGTGTTAACAAAGGTTATATGAAAACCTCTATGGTGGAGGAGCTTTGCAAATTTAAGCATTGCCTTTATATGACTTTGAGCAGGAGCTGGAATGCAAACAGCATGTGGCTTAGTAGCTACTTCTGTGGAACCCATCTTAGCTTTTGTGTGTGCATTGCAGTGCTTGCAAATGCAGATTATTTATACAGCAAAAGTAAGCTACTTTTTCAATGTGTCCTGTTTTGGCTCTCTGTTTTTTTCCCTCCACACAAGTCTATATGTAGATAAGATAACCAGAGAGTGAGAAGAAAGCTGTCAGACAAGTTGAGGTGAGAAGAAGCAAGGTGGAACTGGTATCTTCTATTGGCCTTTCCCCAGTTTCTTCTCCAATTATTGGACCATTTACGTCTACATCTACCACAAAGAGTTCAATTCTCATTCTTTTTCTGCTCTGAATAAGAAAATGAAAAAAAATAAAAATCATTTCAATACCTGCATCATAAACTTAGATATATATATTGTTACATCAGTAATAGTCATATCTTTTAAATCTTTTTGAATTTATACACTCATGTTGGTCAAGTATTTCAAAATTTTCGGGAGATTCTGCTCAAGTCTCCAACTAACCAACTTAAAAACTGCAATCTGTCTTGCAAAGAAGCCTATTCCGGCACCTGTTTGCCCACTACTACAAAAAACGAAATAGACGACGGTAATCCACCGTCGTGTATCATGGTTTACAACCGACGAGAAATCGACCGCCGTCTTTTCATACATGAAATAACGACGGCAAATAACCGACGTGGTTAATATAGTACACGTCAGTAAATACTAAAACCGACGTAGATTTCATATATAAAGCTTAAAAAGAGACCTTTCGACTATAATAGACGACGGTTTTAGTAAAACACAGACGTTTAAATAATGTTAAATGTCAAAAACAACTACAAAACCGACGTAAATATGCTTATCAACGTCTCTAAATAAAACAAAACCGACGTGGTAAATAAATACTACGTTCACTAAATGAAAAAACTGACGTCTAAAACATATAACATGGCATATATTTACTTGAACTGACGTAAAAACAACAATAACCACGACCCTTTTTATCACCACAGACGTTGAAAATGATTTTGACGGCTTGAACACAAAACAAACGACGTGGTTAATATAGTACACGTCAGTAAAACACTAAAGCCGACGTAGATTTCATACATAAAGCTTTAAAAGATATCTTTCGACTATAATAGACGACGGTTTTAGTAAAACACAGACGTTTAAATAATGTTAAATGTCAAAAACAACTACAAAACCGACGTAAATATTCTTATCAACGTCTCTAAATAAACCAAAATCGACGTGTAAAACTTAGAAACCGTCTTGGTTAATAAATACTACGTTCACTAAATGAAAAAACTGACGTCTAAAATATATAACATGGCATATATTTACTTGAACTGACGTAAAAACAACAATAACCACGACCCTTTATATAACCACAGACGTTGAAAATGATTTTGACGGCTTGAACACAAAACAAACGACGTGGTTAATATATTATACGTCATAAAAAAACTAAAACCGATGTCTATTTGGTACATAAAAGCATAAAAAGAGACCTTTCGACTATAATAGACGACGGTTGTAGTAAAACACAGACGTTTAAATAATTTTAAATGTCAAAAACAACTATAAAACCGACGTAAATAGTTTTATCAACGTCTCTAAATCAAACAAAACCGACGTGTCAAACTTAGAAACCGCCGTGGTTAATAAATACTACGTTCACTAAACAAAAAAACGGACGTCTAAAACATATAACATGGCATATATTTACTTCAACTGACGTAAAAACAATAATAACCATGGCCCTTTATATCACCACAGACGTTGAAAATGATTTTGACGGCTTGGACACAAAAAAAACGACGTGGTTAATATATTACACGTCATAAAAAAACTAAAACCGACGTTGATTTGATAAATAAAAGCATAAAAAGAGACCTTTCGACTATAATAGGCGACGGGTTTAGTAAAAAACAGACGTTTAAATAATTTTAAATATCAAAAACAACTATAAAACCGACGTAAATAGTTTAAAACGGACGTCTAAAACATATAACATGGCATATATTTACTTGAACTGACGTAAAAACAACAATATTAACCGTTTTTAAATGAATTATAATTAACCGACGTGTTTTCTTTTTCAAATGGCGGTTTTTATCTCATTTTTGCGTTGTCATTCCACGTCGGTTGTGAAAACCCGACGTTGGTTGTTTTTAAGACGACTCGTTTTGCGATTTTTGTAACTTGACCGTCGTATTTTCAGCTTTAACCGATTATTTTTTAATTTTTGATTTGTTGTGCCCAAAGCTTGCAGAATGAAAATGTGATCGGAATTAAAATGATATACAGAGCTATGAATTAATGTCATACAATTAACTGTATAACTAATGTCATACATTACAACAATCAATCAATCCATATATCTTCACACCCATCTCTAATATTCTCACTCCCAAACTCACCCACTAGGTCATCAAATGTGTCAACATTTGGTATCCCTCTAGAAAATGGCTCACACTCAATTCTAATATCACCTAGCACATCATCACCAATAACATCATTATATTCTCTATTAGGCATTGATAACACTACCGACCAACCACGATGCATTGGGTCGTCAACATAAAATACTTGTTTGACTTGAGAAGCCATAACAAATTGGTCATTCCTATGTCCAATTTTACTCAGATCTACAAGGGTAAATCCAAGTTCGTTGACTACAAAGCCCGAAGTGTTATCTATCCAATCACACCTCAAGATTGGGATTCTAAACTTTTGGTAGTCAAGATCCCAAATTTCTTGAATAACCCCATAAAAACCCATATTGGAGACAATAGGGTTTTTATCCTTGACACTAGCAACTTGCATAGTATGTGCAAGTAAATAAACTCCACTATTTTGGACAGTTCGCACATCATCTTGTGCCTTGGTGCTAAATTTGACACCATTAATAAGATAGCTCCTATATGATGGCACTACCATGCTTGGACCAGCTGCTAACCACCTCAAATTTTCTGATATGCCATTATAATCTTCCCCATTAAATTCACTTTGAACCTACAAATTAAACATATATATTAATTCAATCTAACATATATATAAAATGAAAGAAAATTAAAATAAGTTGAATATGTCATTCAAGAACATATATACCTTAACACGTAGCCATTGAATGAAAGTGCTATTGTGCTTATCTTGTAGCCACTTTGTTCTCTTTCTAAATTTCGGATAAGTGGTCTTGATGTGGATCATATGTTCCCTACAATTGACACGAAAAAAACACGCATTACGGTCCCTTATATATAAGATAAATATAAGGAGTAATAATATTTAAAATGGCTACATATATATGAAAAATTAAACTCATACGTACTCGATATAAGGTAGGACTTCCTCCATATTCTCCAAGACATATAGATGTGCCTGGTTCAACAAGTCCACATCAACTAAGCTCACTGTGCAACCTGATAATGGCTTTGAAACTCCCATATTTTGGCTTGAAGGCACTCCAACTGTACTAACATCAGATAAATGCTCGGTACAAAACTCTACAGCTTCTTCAGCTATATACCGCTCAACAATGCAACGTTTGGGACGAGTACGATTCTGAACATACCCCTTTAGCACTTTCATATATCTTTCAAACGGATACATCCATCTAAAATATACTGGCCCACATAGACGAACTTCTCTGACAAGATGTACTACTAGATGAACCATGATATCAAAGAATGAAGGGGGAAAGTACTTCTCAAGCAAACATAAAGTAACTACTACATCTTCTTCCAACTTATCTAGCTTGGAAACATCTACCGTCTTTGCACATATAGCATTGAAGAAGAAGCACAATCGAGTTATTGCATACCTTGCAGGCTTCTCCAAAACAGAACGAATTGCCACAGGGAGCAATTGTTGCATCAAGGTATGACAATCATGAGATTTAAGGCCAAGAAGTCTTGAATCTTTTAAAGATACAAGATTTTTTATATTTGAAGAATAACCTTCAAGAACCTTCATACCATAAAAAGAATTGCAAACCGCTCTCTTCTTTGCTCTTGACAAATTCCAAGGCCCTGGAGGCAAGCGAGTACGTCTTTCTCCATACTCGGGTTGCAAATCAATTTTTACCCCCATGTTCAATAAGTCTAACCGAGCAGCAATCCCATCTTTATTTTTTCCAGGGATCTCTAGCAATGTACCAATGATACTATCGCAAACATTCTTCTCAATGTGCATAACATCTAAGGCATGCCTCACAGGGAGGTATTTCCAATACTCGAGATTAAAGAATTTTGATTTCTTCTTCCAACAAACTCTGTCACCATCATTCTCACCAACACTTCCCCCATTTTTCGAGCCCCATATGTAATTAATATCTTCAACCATATGCAGCACTTCTTCTCCTGTTAATGGCTCGGGGGGCATGCCATATTCAGGTTTCCCATTAAAAGCTGCACGTTGCCTCCTATATGGATGATTGATTGGTAACCACTTTCTATGCCCAATGTAACAAATTTTGTGGCCATTTTTCAACCTGTGACTAGGTGTATCATCGCCGCATATTGGACAAGCTTTATATCCTTTAACAACACAACCATATAAGTTTCCATAAGCGGGAAAATCATTAATTGTCCACAGTAATGCAGCTCTGAGTGTAAAGTATTCTCCTATGTGGGCATCATACACTCCTCTAATCCCATCCCACAGAGATTTCAAATCATCAATCAAAGGCTCTAAGTAGACGTCTATATCATTTCCGGGCTGTTTAGGACTGGAAATCAGTATAGTCAACATCATGAACTTCCGCTTCATGCATAGCCATGGTGGGAGATTATATGTAACTAACATAACTGGCCAACAACTGTATCTGCTACTTAAAGAACTGTGGGGATTGAATCCATCAGATGAGAGAGCCAATCTCAAGTTTCTTGGCTCATTACCAAAGTCGGGCCATTTTTCATCAACAAGTTTCCAAGACGGGGAATCCGCTGGATGAGACATATAACCGTCAACTGATTTTCTTGCAGCATGCCAAGTCAAACTCTTAGCTGTCTTATGTGATTGAAACATCCTTTTAAACCTTGGAATTGGAGGAAAATACCACACCACCTTCGCTGCCACACCCTCTTTCAAGAACCCATCCTTGGTTTCCTTCCACCTTGAGATACCACAAGTAGGACAATTAGTTGCATTCTCATACTCCTTCCGATACAAAATGCAGTCATTGGAACATGCGTGGATTTTCTCATAACTCATCCCTAAAGCAGACAAAGTCTTTTTTGCCTCGTACATAGAGGAAGGTAGTGTATTTCCTTCTGGAAGAAATTCTCCTTGAAGTATCAATAATTCTGTAAAGCAAACATCACTCATCCCATGTTTTGCTTTCAAATTATATAACTTCACCAAAGCCGACAACTTCGTGTACTTACTGCAACCAGGGTACAAGGGTTCATCGCCATCCCCAATCACATTGGCAAACTCATAAGGATCAGATCCAATATTGGCAAAATCATTATCATCCATCCCTAATTCTTCAGAAACATAACTAAACCTACTTTGCTCATCTTCTTCCACATTTCTACTAGCATTGGTAGTCCATTCCCAAGGTTCTCCGTGCCATCTCCAAATCTTATAGCTTTGGTCAATTCCATTAAAGTATAAGTGTTCCCTTATAATTCCAACCCCAAACAATCGAATATTCCCACATTTAACACATGGACAACGAATCTCAGTTGTATTTCCAAGATTTTCTAACGCAAAATTCAAAAATCCTTCCACCCCTAACTCATATGCCTTCGATCTTCTATCCGCATGCATCCATGACTTATCCATCTCACACTCTATCAAATTCATATAAATATATATATATTAAAGTGGAAAGACCAGCAATGAAACACTACCTCATTCAAATAGCAGAGAACAAAATGAAAATTAAATATAAAACATGGAAAAGACGACGGTTTATAAAAATAATCGTCGTTTAATATACATTCCGACGACGGCATCTATAGTCACCGTCGTCATTAAGATACCCAAACCCAGAAATTTGAACGGTGTTCTGGTAGCCTAAAGACAACGTTTAATGGAGAAACAGTCGTCTTTAGGCTACCAGTTGCGGCTTAAAACGCAGACGACGGGAGTAAATGAACAACCGACGTATAAAAAACATTTGGACGACGGTTTGATCCTTCAACCGTCGTCGTAGTTAAAAAAAAAACAGCTTAAATCTCCCATCCCCATTCCTTTTCCAAGAACCCATGGCCAAACAAACATAAAATAATCCAAACAGAGAGCAATTATTACAAGATTGCAAACACCAAAACCCTAATATAGCTACCAACGAAAACATTTATGGATTTAAGAAGAGATTAGGGTTGTACTTACATGGATATTGAGAGAGAGCTGCGAGAATATAACAACTGCTTCAGAGAGAGCTTGGAGAATCTACGTACCCAATGAGAGATCTTGGAGAATCTACGTACCAAATGCTTTGAGAGAGATCTTGGAGAATCTACGTACCCAATGCTTTGAGAGAGAGCTGAGAGAATATAACAAAAGCTTGAGAGAGAGCTGAGAGAATTAGGATTAAAGGGACTAGAGTTGTACTTACATGGATATTGAGAGAGATCTGGGAGAACGAAAACTTTCAGACAAATTTATGTTGAAGAGAGAGAATGAACTATTTGAGGGTTAAAGGGAAATTCTGAAAATTTTAGGTCGCGGTCAAAAATTTGTTAAGTACCGCGTTTTTCAACCACGACGGTCAACACTTACACTGACGTCTAATAATTACTTACAACGGCGGTTGTTATAAAATCCCGACGTTGTAAACACTAAGGACGTCGCTATTTTATAACCGACGTCGTCAACCGAATTCAATTAGTCTTTGTTAATGTAGTTGACCAAAAACAGCGGGAGAAAACCGGCGTCGTTTCAAAAAACCCTAAACCCTAAACCCTAAACCCTAAATTTTAAAATAATTTTTAAAAAATACACAAGTACGAGAAAAATGAACCGAAAATTGCTATGGATTCCTTACAACATTGCCTTCTACAATAGTAGGCTAAAATATGGATTTCATAATTTTGAATTTATGGGCACCAATGGATCACATAAACCTTAGGGTTACGTTATGTAAAGTATAAGGAGTACCATGCTTTGTCTCTAAATTTGTTTGAATTTTGTTATCATTTGAACTTTGAAAACTAAAATTACATTTTTCAGGCCTTAACGGGCAAGATATTGTCTCAATCAGTGCATAGAATTTGCCGGTATATTTTTCAGATTTTGTTTTGAATATATTATTAATATTAGTAATTAAATACAATAAAAAAATATTTCCAAAATTATATTTTTTAAAGCTTTAGGATAGAGACAATATTCCAATGCTTGGTAGTTTTCAGTATAATTTTTGGATATAGTTATGAATTTAATATGGATTTAAATAAAATATAAAAGTCAATAAAAATTAAATTAAAAATGACCTAGCCGACGTTGTATCCCTTTACAACGACTTTAAACATAATAAACCGACGTTGAAACTATATTTAAGAATATACACAGGATGAATTAATTGTAAACCGTCGTTGTTATGACTATTACACGTCATTTTAGTGTATGTAACGGACGTTGTTTAAATATATAAAGGCGGATATTTAAGAATATCCGCCTTTGTATAGTATTACAACGTCGATAAGGTTATACTAACCGACGTAGTATATGAATACAAATTCATTTATACAGGATGAATTAATTATAAACCGTCGTTGTTATTACTATTACACGTCATTTTAGTGTATATAACTGACGTTGTTTATATATATAAAGGCGAATATTTAAGAATATCCGCCTTTGTATAGTATTACGACGTCGATAAGGTTATACTAACCGACGTAGTATATGAATTCATATTCTTTTATACAGGATTAATTAATTATAAACCGTCGTTGTTATGTCTATTACACGTCATTTTATTGTATATAACTGACGTTGTTTAAATATACAAAGGCGGATATTTAGGAATATCCGCCTTTGTATAATATTTAGACGTCGATAAGGTTATACTAACGGACGTAGTATATGAGTACAAATTCATTTATACAGGATGAATTAATTATAAACCGTCGTTGTTATGTCTATTACACGTCGTTTTTAAGAATTACCGTCGATGTTATATTTCCATTTACTGCAAGACGACCATTGTGTACACGTATGAGACGTGTAAATTAGAATCAGACGTCGGTGTTTGGGAACTAAACAAGTTTTAAAACAAAATTTAATTTTTTTGATTTTTGTTCGCTTGATTACAACAAAATATTTATGTACATTTTAAATAAACTAAATTAAACCTGAACATTGTTCATAAATATTTATCTACATCAATTATCCTTCGGTAATTGCTTGTTCACGAATTCTGCCCATTCATGCCTAACTTCGTCAATATCCTCTTGTTTATACTCAAGTTTATCTTTTTTCTTGTCAAACTACAAAATAAACCAAAAAACCGACGTGTTATAAGGATACAAACGACGGTTTTAAACAAAAATATGACGTAGTAAAATAAAGAAAGTATATCTAAAATGTTGCGTTTTACCTTCTTCTTGAAATTTAGGTCTGGATCATGAATTATATCTCTCATGAATCGCATCACGTAATAGCCACACTCTACACTTGTTGGTTGTTCAGGAGTGCCGTGTAGATTTTTCCAAATGGCCTGCTGTTTACGTGAATTTTTATTTATATGAATGTTAAACATTTTAATTGACCTGTTACAAGAAAACAAAGGGTGTTAATGACAAAACAAAAAATTTAGATACAAATAGTAACCGTCGTGGTAAATCAGTCAAAACGACGGAGTTTTTTAAACCAAGACGTTATATTTTGTTTAAAACGGCGGTAAAACCTAACCGTCGTTGTGTAACGTTATAACGTCGGTAAGAGTAAAAAACGTCGTATGACAAAAAATTGAGCAGAAAAAATTAAAACGTTCTGAAATAAAACGCAAATGACGTGGTAGTTAAATTAAAACGACGTTTTTAAGAAAATACTGACGTGGTAGTTAAATTAAAACGTCGGTAATATCTTCCCGTCGTTATATTTTATAATAACGTCGGTATTATTAAAAACCGTCGTTTATTTAAATACTTTATAGGAAAAATCTTAAATCAGAAGAAATCAACTTACGTATTCACTATATTTTTCATTTCGTCGTCAACCAAGCGTTTTGGCAGTGAATTCATGTAATAGGCAGTCTCCGTTAATGGTCTCACAATTACCATCACCCAATGACCCCTGCACATAATGATTCATATTAGAAAGAAAAATATTAGAAGCTCAGGAAAATACTTTAAATGGTACTAACCCTGGATTATAAGGGACCAAGAAAAATTGATTCCCATCTGCTGTATTCAGGCGGTTTGACAGGTTTTTTATTCGGTCTGATATTGATCCAGCTCCAGAGCTCACTAGCCCAGGGTCCACGAGGCCAACAAGGTTTACAATATTTGCCATTTTTAAATAGTCAAATAGGAACCTAAATATATGAAAGTCAATTAAATGAGATTTTAATTTAAAAGAAAGGAAAATGTAAAACAAAATGGGATTAGGGAGAATTACCTCATGTATACTGATATCACTGTGGTTCCTATCTCAACCATGGAACCAAACTGCAAAACATCTTCAGTGAAGAGGAAGGTATCATGCTCAAAGCCAAACACTTCCTTGGGCATGTGAATTGTTAGAGCCTCGTTACCAGGCAACAACTTGGTCCGGAAATGTTGGCATAAGGCTAAAAGAGGAGGTGGCATGTCTAGCTTTGAGAGATCCTGTTTAAAGAAATTAATAAAGAAATATAAGTTAGTTTGTGTGTGAACTAAAATAAACGACTCTAACTAAACACAAAAAACAGACGTGGTATATAATATAAACGACGGTTTCTAGTTAATACTGACGGTGGAAAGGTTATACACGTCGGTAAATAGATAACCGTTGTTGTATTGAATTTATAACCTCGCTATACTATAGAAAAGTCGTCTAATATAAATACAGTTAATGAAATCATGAAATAGACGACGGTTTATAAAAGCGTCGTGGTATTTAACGAAACACGACGTGTCTTGTAAGAAACAGACATATATACCGTCGTTATTTTAAATTTTAACGTCGGCTATTAAAAGGAGCGACGTCTTTTTAAAATTTAAAAAGCAGAAATAGAAAATAGCAGAGATTTTACCGTGTCCTCTTTCTCTTTTGCAGCAGTATCAGCTTCAGGCTTCGGATCTTCTAATTCCAAAGCTAGGGGTATGATATTAGTGGCCTCAGAGCAGCTTGCCTTATCAGACATTGGATTTTTTGGGCTTTGATCTTGAGGGGGTAAAATAATTGGAGGAATTGGAGTCCTTTGAGAAATTGGGGTTTGGAGCATCTGGCTGGGATCAAAATTAGGAACTAGTTGACGGATATATGCCAACATAGCCTCCCTCTCTGCTCTGACTGCTTCCATTATAGTTTCCCTTGACTTCGCCTCAATCCTCAAGGTCTCTTCTCTGACTGCCTCCCTCACACTTTCCTTCAATTTGTCACCAAATTTCACTCTCTGCTGTTTCGGCAAATTGAAGAACTGAGTTGGGGTAACGCCAGCACCAGCTCCTCTGACTCTCCCACCATGCTCGGGGGTTCCCAAAGCCAGAGTCAAGATATCATTGCTCCCGGAGACAGTCAGAGTGCCTTCGGAGACTTGCTTTTGCAAATCATCCTAAAAGAGAGAAAGAGAGATTGTTAGACCCTGAGCAGGGTGTATGACAGATACACATACCGACGTTGTAAATTATAAACAACGACGGTTTTTATTAAATGACAGACGTGGTATTAATTTAAAACGTCTGTATATAAATACCGTCGTTGTTTATACTTTACAACGTCGGTATATAAAATACGTCGTATATTCAAAATAAAACAGATTAAGACATAAATCAAAGACCGTCGTAGTATTCAAAGTAAGACGACGGATTATTAAACAAACAGACGTAGATGTCCAATTCCATACGGCTGCACAAAATTACCGTCGTTGTATAAGCATTCTAACGTCTAGATAAGATAAAACCGTCGTAAATTTTAATGAAGAAGTGAAAAAACTCGATTGAAATATGCATTCTTTTCCAGAAATTGTGCACCACAAATTTCAGTGAAACAGACAGAGAGAGGGAGAGTGTGTGCGTGAGTAAACTTAAAACAAAAATGCAGTTCATAGAATAATTTAATCCGTCGTATTAATTCTATCTAGATGTCTACTTTATTCAAAAACCGACGTCCTATTCATTTTTAAACGTCCGTAAATTAAGCCAAAATAAAAAGATAAACGAAAAGATAAACGTCGCTTATGAAAAGATAAACGACGTCTATACCAAAATAAAACACTCAGTTTTTCAAATTTAGAACAGAGTTAGTGAGACTTACGATTAGTTTTGCCTTCTCTGCAGCCTTTGGATCAGGGATGTTTCCTGTTTTATCTTCTCTTGCTTTCTTCCACAGAACAGCTCGATCGATTTCTTGAGCTTCGGGCATGGTTTCTACCAATTGGTCCGTCAAACCAACATACCCTTTTCTAGACAACCTATGGTTGTACTCCAATTTCTCCCTCCTCTCCTTCTGCTCAGCATGCTTAGCCTCAAAATCTGGGGTTAACCTTGAAGCTACGAAGGCTTCCCATTGCGATTTCTCTATGAACTTATAAAGAACCTGTTTTGGGTTGAGTTGATTTTTCAACTTCCACTGAACCTGTTTTGGGTTCATCCCCTTGTGCCATTGAACCTGCTTTGGCCTTTGAAGCTTCAGCTTCCTTGATTTGAGATTTCGAAACCATTTTTGATTAATCTGCCAGGAAAACAACGTCGGTTATTAAAAAGAAACGACGTAATAATACAAAACAACGACGGTAACACTGAAAAAGTGACGTCCTATTAAACAGTCTCTTAGATCATGAATGAAAATAAGACGACGGTTTTATATATTTCATGACGTAAATGTTCATAAACTACGTCGGTTATTAACAATAACCGACGTGGTTTAAAATTACAAAACGATTGTTCTTCTCTCAATAGACGACGGTTTTATCTTGTTTCCGACGTATTAATTGTCACACCATGACGGTTTTTAGCCACCGTCGTGCAGTTTGCATTACGGCCGTCGTGGTGTGTCCATTCTATCGTCGAAAACAAGACAGAACTGTCGTCTTTTGGCGTCGTGAGAGTATCTACTTATGTATTTAATCAAAACCAGTGAAAGATTTCTTCAATTTGACAGAATCTTGTTTCCAGACAACTACGGCATGCAAATGAAAAGTAAAAAAAGGGAAGAGAGTGAGAAAAAACCTTGAATAACACCGGCGTGCAAAGAAGTGTTTCCTTCCGACGAAGACGAAGACCAAAATGGTGATTTGGAGATGAAGACGATGATTCAGACGATGATGCTAGGTCAGGTGACGAAAATGGTGATTTGGGAAATGAGAGGGAAACTACGATACTTTATCGGGAAGAGAAAACCGTAAAATATTAGGTCAGGTGACGAAAAGTTTATATATTTTCCCAGAGTTCAATACAACGACGTTGTTATTGAAAAACCGCCGTATTATTTAGTTATAACGACGGTAGATAATTCATAAATGACGTGGTTATCACAACTGCCGAAAGACTTTTGGAATTCCGATGTGGTTATGACGGCGCTTTTTTTCTCTAAACTGACGTTGTACTTGTAATTTCAACGATTGTGTATTTTAATAAACCGACGTGGTTACTTTGCGGTTCTGAAAACGACGTCGTTCTCTTTTTAATACGCGCCAAATGACTTTTGGATTTCCGACGTGGTTATGACGGCGCTTTTTTTCTCGAAACTGACGTTGTACTTATAAATTCAACGACTGTGTATTTTAATAAACCGACGTGGTTACTTTGGGTTCTGTTCTCTTTTTAATACTCGCCAAATGACTTTTGGATTTCCGATGTAGTTATGATGTTGATTATTCAAATATGACGTCGGTATTTATATTATAACCGACGTGGATATTTACGGTTATTTTGTTTAAATAGCATTTTTTCACGCGTTTTTTAACCCTCACAAGAAATTGTCTTTCTGAAAGCAAATGGGTTTGCAGAATGATTCCTCACTTCCCATGGGTTTGCATAATCATTCCTCCTGTGTAGCAAGGGTGGAACCAGCCTTAGAACCTGCATGGGTTTGCAGCCGCACTTGCCCATTTGAAGGCATACGAGGGCACAACCCACAACAGGTTCTAAGTCTGGTTCCACCCTTGCTACACAGGAGTTTTGAAGAAACAGTTGATTTTGATGAAAATGGGAATCGAGGAGTGAGCTTTTCATACTTTGTTGATTTTGATTTTCTGAAATTATTAGATATTCATCTGTGGCTGTGCAGGAGCTTGAGAACAAGAGGAAGGAGAGGGCCCAGCTTGCATATGAGAGGAAGAAACAGTTGAACAAGCTGAGGGTGAAGGCAGAAAAGAAACCACGATGTATTTGCCAAATTTGTGTACATATATTGTGTAAATATTGATCAATATTTAACACGAAGAGATTTTGCCTTTTAAGATGAAAATGTTGTTGAGGATTGAGAATTAAATTTTGTTTTGTGTTAAGAAAGATATTACCAAAATAAAAGAAAAATTAATTAATTTTAAAAAGCTATAAAAATAAGACGGCGGTTTACAAAGAAGGCAGACGTATAAACTAAACAAATACGACGGTAATTTGAACTTAGGACGTGGTAAATAAAAACGACAGTAGTGTTGTAGGTACTGTCGTAGTATACTCCAAAATAATAAGTCGGCGGTTTACAGAGAATGCACCGTCGTAGTATACAGACGTGGATTCCATTATATTATACGACGCGGATTAAGAACAGTTGGTCGTGTTTAGGTAGGAGTTAACACGGCAGGTTTTTTGGTGAACTGTCGTCTTTATTTTCTACGTCGGTGGATTCATACCTGCTGTCGTTGTTTGTTGGTCAGATTTTATCTCTGAAGAAATCCTTTTTTAAAAACGACGCTTTTTTATTTGTATGCGTCGTCTTTTAAAAATATTCAACAGTAAGGAACTTATCCACGACGGGTTTTTTTAATACCGTCGTCTGTTTAAATACAACGACGGTTTTATCTTATACCGTCGTCTTTTTCTGGTCGTCTTTTTCCATTTTTGTAGTAGTGGCCTATCGAGAAACCAAGAGCTGCTATCCGATTTGAATGCTTGAGATTTTATGAAATGCGGGTAAATGCGTACTTTCTAAATGCAGAGCTTGGGATCCGATACTATATACTAGAAACACATGCTTCACTTATAATCTATAAAATGATTAAGCTTTTTAAAGTTAATATAATAATTGTACACATAAGTGTATATTAGTCTCCTTGCCTATAGTACTAAATACTAAACCTACAGATTAGTTTGTATTATCATAAAAATCATAATAATTCCTATAATAAATTATTGGTATATCTTTGAACAAGTTTTGTAATTAACTAATTAACAACTCGGTCCTAGTTCAAATTTCCCTCGTTTGCTATAAAGAAAGAAAAAAAAAATCGGTTATACATATGTATAGTTAGTAAACTTTTTGGAAAATGTTAACTAACAAGATTTTGAAGAAATTTCTTTATGTAATAAAATCAATTTAGTTTAGCCTTGTTCTACTGGAACAAGATAGCAAGAAAGAAGAAAATAAAAAAATAACTATGTAAGCTTCTAGTCTTCAACAACATGACCAAAAGTAGGTAAGTTATATATAGTAGTATTGGCAGCTGTGTCGCCAATACCATATGCATAACTTTGCAGTTCGAAACCAAACATTCAGCCCATGAGCCAAGCCAAGCATTTGTAGGGTTTGTAAAGACTACTGAACTTAGCATGTGGAAAAAGATAGATAGATAGATAGATAGATAGATACTTCATATCCATTCATTTTGGTATCACTTTATTGTGTGGATTGCTATTCAACTTTTTGGACCAGCTTATATGTGTAGTACATCTTGAGGTAAAACAACTTGTCGATCTAGCAATAAATATAAGGTTGAAAAAAGATCGAACATTGACTCAATATGATTAAGTAATTACAATAACATGATATCATAGTGAGTTTCAATTGAAGAGTCCCTAAAATAATTTTATTTGAGATTGATAAAGAGGGCAATGATATATATATAGCTTCCATTGAGGGATGCTCCAAATAAGTTGTAGGGCCCACTTCACATTGTATCTCACTAATCCAAACCGTCTATTTTTTAGATAATCATTCAAAGATCATCTCTACAAAAAATACTTCACTAGTAAAAACAAACCCTTTCACAACCAAATTTTGCGCGACGAAACACAATTTGTCGAGTGACGAAACTCAAAACTTCGTCGCTGAAAGTCTTATGCGACTAAATTTTGTGCAAACGAAACACACATCGTCGCACAAAGTGACTTTGCGCGACGAAACACTAAACTTCATTGCATAAAGTCTTGCGCGACGAAGTGTGTTTCGTCGCGCAAAGTCTTTACAAAAATAAATAAAATAATTATTTTTTAAAATCTTTGCATGACGTAATCCAAATATTTCATCGCTTAAACCAATTTATTTTTGTTTTTTTATTTTTTATGCATAACACTTAAGAAATTAAACGGTATATATATTTATTAAGTAGCTTTAAATTTATTATTTTAGTTCGGATCAGATTTTTGTTAGAAAAATATATTATTGTAGTTCGGATTGGGTTTTTTGTTAGAAAATATATATTTTAAATTGACGATCGAATTTGTTCATTGTATTCATATAGGGTCAAGGAGTGTAGCTGTAAAAAATCATCAAAATCGAAATTGAAATAACCGTTAAATCGTGATTTTTCGTTTATAACCGTCGAAAAGTTTTGTTCCATTACTTGATCTCTAAATGTTTATTTTTTATGATTTTTGGCCTATATGATCTCGAAGTATAAACAAACAAGTTTGACGGTTGGATCGTTGAAACTAGTTTCGTAGAATGCGTATGCCATCAAAACAATATATTTACTAACAATTAAGAGTTTATTTATACCTTCGTTAAATATAACATAAGATTTTGTGGTATCCACTAGTGTAAATATTTTAAATTGAAGATCAAATTCAATCATTGTATTCATATAGGGTCAAGGAGTGTAGCTGTAAAAAAATCATCAAAATCGGAGTTAAAATAACCGTTAAATCGTGATTTTTCATTTATAACCGTCGAAAAGTTTTGCTCGGTTACTAGATCTCAGAATGTTTGTTTTTTGCGATTTTTGGGGTATACGATCTCTCAGTATATACAAACAAGTTTCACGGTTGGATCGTTGAATGGTGTGTGTGTATATATATATTTTTATTAAGTAGCTTTAAATTTATTTATTTTGTATGTATACCACTTAAGAAATTGAATAGTATATATATTTATTAGTAGCTTTAAATTTATTATTATAGTTAGGATTGGGTTTTTTTAAGAAAAATATATTATTGTGGGTTTTATGTTAAAAAAAAAATTGAATTTGAAGGGAGTAAAGTCACATTTTCAGTAAACTTTATAATAATAATTTTATTTTATAAAAAATATAACAATGGGGTCGTTGTGCAAAAACCAATAGCACGACATCATAATGTAAACATGCGTTGGGCAAACTAATTAATTTTTTTATTTAATTATACATTAGAAATTTTAAGATATAGTTGTTTTTATTATTTTTTGAAAACTTTGCTCAACGAATATCAATATTTCATCGCCTAACCCTTATTCACTTATTTTTATATTTTATATTGTTAAATTAAATTATTTCTTTATTTTTTATTATTTTCTTTCCGTGAAGAAAACACATTTGGTCGCCTAAACCTTATTTATATTTTAAATCGTAAAATAAAATTATTTTATTTTTTATTATTCATAACAATTATTTGTATAAATTTTGCGCTACGAACCAATTTTTCGTCTCTCAAAACTTTGCGCGACCAACAATTCGTTGCGCAAAACTCTAAAAATTTGGGCGGGTACCAAAAATGGGACGCGGGAATTTTTTGGTCGCGCAAAACTCTAAAAATTTGGGCTGGCACCAAAACTGGGACGTGGGAATTTTTTTTTTTTAAGACTTTGCACGACCAATATTTTGTTACGCAAAGTGATACGGTTTTTCAAACCAAAATAACTCCTCCACCATTTTCTCAATGTCTTTCTCTACTCTTACATCTCCTCTCTCTTTCCCTCTCTCCAAATCTGACCCTTTCTCTCACACTCACTCCTCTCACTTAATCTCTCATCTCTCTTTTCACTATCTCTCACTCTCACGATCACTCTCTCATCTCTCTCTCACTACTCTAATTCTCTCACACTCACTTCTCCCTCTCATTCTCACTCACTCTCAGTCTTGCCAAAAGGTATATTCCCTCCAAATTTTAAATTTTTTTTCATTAATATGTGTTTTTGGAGTTAGTTTTGAGTTTGTGCGGGGTTTGGGGTTGAGTATAGGGTGAGGATTGGAGTTTGGGTTGAATTTGGGATATAAAAATTTTAGGGGAGATTATGCCAATTTTTTGTTATTATTTTATGTTATTTTTTTGTTATTTGAATCGTCGAGACTTTGATGGCTAAAGTTGAGGATTAGGACGCTATCGAAACATATCCTCCGCCACTACCACCACAATAGGCTTGTATTAGGAATTTATTATTGTACTTTGTTAATTTATGTGTACATTTTGAATATTATATATATATATATATATATATATATATATATATATTGGATAATTTGATCACTATTTTTCATATGTAATTTTATTTTGAATATGTCAATTTAAATTAAAGTAATTAAAAAAGTAAAATCATACAATTAAATTAAATTTAAAAAATAAAATTTTGAAAAAATTAATATAAGAGAAATAATAAAACAAAAAGTCAAAAACCTTGTGCGACAAAATATTTCGTCGCACAAACTATTAAATTAGTTTATTTTAATTACAAAAATTAAAAACACAAAAATTAAAAAATTTGAAATATTTCTTCGCGCAAATATTTGTGCGACGTTAAGGTTTGTCGCGCAAAGTACGTAGCTCTATGCGACGGATCATGGGCGACCAAAATTTCATCGCGCAAGCTTTGCGCGACAAAATTGTACTTTGTGCAACAAACTTATTTCATCGCGCAAAGTGTTTTTTTGTAGTAGTGCTTGAATTCGATATCATTTGACCACTCAATTGAATCCGGTATATATATATATATATATATAATATTTGAACTGCGGTGTGCATGTCCTTTTTCAAGCAAAGCACCATATTTGTTAAACCATGAAGATGCATTGGATTGGGTTTGATGTTTGAGCACAGGGGAGATCACTAGAGCATAGTTTCATTTTGTAATATTATGTAATTGCCTTGCTTCATTTAGCAATGGTTCTTCTTCGCTTGGTGTATACTTGAAGAGATTTTTTCTCTTGTACTTCTCTAGCAAATCCTCGCACTCATTAGTAATTTGGTTCGTAACCACACTCATAGACACTCTCTAGCCACAAATAATGACTTCTTAAAAGCCTTATTTATAGTGACCAAGGGTTACATGGGTAGGAAATAGGATTAAAATAGGAATCCTAAACCAAGTAGGAATTGAAATAAAAATTTAAAACCAAGCCAATTTGGCGTTGATGTGATATGAAAATAATTGTTGTATTTGTTATGAGAGAAATCAATTGTGAAAGAAAGGTTTTTGGCATTTGGTAAACTTTTTGTTAAAAGTGATGTTGGTATAATAATCATTTTTTGAGTGTTTGGTATCTTTGTATAATTTTTTTCTTTTTTACTCAAGCTGTTGTTATCTTTGTATGTAATATGAAATGAAATAAACAATTAGAAACTTTGGGTTGGGTTTCGCTCTCTCAAGTCTTCTCTAATAAGAAGTAATAACAAGTAGGAACAAAGAATTGTCCATTTAAATAATCGAATTATGGGGTCCATATTGGTTTTGGGGTCACCCTTAAGAAAAGCAGATTGTTTCTTGTTCAATGCAAAAACCCTTACCATTCCATTTCTAAAGCTTCTTCTTCATCAGTAAGATAGTAACGAAGGGAACAACGAGTCATGGCTGCTTCTCACGCCTTTCCAAGCATTCCGTCTTCCTGTTGTCACTGCCGAATTAGTAATCTCGAGGAAGATTACAAGGTTTGCGTTTGCGGTTTCTCCAGAGGATGACTGTGAAATTGGTATTTCTAGGAATTTACAGGAAGACAGGTAATAATAATCTAACTGGCCCCTAGTATCATATCAGTTTGATTTGTAAGTTGTACCATAATCAGTGAGCTTCCCTAACCCTAGTTGAGAAGAATGAAATTGAAAAGAAAAATAAACCCAATATGTCTCTTACTTGAGTCTTCTAGTTTTTAGAGAATGCTTCAATTGATCCAACAAGAAATATTGAAGAACGAGTGGAAGAGAATGAGAAGAGGGAGCTCTAGACTGATGAAGCGATGGGAACAATAATGTGTGGCGATTTTTTATTTTTTATGCATAGCATCTAGTTTTTTCTTAACAGCACTGATCGAATAAATTATCTAAGTTTATGGACGAGGAGCCATGTGGATCAGTTGCAGTTTCTGCTAGTTTCTTCCACTCCTTAGCCTTCTTTTTCATTTTCTTACCCTTCTCTCCCTCCAACTCTCTAACAACCATCTCCACTCCATCTCTCTTGACATCGTTATCAATCTCCATGCCACTGCCCCATTCATTGCAAGTATAATAACAATTGGTTTGCTGGTCCGAAAAAAATGGCCAGCAGATCATAGGCACTACTGCAGTCAGACTCTCCATGGTTGTATTCCAACCGCTCCAACTGATGGGTGGTTAAGGACTTCTTCATGTGGGCACCAACTTGCTATTTGACCTCTTTCCTTCGTTTCAGCCACAAACTCAGGTGACAAAATTGCAGATTCACCAACAACCAAATCAGGCCTACTTACCCAAAAGAAGTGAAACTTACTATTTGCAAGTCCCCAGCCAAACTCCACAAGATGTTGCGTTGTCATGACCGCTACACTGCCAAAATGCGCACATAAACAACTGAATTTGGGGCCTTGGAATTTAGCCATTGAAGGCACTCAGTTTCTTCTTTCCATAAACTGTATCCGATAGGGCTCAAAGAATCTTCTGGTATCTGATTGAGAAGTAATTGGATAGGACAAATGGTATAAAGAGGTGGAATCAGGATAGATGAGAGAGCATCCATAATGTTGACGCCAAAAAGTGGTTCTTTGACTTAGAGGGTCAACTTAGTAATTTTGAGTCTTCGGAATGCCTGAAGCCTCGGTAGGGAGCGTGATCTGCAAAATAAGAGATCGCTCGGTAAGACCTAGGGCACCGGTGTGGTACCGGCCGTAGGCTCTCCGATGCTTAAGTAAGTTCGGGATTTGTAAAGTTCAACTGACAGATTAATAGGTTTGTATGCCGTACCTTCTGATCCCTCTCTTTTGGGGTAGTTGGCCTCTTTTATAGGCCTTGGGAGGTGTGCACTTGATGTAGAATTTCGATGTGGGACTGTGGACGTCGATTGTGAGCACGTCACGTGTCCTGGGAGTGGGCGTTGCCCTAATGGAAGGATCGGTAGCCAGACTGCCGAAGACAATCTTGACCAGGCTCTGGGTGCCGAAGGCGACTTTGACCAGATTCGATCCTGTCCACGTGTCTCTCTCTAATTGGCCGTTCATTATGGTGTAAACACATAACATCTTGTTCCAAAGCATCAAATGTAAGAAAAACAACTGCTGAAGCTTTATCAACTTCATCTGTTGCTTCCGTGCAGAAGTTGAACATCACGTCATCATGATTTGTAGTTTGGATGAAGGTTGAAAGATCCCTTAGACGAATATCTTTCATCCCCGGAATCCAATCTATGACCTTGTCCAAATACCCATTTGTCAAACAGCTCTCATCTACATTTACAGAGAATTAATGAATCAATGAAGCATTTCATTTGCAAGTTTATAACAGCAATTTCTCGTGTCAAACTGTCTAGCAAACTATGAATGAACTATTGATTAGGTTTTATTCTTGCATAAAAACACAATCAGCTGGCATCTTATTTGCATAAAAACTGTAGAAACTGATACAATGTAGAAACTAATTTTCCTTTAGTCAATCATATGATCATTATACAATATATATATATATATATATATATATAAGTTTATAGAGAACAATCTACAGTTACACAGCAAGTCATTATCATAGACATAAATATGGAGTTATTGCCTAATAACAACGTAACTGACAACTGACCATTTCCTATCATTAGTAGGATTAACTATTATAACTGAAATACTATTGTAACTCCCTAATAAAGGAAGGGTTTAGGCATCTTTGAGTGGGGCAAGTCCTTTTTCCATCAAAGCACGATACTATTTAATGCCCATGAAGCTGCTTGCAGCAACAGTGTAAAACAGTGTGATAGGGATTCCAAGTTCTAGACTTCAACTGCTGTGATTGTGAACATGGATAAGAAACCGTCTGAAACTACGCAAGTCACCGGAGGAACACTATTTTCTGTCTCATTGAGTTTTACGAGGAGCTCACGAAACGGAGCCACGAGCAATAAATTTATGAACGACTCACAAACCAAAGTGGAGTCTTGGGTGGCATCTTCATCTGATTCTAGAAGGCCGTCTGGAATGGTTTCGAATCCAAAATCAAGCAGACCATCAAGGGAATTAGGTCCAAGAGATTTAAGAAAGCGCTTGTGGTTGAACTCTATGGCGGAGGAGTTTTACTAATTGGAGCATTGCCTTTATATGGCTTTGACCAGGCAAAGGTTAGACAAACTGCATGAGGCTTATTGGAAACTACGGAGAAGTCATCTTAGGTATGTGCATGTAGCATGACTTGCTCAAATGCAGATTATTTATAGGGCAAGCTAGCCATAGCTACCTTTCAACGGGGTAGGTTTACTATTTTATATATATAAACACTCAAAAGTAATTTGGCATAATATTGATATGTTTATTATTTTCTCAAATAAGGATATATATACTTACATACAGAGATGGTACAAATAGGAAATATATACAAAATCTCCTAATTCTACTCAAATTAGGTAATTACAATAAAATACAAATTATATCCCTACTAGGAACGTTGACTCACACCAACACTTCCTCTCAAGTTGGGGCATAGATATCGGTAATGCCCAACTTATCCAGTGAATCTTACTTCAACACGAGGTCAACATATTTGCAAGCTGCTCCGAAGAAGGCACAAATTAATGGTATAGCAATAACTTACGCTCCATCTTCTCCTTAATGAAATGCAAATCAACCTCTACGTGCTTAGTTCGATCATGTTGCACCATATTGTTAGCTATTTCAAATATAGACTGACTATCACAGTGGATCTTTGTAGCAGTTCTCGGTCTGAACCCAATTTCAGTAAGCAACCACCTCAACCGTAGTATTTCACAAATCCCCTAGGCAATCCCTCTGTACTCAAACTATGTACAAGATCGAGATACAACATTTTGTTTCTAGATACGCCAAGTAACTAGGTTACCTCCAACAAAGGTTAAATAACTCAGAATATGCAGCACAACAACCATATGATCCTCACTAGGTGAATGCATAAATTGGCTAGCAACACTTACTGCATAGACAATGTTAGGACGTGTAAGTGACAAATATATCAATCTCCCAACCAACATCTTGTATCTCTCCTTCTTAGTTGGAACTTGATTCACATAAACCCCAAGCTTATGATTCTCCATAATAGGTGTCTTAGCTGGTTTAAAATCAAGCATCCCAGTATCTGCTAGCAAATCCATGACATACTTCTTTTGGAAAATAAATAAGCCATGTTTAGATCGAGTGACTTCCACTCCCAAAAAACATTTTAGATTACCCAAATCTTTCATCTCAAATTCTAAAGCTAAACGTTTCCCTAGCCCATCGATCTCTACAATATCATCACTAGTCACAATCATATCATCAATATAAATAATCAACAGAGTCACCTTACTTGCTATATGTTTAATGAACATAGTATGATCAGTATTGGCTTGTCGATAGAAGGACTTTTTCATAGTTGCAGTAAATTTGTCAAACCATGCTCGAGGATACTGCTTCAAGCCATACATAGCCTTTTTTAATATGCACACATTCCATATATCACCAATGACGCCATACCCTGATGGGAGAGTCATGTACACCTTTACTTCTAGTTCCATGCAGGAATGCATTTTTGACATCAAATTGTCTCAAGGTCCAAACTAGATTTACTACTAAGGACAACAAAGATAAGTAGATGCCCAGAGTTTCACCAGGTTCTAGTTTGGAAAGGATGAGGGCAGTCCCCATGTGTGCTTTTAGGCTCCAGAAAGCCTCATCGCATTCCTCTATCCAGTCGATGTGTGCCTCGTATGGCTTTAAAGAAGGGTAAGCATCGATCGGTGGACTGCGAAATGAAGCGGTTGAGGGCGGCGACTCGCCCGGTGAGGCTTTATATCTCTTTTTTGTTTTTGGGCGGGACCCTCTCGAGAAGTGCTCGAATCTTCTTGGGGTTGGCCTCCACTCCTCGTTGGCTGACCATGAATCCAAGGAATTTTCCTAATTCGACACCGAAGACACATTTGGCAGGATTTAGGCGCATTCAGTATTGAAGGAGGATTGTGAACATCTCGGTGAGGCAGTTGACATGCTGGTCCGTAGTGCGGCTTTTGACGAGCATGTCGTCCACATATACCTCAATGGATCGGCCCAGGTGTTTGGCGAACATCCGATTCACAAGTCGTTGGTACGTGGCGCCTACATTTTTAAGACCGAAGGGCATGACTCGATAATAGTAGAGTCCTCAGTCGATGACGAACGGGGTATCCTTTTCATCAATGGGGTCCATTCTGATCTGGTTGTATCCCGAATAGGCGTCCAGGAAGCTGAGGAGGGCGAACCCTGCGGTGACGTCGACAAGCTGGTCAATCAGAGGAAGAGGGAAGCTGTCTTTGGGGCAAGCCTTGTTTACTTCGGTGAAGTCGACGCACATCCTCCATTTTTTGGGTGTCTTCTTCACTATAACTAGGCTAGACACCCACCTCGAGTAATCTACCTTGCGGATGGAACCGACCTCTTTTAGCTTCTGGACCTCCTCTTTCATGGTTGAGTATATGACGTTGTCATAAGGCCGCCGCTTCTTCCGGATTGGCCAAGCCCGAGGGTCGAACCCCAAGCGGTGAGTGATGATGCGGGGATCAATTTCGGGTACATCAGCATGGGACCACGCAAAGCAATCTGTGTTGTTGTGTAAAAAGGCTAGAAGGTTCTCTCGGTCGGTCGCATTGAGGTTTTTTCCTACCCGGATTGGTTGTTCTGGGTGGGCGTTGGAAATGACTACGGATTCCAAGTCTTCCAAAGGCTAGGGCTGCGGGTATTCTTCTCGAGGATCGTGCATGGGTTCAATCGACCGGCTCTCAGCGTGGATGGCATAGGTCACTTGGGTACTATTTTTCGGGAAGTCGGCGAAGATCGTCGTCGCTCCCAGGAACGTCGGGAGGCGCAAAGTCAGTGAATGATGATATAGTGTTACGTGGAGATGTTTTAAGAGAGGTCGGCCAAAGATCGCTAGGTATGGGTTTAGGTGATCGACCACTATGAAACGAGCTATTGTCCCGGTCTGTGCGGGGAGCAGCCCGATTGAGGCGAGGAGGTTGATGCAACCGAGGGTTCGTACTCATGTTCCGTCGAAGGCATGTAGCAGTTGGTGGTAAGAAGCAAACACTTCATATTCCAATCCGAGCTGGGAGATCGTGGGATAGAACAGAATGTTGACCGGGCTCTAGTGTTCCAGTAGGACATGGGGGGTGTCTTGCTGTGCTATGCCGATATTGATCGTGAGAGGCCAATCATTGTCGTGAGGTTGGTAGCCATTGAAGGGGAAATGTTGGGTGTTAGGATAATCAGTGACAAGGGTGTCGTCTCGAGTGTTCTTCTGTCTCAGGGCCGTGACATAGCAATTCCATCTCGAGACATGGTCCCCTTGGACCATTCCTATTCCGTTCGGGGTCCTGAATTTCAACATGAGAGTCTGGTAAATAGCCGTAAAGTCAAGTTTCGTAAGCGTTGGTCGGCCTAAGATCACGTTGTATGCAGTCGAAAAATCGACCACGACAAAGTTGGCAACTATGGTTGCCTGTCGCGGACACTCCCCTATGGTTAGGGTGAGATGGATATTGCTGAGGGGCTGTACCTGAGTTCCTCCAAAAGCATAGAGCGAGGGCATCCTTTTATCCAATAGGGCGTAGGGCTCGGTTTATTCCAAGCTGGTCGAACACAAGCGCAAAGATGATGTTGGATGAACTCCCCCGATTCACATCGCAATTTGCGATGCCCGCGGAGATAACCAGTAGGTCACTATGGGGTTGGGAAGTGTAGCCGTTGTCTGGGCTAAAGATGATAGGTTCTTTGTTTCTGTCCCGAGCCCGTTTGGAGGGTCGTGCCATGTCGCAGATGGAGAGGGAGTGGCTGGTCTCCTGGCTGAGCGACCGAGCGTATCGTTTCCTAGATCTATTGGTGTCGCCGCCCAGTGAGGGACCCCCTTCGATTGTAGAAATTAATTTTCGAGACACCGAGGCCTGAGTTGATCCCCCTGAAACGTCAGTAGGGATGTCAGGACGAGCCATGTATTCTCGGAGTTTCCCCCTTCTGACCAGTGCTTCGATTTCCTCCTTCAGTTGGTAGCAATCGTCTGTTGAATGGCCATATGTGCGGTGATACTTGCAGTACCGGGCCTCATCGCGTTTTCCTAGATAATCGTTCCGACCCTGGTGAGAAGAGGGTAGCTCTTTCCCCGCAATGGCTAAGATGGCCCCTTTGCTAGTATTTAAAGGTGTATAACTTGAGTAGCATTTAGGGGCACCGTTTCGTCGGTCGGCTTATTTCTATTGCCGGTGCTTTTTCTTCTGGGGGTTCCCTTTTCGCGGGTCCTGGACAGGGCGCAAGGTCCTGGGGGTCCATGGTCTGATCTAGCGTGGTGCCGGTTCAAGCTGAATTGAGTTGCTCGGCTCAATTGTAGCACGTGGCTTCTTGAAGGAGGTCTTTATACGTCTCAGGGGGATTTCGAGTAAGGTGGAAGAAGAAGTCCCCACCCTGGAGCCCTCTCATGAGGGCATTATGGGCTGTTGCCTCGTAGCAACCCTTGCAGCGAGCGTACTCGTTGAAGCAGGTGATGTAGTCCCGGAGGGACTCATTCAGTTTCTGCTGGACGGCCGAGAGGTCATTGGCGGTGTACAACCAGCTTAAGATGATCATATACCTGTCTAGGAAAGCTCGGCGCAACTCGGCGAATGAGCTGACAGACTCGGGATTTAGCCACTTAAACCAGTTCAAGGCCGCTCCTTTCAAGGTCGTCGGGAACATTTGACATTTGGTGGCCTCATTTGCTCCCCTGCCCTCCATGACGTATCAAAAACTATCGAGGTGGTCATATGGGTCGGTGAGTCCCTCGTATAGGGCTATTTTTGGTGCCTTCTTGTCACCAATGACGACTAAATTGAGGAGTTCCTTTGTGTAGGGGAGGGGGATTTCGTCCTCAGAGAACGGTGGGACGAGCGGGTGGTAGGTCTTTACGACCTTGCCGAGTCGGTCCCAAACATTTCCCATCTCCCCCTTAATCATGGCCTTCATTGCTTCTCTTAAGTCGACTTCATCGAGGGGCGTGGTGGGGCTGTCGATCTTCGTGACGTGCCTTTTTCCCTTGTGTGGGCTATCCCCCATGGGGTTGTATCTCCCTGGATCAGTATCCTCGGGAGTGGGATGGGGCCCGACGTCACTGGTTTGAGGCGTCGGGGTTAACGCTGATTCCTCGCTGAATAGGCGCCTTTCCACCCGCTTGGTACAGCTCGAATCTCTGGCGGCCTTCTGCAATACCCAAAAAATTCAATGTGGATTTTCATATTTTAGTGAAAAATAATATAATTGTGGAGAATGATTATGAGTATTTTATCAAGTGATTTTGGATTGAGATTATTAAATTAAGTGTGTTTAATTTCAAGTTGGACAAACATGACCAAAATACCCCTATATATGGATAATTGCCAAAATACCCTTGTAGGCAAAGAAAAAAGTGAAATGTGGAGGACATCAAACCACCCTCCTCCCATTCTTCCCCCCTTGCCTCAAGCTTTCATATCCACCATTTATGAAAGGATGAGTCACCTAGTCTAAAATGGTGAGTCACCTAGCCTAATTAAGATTCTTAAATCATGAAATTATTCTCTTCCTTCCCATTCATTGTATCATGACTCTCTTCTAACTTGATGACTCACCTAGCCTAAGGCACTTCAATCATGAATTTACTCTTATCCTTATCATTCACTGTATCATCCCTTTCTTCCTCATTCACCTTAGTTTAGTCCTTATTCTTCTTTTGTTCCTCTTCAAAATCCAAAATTCGTCACTTCCTTGGAGCAGCCGAGAACTCAAATTTTGGAAGCTCAAATGAGAAAACGTTCTTCATAAAAGTTGTTCATTTACGTGATTCCTATAACATACTCAAATTTCAGCACAATCCGACTAGTATAGGCTCTGAAACGTTGGTATGATCACAATAAGTTTACCATTTCCTGATTTCACAGCAGTATGCTCGGTTTCAATATGTTTCTGTGATTTCTTGTACTCAAATGACTTTGGTTCCTTCATCAAAGTTGTTTGAAATGCTATCTATTATAACATATAAAAATTTTAGATTGATCGGACCTCTATAGCCACCTTGGGAACGTTTAGAGTGTAACTTGTTTATAGTCTTCGACCTTAGTTCCTTCCCTCGTTTTCAGTCCGAAACACTCATTTCAAAAGCTCAAAACACTGGTTTCTTCTTCATAGTTACTCCAAATTCTCCTCTTTATAACGTATCCAAAGATCATCCAAACGCAACCATTATAACTCTCTGAAAATCGGTATGAACAAAACTTGTTCAAATGATTATCTTGAATTTCTTGTTATAGATGTGTACTTTCTCTCAAATGGCTTGTTCCTTATCATTCAATTGCTCAAATTAGCCACTATCATCTCAAGTAAATGATTCTTTGAGTACTAGTTATAAACCAAGTGTTGGTTAGAATGTCTCAAGGATATATATATCTTTTGAAGTGTATTTTTGTGAAGTTCTAGATTATTTCGATGTGTTTTTGTTCCAATTTCATTATGGGATTTTGTTACATAAAAATGAATATCTCAAGGGTTATTTCAAAGTTGGTTTTGTGCCATTTGAATTTAAATTGATTTTTGTGAAATTTCAAAGTAGAGACTATCCTGTTGGAATTGTTTTGATTCTGTTGCATACCCTGTTTTGAATAAGTGTTTGAAAACTTTCTAAACTTGGATTTTCATGAAATTTTAGTATGTTTTACTTTCTCGTATGCTCTTTAGATCTGGAAAGTTTTATCCAGTTTGGTTGTAAATTGTAATTTTGGTGATTTTTCAAAATAAAGTGTACAAACCTGAAAAAAAGAACGTTATGTAGCCTAGTCTGTTTTGGTTTCTATTTTGAAACGCTTCCTTAACCCTAATTTTTATCAAATTTTGATATATTTAATGTTTCTATGTCTAGTTGTGATCTGGAAAGTTTTACATTATTTTGATTTGAACTCAATATTTAGTGAATTTTCAAAGTTAATGTGTTCCAACCCAAATGTTTAGCAGAACTGAAATTTTAGTTTTAAATTTTCTTTATGAGTCTAGAGCCAAACCACCTGATTTTAAACATCCCAAATAGTAGAACTATTATAGGAGGGGAATAGATTAATTTTTCTTTGACGCTTGATTCTATGCTTGCTTGGATGTGAGGTTAAGGGAGTAACAATCGGGTCAAAACAACTTGTCAAATGTATTATGGGGTTTTAGGTCTACGTGCGCTAGTGGGACACTCAAATTTGTTTCCTTATTTCCAATGAATTTTAATCAGTAAATTATCTTAACTAGGTGTGCTACTCTGCGTACTTTCGAGGACGAAACCGCACAAGGTTAAGCTAGCTGGACATGAGGTAGGGTTTCCTGATTTCCCAATGATTGGGCTATGTCACTTTAAATCTTTGTGCTTATATATAGTACTATAAATATGAATATTATTATTGATGTTTCTTCGTGGATATAATTTGACGTTGGGTAAATATTATTATTCATGTGATTAAATCTGAAATATTATTGTTATTATTCAGCATAGATAAATGATGTTAGTGCTGCATTACATATGCATCATAAATACAGTGGTGTTTGGGGTGTGTGTGTGTCGTTTGAGGTATATCTAAGGGGTGGGAGAAGGCCTTAGATATATCTGAGTAAATAAAATGTGGAATATATTTAGGTGACGGGAGCAGAGCTTGAATATATTGAGGTGATGGGAGCAGGGCCTCTAATGAAAAGTGAAAGTTGAGAAATTCGTAAACAAAAGAAAAATGGGTTAAGGGACGGATAGGCACTAGTTCATATTTTAGGGTATTTGGAGCCACAGTAGTAAAACGCATAATATGGGACATGTAGGCTTGTTGCTCTAAGGTATGAATTAGTGGGATTAGAAGGGAGTGAGTTCATGGCATCACCACATATGCAAATTTATTTATCTGGTATGATTGCATAATTCATATACCTTGTGTTGTTTGATGCATGACACTTTGATTAACTATGATAGCTGACCTTGAGGGGTTTGACGGTACTCTACTGAGCATTAGAATGCTCATACCCTAATAGATTGTGCAGACTTAAAGAAGAAGTTTGAGGAAGCGGGTTCAACTAAGCTGCTGGGCTTTTATTGTTGATTTGTGTAATTAAAATTTGTAAGTAGTCAACCGTTGTTAAAGATCTTAGTGTGTAGTTAACTTCAAGCTACTACGACTCTGATTTTGTGATGTTAAGTAAATTTGTATTATTTTGTGGCTCTATTTCTCATCATATCATGGTTGTAGGATTTTATTCTTATGACTATGGTATGACTCACACCATGATTCGGGAATATTCCTTATTTTCGAATCGGGTCGTGACACCTTCATCTGGGCCTTTCGCAGGTGCGCCTGGAGGCCAATCTGCCGCTCTTCGAGGGTCTAGTTTTGGTCCTGAAGGGTTCTGTTTACGTCCTGCATGGCGTTGGCTCCGCTCAGGAGTAGCTCGACTTTGGCCTTGAGGGCGTTGATCCTTTGCTTTTCGGCTTTTTGACGTTTCATATTTTTCTGGTTAGGAGTGCCAGGAAAAGAGATCCCCTTCATCTTCCAGCCCAACATATTGGTAGTGGAGTAGCTAACGCGTAACCTTTGAGTGTAGCTTCCCACATACAGTGCCAAATGTTGAAACCACAAATCTTCTAATGGGTAACATAGAGGATTACAAGTGTATTAAAAGAATCCAAAAGGGATATAAACTGGACGAGGCATTAATAACAAGATCTGTATCACACTAAGAGTATTGTTTTTTCATTCCTTTCCTAGGGGAATCCCCCTACTTTTTACAAAGACCTATGCTCTATTTATAGAGAGGGCAAAATATGGATTAATTTGCAAGCTGACCACCTTGGCTTGAAGCCGAACCGTTCGTGTCACATTAGATCTGTCAGACGGCTGGTGGCCGAGATCTGTCCACGTCCCTGGCTCATGATGACCTTCTTGCACTTCTACTAGGGGGCGCCCATCTGGAGAGGCGGTGGCTTGGACGGCCAACACCTGGCTTTCAAAGGGACGGGGGCACATTCTTTGAGGTGCAAACAATCAGTGGTCAGAAGGGGTCTTGTCATCGACGTAGATGACTTATGTCCTTTTGATCTTCCTGAGGCGGCCCGGGGGCCGAGGCCGAGGCCTATGTTCACAGTTTTGTTTCATTTTGCATGTGTCGTGCTTTTATTGGGCGGGTGAGCTCGGCATATGCTGAGCGTCAACAATATGCCTACTAAGAAACAATACAATCTGAACGCCTTAAGGTATATTTTTCTGAATGAATGGGCAAAATGGAAGTAAAACGGAAGTAGATGACTTTTACCAAGGGGAATATGTTGAAAGCAGAGTGAGAGGGCAAACTTTGGTCCCACTGGCGGAACCAAGGCAAGGGCTGCCCTTGGCTGTAGCCCAGGGACAGTTTGGGAAAAAAACAAATTAAATATACATATAGTCTATATTTTAATTGAAAATAAATAAATAAATATACAATTTCAGCACCAATATGTATAGTAAGAGATCTTCCACAATTGTATTTAGTGTCAAAGTTTATCCCAACATCAATTTAAAAAAATTTCTATTAATTTGTCTCCAAAAGAGAAGCATTTTTCTAATTGAAATTCACCATTTTGCGAATAATATGGCTCTAATTTCAATTTTTTTCCTTGTGTTTACAATTATGTGATTTATATGATTTAATGTATACTTTTATTTCTAGAAAAACTATAGAAAATGTAAGTACAAAAAAAAATTATCATTATATTTTAAGCTAATAACTTTAGCTAGCCCACCCATTAAAAAATTTCTGGTTCCGCCCTTGTTTGGTCCAATAATATATTTGAGAACAAGTATGGACTACACATCGTACACGGTAGATTTGTTGACTGTTGACCTTCTATAGCAGTCTAGAAGTGTTTGAGAAGCATTACTTTATATTATGTGACATTGTGAATGGTGTTGACTAACAAGCGAAAAGAAAAGGAAAATGGGAAATGGAAAATATAAAGGCTATGAAGACTAAGCAGAAGCTACATAAAAGATGCATGGAAATTTCCAATGGCTAGTGCTTAAACTCTCCATATCTCTTAATCTCTAAATGTTATTACTTTTTAATTATATATACAGCGACTAGAATAACTTGCAGCCGTGCTATTTATTTATAAATATCCAAGTATTATTCTTTTAATTTATGTCATAACAAATTATTATTTTATATCAATTCTAAGGAGGGTGTATTCAATTTAAATTTTAAATGATTTTAAAAGAGTTATAAAATTGATGGAGTTTAATTGAATTTAATTGAATTTGACTGAATTCTACTAACTCCACATAGATTTTGATTGAATTCGTGTATAGATTTTAATTGAGTTTGTTAGAGTTTTATTATTGATTTTAATGGAGTTTATAGCACTCAAAAAATAAAGGGTTTAAGAGTGATGACGGTGGTGATGATGGTGGTTTGTGGGTGATGGTGGGGGACGTAGTGGTGGAGGAGGTGGGGGTGGGAGTGAGGTGGAGGAGGTGGTGGTTGTTAAGATAAATTGAAACATTAAAGAACAAATAAAGTAATTGAGAGCCAAAATATAAAGTGAAAGCAACACCACCATATTTGAAGGCAAAGCATTATTGCAATAAGGTCCTTTTCTTTTCATTATTTTGTCAGCACTTGCACTCGTTCAACATGACTCTGTTTGGTCTGTTCTTTCTTCTGGTCTAACGCCAAGTCAACTTAGATAAAGGGTTATAGAACTTTGATTTGAAATATATACTAATTAACTTTAATTATACCTCAAAACGTTCTGGTTTTGTGTTGAGATATTGATACACATATGGATGTTAGTCATGCTCTGAATTTCTTCTCAAATTCTCATGAGCTTCCAAGGATTTGATATGTTGGCAAGGATGGGTGGTGGCTGTCTTGGCTGCATTCACAAAGTTTAAATTTCCACAAAATAAAGTGACAGGTGCAACCGAGATAAGAATCAAATGAAAAAGAAGAGGATTTGGGAAATTTTACCATGTAATAAGTGTAGGTGTCTTTCGAACTTCAATCTACATCTTTAGTGACAACTTTCATTGACCAAATTATACGCATGGTTCTGATATACACTTGATGCAGATTGGTGCTATTAATGGCCATGCAAATTATTCTCATGAGAGTTTTTTTTTTTTTTTGGGTTGAGAAATGGATTTCATTCATAAAATCAAAGTAGCATACATAGAACGACACGAAACAGTGGTCATGAAAACCTACATGAGGGACAAACCTCAAGGTAGGAAAGAATACCACACATGTCATTAACTAACAAGAGAGTCTGAAATAGTCACACAGGACCAATGCTAGAGCAAGATAAAATAAAACAATAAATTGACACATAGACCTCCGACGAGAACACTACAACACAATCCAACCATCAAAAGAGTCTTGCTATGAGAGTTATTAGAGAACAATTCAATTCTCACAATTCTACCTCACGATTAGTCTCACTTAATTATATGAATCCTTCGAGAATACTTGTGTGAGAATATGCCCACCTCCAAGCTCATTCAAAATATTATCCTTCCTTTTACTTCACATTTAATCGTCACTAATTTCTTGAGGGAGATGAGAAGAAGATTTTATTTTTATGTCATATTTTATAGTGAGTAAAGCAGTAGGTTTCTTCTACCATATTGAAAGATGCTACTTACAACAAACCAACCTACCAAAAATGGTCAAGAGAGGAAATAAACAAAAAGAGAACAATACAGTTTAAAATCACTATAACATTACTCAACACATTAACCCATAATCCCGGTGGCGGATCCAGGATTCAAAAGCCAAGTAGGCGAAACTTACCCTAAAAACTCAACGGTACAAGTGAATTTTATTCATAAAATTGAAATCAATAAGGGACCATCAATTGAAATCAATAGGGTTTGCTTTGCTCTTTTTGTTTTTTTGAAGTATAATATAAGTGGGCATGGCCCATGGGGTTGGAGTGGAGAATGTCGGCTGGGCTGGAGCATTTGAGTTGATATTGCTTTCATTGTTTTTGTTAAATGAGAAAGTTTGAGTGGGCTGGGCAATTGTTTTTTATGGGGGGGGGGGGGTGACATTTGAGTGGGTTGGGATTGACTAGGCAAAAAAGATATAAACGAGCCCATAATTGTATTAAGTATTGGGTAATATTTGGTTTGGCAAAAAATGGAGTAGGCGGCTGCCTACCCTGCCCTTAGGGTAGGACCGCCCCTGATCATAATCCTAAGCCCAACGACGTCGTCTGAACACAACTACAATGTAAACACAGAAAGTACGTACGTATAAGGTTTTGTCTAGTAATCAAGTCAACCCTTATTTTAATCTCCTTGGTTTTGTTTATTCAAGCCTAAATATTAACGCCAGACCTTAACAAACTCAATTATGGCTATATTTTCATGACACGTCACACCATTAAGACTCGGCCAGGATTTCCCAAGTACCAAACCCAATTTATTTAATTTTTTGTTGAGATGTAAAATCTAACACTTACATGATTATATGTAAGCGTATTTTTAAAATTTTCTAAGTGGCCTACATGATATGGCCTATACGTTACAGAAATTATTTGCTATTATAAGCGTTTAGTAAATTTTTAATTTCTATTACCGTGATTGGTGGTAATTATTTAAGGTTACAATAAAAAAAACTAGTCCTCCCTCTGCCTCACACGTGTATCCTATTGTGCAAAAGACTAGAGTGAAATCTATTTCCCTACATTAATTAACGGCTCCTCCACAGATCGCAAAGATGAATATATTGCTGTAATTGAAGACTAAATGTCAAGCATGTAATACATATATTCTTATTGAAATTTCCAGTTTTTACAGTTTTTGAAAAATTTGTTATTTTCTTATTTTAATTCCTTGTTTATTCCTAGGATTTCTAAGAGTACCCAGAGTTTCTAGGAGTATTTAAACAAATTTACCAATGTCTAGGGTTATGTTTTGTTATTTCAATTTATCAATAAACCTTGAGGTTTCCTCATATCTTCCTGGTGGATTCTAGAGTTGGCTAAGGTTTTAGCCATTCAATTATCACGCTACATCAGTATTTCACTCTCAAACCAAACATTTGGAAGTGAACTATCATTATGTTTGAGAGAAGGTTACTCGAGGTGAGCTGCTGGTTCTATTTGTTTGTTCGCGGGATCAGATTGCTGATTTGTTTACCAAGGGCGTGTCTATTGTTCATTTCAAGTACTTGGTGTCCAAGCTTCCGGTTGTTCTAAGACCTATCAGCTAGCGGGGGGATGTTAGACAGATGTTATCTGCTAGTTTGAATTCAAAGTCCTTATCTGATTTGATGAGAAGTCCTAGTTTATCTGGACTTAGTTTGAATTGTTTTGTGATATGTTACTATTTTGATTTTCAAATGTATAGATTGAATCCCATGTAAATAGGGATTTTCATGTAGTCGTTTGTAACTGTTATACTTGGAATATCAATATAAATTCGGCTGCACCATCATGTTGATGGTATGCAAGCTCACCAATCACTCTTGAGCACACTATTGTTTTAGAGTGCTACTATTTCTACCAATCTGTCATATTTTCCCACCCACCTTATCTTCAAAATTTAAAAACAAATTTATCCCTTCGTAAAATTACTTCGAAGGACTTAGCTCTCTTCAAATTTACCCCTATCCTAGACGTTTCAAAATACGTTTCAAGAGAAAACTAGAACGCTCAGATGTTAATGATTGACATGATTATATCAAGTCATGCGACATGAAGCTATAAAGTTGTCTAATTTTCATTCAAGTTAATGAACAGAGCAAAATGATTCCACGAGTGAAATAGATACCTAAATCAAACTAATATAAAAAGAAGACAATATTGCAGGCTATCCCATGATTATTCATCTTTTCTCATATTATGACTCTGCCCAGAAGAAACAACAGTAATTAAAAAGTGCCATCACAAAAGCAATACCCTCATCAATTCTTAATTTATTTCCAATTTATCCGTCTTGGCAGGTTAGTATCCCATCAAGAAACAAATGAGAGAGAGAATTTGCTTGAATTAATAATTAAAGGGTATGTTAGGAATAATAGTGGGTGGAAAGATAAAATTGTGTTTTTTCAAATTTACATAGTGGGTGGGAAGATAAGGTGGGTGGGAAAATAGGACAGAAGGGTGGAAATAGCAGCACTCTTGTTTTACAATAATAATGGCTCTTATCTATTGTCTAACATACTATATTATCAAACTATCATTTTGAAACATTGATTTAAACAACAAAAATGTCACTTAAAATATGAAATTGACACTCCGCACGCACACAACATATATGTGTCTTAAAAGATTAATACTTCTCCTTAAGTAATAAAATACAACACAATAACACGAAGCACAAAGACTTGCAAATTTCATTTTTATATTACCAATATTTTAAATCACTTTATTACCAACATTCAAGTGGCTTATGAGATTTCTACTATGTTCGTTAGAAGCAAATAAAATTCATCACAATATGAATTGATAAATATATATATAGAAATTCTCTTATGCGGATAATCGAAGGTTATCATCGTGCGGACGCCATGTATTTTTTACTATCCCCTTCATGCTTTTCTCTCTATTTACAATGACATTAGCACGATAATAACGTGCGAACATCCAAATGAGAGAATAACTATATATATATATATATATATAAAATAAGGCACACCAAATCAAGAAAGAAACATATTTCACTCCTAAACTTGGGACATTGTCTTGCTGCGTCTGCGTGCACATGCAATTTTATATATGCCCTCCTAAGAAACAATACAATCTGAACACCTGAAGGTATATTTTTCTGAATGAATGGGCAAAATGTTGTTTGCCCATGGACTAAAACGGAAGTAGAAGACTTTTTCCAAGGTGAATGTGTTGAAAGCAAAGTGAGAGGGCAAACTTTGGTCAATAATGTATTTGAGAGCAAGTATGGACTACACGTCGTACACGGTAGATTTGTTGACTGTTGACCTTCTGTAGCAGTCTAGCTAGTCGTTTAAATTTACAACAATTAAATCGAAATTTATAATTTGGGACTAGTGTTTGAGAAGCATTACTTTATATTATGTGACATTGTGAATGGTGTTGACTAAAGAAGCGAAAAGGACAAAAGGAAATGGAAAATCAAAAGGCTATGAAGACTAAGCAGAAACTACATAAAAGATGCATGGAAATTTCCAATGGCTAGTGCTTAAACTCACCATATCTCCTAATCTCTAAATGTTATTACTTTTTAATTATATATATAGCGACTAATAACTTGCAGCAATGCTATCTATCTATAAATATCGAAGTACTATTCTTTTAATTTATTTCGTGACAAATTATTATTTTAATTTATATTTTAAATGATTTTAAAAGAGTTATAAAGTTGATGGAGTTTAATTGAATTTGACTGAATCCTACTATTTTCACATAGATTTTGACTGAATTTGTGGGTGATGGTGGTTTAAGAGTGATGACGGTGGTGATGATGGTGGGGAAGGCAGTAGTGGAGGAGGTGGGGGTGGTAATGACGGTGGCGATGGGAGTGAGGCGGTGGAGGTGGTGGTGGTTAAGAATTAAGATAAATTGAAACATTAAAGAACAAATAAAGTAGTTGAGAGCTAAAATTTAAAGTGAAAGCAACACCACCATATTTGAAGGCAGAGCATTATTGCAATTAGGTCCTTTTCTTTTCATTATTTTGTCAGCAATTGCACACGTTCAACATGACTCTGTTTGGTCTGTTCTTTCTTCTGGTCTAACGCCAAGTCAACTTAGATAAAGGGTTATAGAACTTTAATTTGAAATATATACTAATTAACTTTAATTATACACTACTACAAAAATGGCAAAAGACGACGGGAATTCACCGTCGTGAATTTGGTTTTCAAACCGTCGTAGAATCGAGCGACGTCTTTTGCAAAGTAAAACCACGACGCGAAATCACCGTTGTTGTTATGACAAACCACGTCATTAACAAAAAACAACTGACGTCTGTATACTGAAAAATGAACCAAAAAATTGTCCAGGAGAAGAATAGACGACCTATTTTATACAACATCCGTCGTGTAAAAGAATACAATACATCTTTAAATAAATAAAATATGACGTTATTAAAGTATACGACGTCCAATATATTTATATAACCGTCGTGCAATAGTATTGCCACTTCGTTTTTTCCATTAATATTGACGTGGAAATAGCGGTTAGGGTAAATTACCGTCGTTGTTATAACAAACATCGTCATTTACAAAAAAACACCGACGTTTGAACACTGAAAAATGAACCAAAAAATTGTCCTGGAGAAGAATAAACGACCTATTTTATACAACATCCGTCGTGTAAAAGAATACAATACGTCTTTAAATAAATAAAATATGACGTTATTAAATTATACGACGTCCAATATATTTATATAACCATCGTGCAATAGTATTGCCACTTCGTTTTTTCCATTAATAATGACGTGGAAATAGCGGTTAGGGTAAATCGCCGTCGTTGTTGTAATAAACAACGTCATTTACAAAAAAAATCCGACGTCTGTACACTGAAAAATGAACCAAAAAATTGTCCTGGAGAAGAATAGACGACCTATTTTCTACATCCATCGTCGTGTAAAAGAAAACAATACGTCTTTAAATAAATAAAATATGACATTATTAAAACATACGACGTCCAATATATTTATATAACCGTCGTGAAATAGAATTGTTACTTCAGTTTTTCCATTAATATTGACGTGGAAATAGCGGTTTGTGTAAATCACCGTCGTTGTTGTAACAAACAACGTCTTTTACAAAAAAATAGCGGTTAGTGTAAATTACCGTCGTTGTTATTAACATATACTACGTCTTATATATTTACATAACCGACGTGGAAAATATGTTAGGCTCATGACTTACGACATATCTATTTCTATAAACGACGTTGTATATGATATACAACGTCGTGATCATGTAAAAGACAGTCGTGTTTCTCTATTTATACGTCGTCTTTAGTAAAATAATAGTCGTCTAATCCATCCAAGACGTCGTCTTTTGTAACGTTCAGGTTCGATATCTGTCCTTTTAGACGTCAGTATTATTGTACTGAAGTCGTGTTATTTGTAATTACATGTCAGCTCTTTATCCTTCTCCGACGTGATATTGTTAATAACTGTTTCACAATAACGTCGTATTTTTTCACTTTTAGTTCGCTTTTAGACGTCGGTAAATTCAATGCCGTCGTTGAATGCTCCAAAACGTCGTTTTTTATTGACAATTTTATGACAACAGACGTCTGTTTTTCACAGTTTTATAAGGACCGTCGTTTTATAATACTGAACCAGTATTTTATGTACTGATTGTTTTGTGTCCAAAACCTGCATAATGAAAGCGAAGAAAACACATTACAATTTATTACAAAATTAATGTCATACAGTAGTGCTGTTTAGGGCATAAATAATTTCATAAATTACAAGAGCATCATTCAATCCATATATCTTCACACCCATCTCGAATATTTTGACTCCCAAACTCACCCACTAGTTCATCAAACGTGTCAACATTTGGCATCCCTCTAGTAAATGGCTCACACTCAATTCTCACATCACCTAAGACATCATCACCAATAACATCATCATTATATTCTCTATTAGGCGCTGATAACACTACCGACCAACCATGATGCATCGGGTCGTCAACAAAAAATACTTGTTTGACTTGAGAAGCCAAAACAAATTGGTCATTCCTATGTCCAATTTTACACAAATCTACAAGGGTAAATCCAAGTTCGTCGACTACAAGACCGGAAGTACTATCTATCCAATCACACCTAAAGACTGGGATTGTAAACTTTTGGTAGTCAAGGTCCCAAATTTCTTGAATGACACCATAAAAACCCATATTTGAGAGAATTGGGTTTTTATCCTTGGCACTAGCAACTTGCATGGTATGTGCAAGTAAATAAACTCCACTATTTTGAACTGTCCGCACATCATCTTGTGCCTTGATGTTAAATTTAACACCTTTAATAAGATAGCTCCTATATAATGGCACTGCCATGTTTGGACCAGCTGCTAGCCACCTTAAATTTTCTGATACCCCATGATTGCCTCCCTCATCAAGTTCACTTTGAACCTGCAAATTAACCATATCTTAATTCAATCTAACATAGAAAGAAGAAAATTAAAAGTCCAATATGTTATTGAATAACATATACCTTGAAGTGTAGCCATTGAATGAAAGTGCTATTGTGCTTATCTTGCAGCCACTTTGTTCTCTTTCTAAATTTTGGATAAGCGGCCTTGATGTGGATCATATGTTCCCTACATGACACGAAAAATTCAAGCATTACGGTCCCAAACATATAAGATAAACATAAGGAATAATTTAAAATGGAAACTTAAGGAATAAAACTCATACTCGATATAAGGTAGAACTTCCTCCGTATTCTCCAAGACATATAGATGTGCTTGGTTCAACAGGTCTCGATCAACTAAGCTCACTGTGCAACCTGATAATGGCTTTGAAACTCCTATCTTCTGACTTGATGGCACTCCAATTGTACTAATATCAGATAAATGTTCAGTGCAAAATTCTACAGCTTCTTCAGCTATATAACGCTCTGCAATGTAACCTTCGGGATGAGTACGGTTCTGAACATACCCCTTTAGGACTTTCATATATCTTTCGAACGGATACATCCATCTAAAATATACTGGCCCACATAGATGAACTTCTCTGACAAGATGTACTACTAGATGAACCATGATATCGAAGAATGAAGGTGGAAAGTATTTTTCAAGCAAACACAAAGTAACTACTACATCTTCTTCCAACTTATCTAGCTTGGAAACATCAACCGTCTTTGCACATATAGCATTGAAGAAGAAGAACAAACGAGTTATTGCATACCTTGCAGGCTTCTCCAAAACAAACGAATTGCCACAGGGAGCAATTGTTGCATTAAGGTATGACAATCATGTGATTTAAGGCCAAGAAGTCTTGAATCTTGTAAAGATACAAGATTTTTTATATTTGAAGAATAACCTTCAGGGACCTTCATACCATAGAAAGAATTGCAAATCGCTCTCTTCTCTGCTCTTGACAAATTCCAAGGCCCTGGAGGCAAACGAGTACTTCTTTCTCCATACTCGGGTTGCAAATCAGTTTTGACCCCCATGTTCAATAAATCTAACCGAGCAGCAATCCCATCTTTATTTTTTCCAGGGATCTCCAGCAATGTACCAATGATATTATCACAAACATTCTTCTCAATGTGCATAACATCGAGGACATGCCTCACTGGAAGGTATTTCCAATACTCAAGATCAAAGAATTTTGACTTCTTCTTCCAACAAACTCTGTCACCATCATTTTCACCTCCACCTCCCCCTTTTTTCGATCCCCATATGTAATTAATATCTTCAACCATATGCAGCACTTCTTCTCCCGTTAATGGCTCCAGAGGCGTGCCATATTCAGGTTTCCCATTAAAAGCTGCACGTTGCCTCCTATATGGATGATTGATTGGTAACCATTTTCTATGCCCAATGTAACAAATTTTGTGGCCATTTTTCAACCTGTGACTAGGTGTATCATCGCCGCACATTGGATAAGCTTTATATCCTTTAACAACACAACCAGATAAGTTTCCATAGGCGGGAAAATCATTAATGGTCCACAGTAATGCAGCTCTGAGTGTAAAATATTCTCCTATGTGTGCATCATACACTCCTCTAATCCCATCCCACAAAGATTTTAAATCATCAATCAAAGGCTCCAAGTAGACGTCTATATCATTTCCGGGTTATTTAGGACCGGAAATCAATAAAGTCAACATCATGAACTTTCGTTTCATGCACAGCCATGGTGGGAGATTATATGTAACTAAGATAACTGGCCAGCAACTATATCTGCTACTTAGAGAACTGTGGGGATTGAATCCATCAGATGAAAGAGCCAATCTCAAGTTTCTCGGCTCATTACCAAACTCGGGCCATTTATCATCAACAAGTTTCCAAGACGGGGAATCCGCCGGATGAGACATCTGACCGTCAATTGATTTTCTAGCAGCATGCCAAGTCAAATTCTTAGCTGTCTCATGTGATTGAAACATCCTTTTAAACCTTGGAATTGGAGGAAAATACCACAACACCTTCGCTGCCACACCCTCTTTCAAGAATCCATCTTTGGTTTCCTTCCACCTTGAGATACCACAAGTAGGACAATCAGTTGAATCTTCATACTCCTTCCTATACAAGATGCAATCATTGGGGCATGCGTGGATTTTCTCATAACTCATCCCCAATGAACAGAAAGTCTTTTTTGCCTCATACATAGAGGCCGGTATTGTATTTCCTTCTGGAAGCAACTCACCCTGAAGTATCAATAATTCCGTAAAACATACATCACTCATCCCATGTTTTGCCTTCAAATTATACAACTTCACTAATGCCGATAACTTGGTGTACTTTCTACAACCAGGGTACAATGGTTGATCTCCATCCCAATCACATTAGCAAACTCATAAGGATCGGATCCAAAATCACCAAAATCATTATCATCCATCTCTATTTCTTCAGACACAAAACTGTACCTACTATGGTCATCATCTTCTTCAACATTTCTACTAGCATTACTAGTTGCAATTGGTTCCCAAGGTTCTCCATGAAATGTCCAATTCTTATAGCTTTGGTCAACTCCATTAAAGTATAAGTGATCCCTTATAATTCCAACCCCAAACAATTTCAAATTCGCACATTTAACACATGGACAACGGATATGCGTTGTAGTTAGAAGATTTTCTACAGAAAATTGCAAAAATGCTTCCACCCCTAACTCATATGCCTTCGATCTTCTATCCAAGTGCATCCATGACTTATCCATCTTGGACACTATATCCTATTATCTATAATAAGGTGAAAAGACAAGTAATGACTATCACTATAGCAGATTATAAAAGGTTTTAATAGCAAATAATATAGTATACAGACGACGGTTTTTTAAACAACAACAGACGTATTACACATATATAGACGATGGGTTTTAAAAAAAGGTCGTCTAATGCTACCAAGAAACAGACGCCAGCAAACTTGAACCACGACGGTAGTTAAAACAAGCGTCGTGGTATATTTTTATAGACGACGGTTTGTTAAAAAAACCGTCGTCGTATGCATAAAAAAGATTTCGAAATCCAAGTTTATTTTCAAGAACCCAGAATATATTCAGAACACAACATATACATTAATACTAAGCACGAAACCAACATATACTAAGCATGAAAACATTAAATCCATTCCCGATTCATAATAACAGAGAGTATTAAAAGATCCGACAAGATTAAACCCTAAACCCGATTCATGAAAACATTAAACATTAAATCCATTAACCCATACCGTCGACAACATTAAAAAATCACAAAACCCTTTACCACAGAACTGAATATCATTCAATGAATTTACAAGCATGAGATTAGGGTTTGCACTTACAGGTAGGCAGAGCTCACAGCTTATGGCCAACTTGGATTCGACGGAGTTGTAAACTTGGCCAACTTGGATTCGACGGAGAGACCAACTTTGAATTAGAGTTGAAGTGAGAGAGCGGAGCGAAATGTTTTAGGACACAGACTATGGTCAACTTGTATAAGAGTTAGTGCGAAATCTGAAAATTTTAGGTCGAGCTGAAATTTTTAGAAAGCGCGCTTTTTAAAAAACATCGACGGAAACAAAAACACAATCGTCGTTAAAAGTTCAACCTAAACATGACGCTTATTTTAAAAATGACGTCGTTGTAAATATACTTACGACGCAAAACTCCACTACCGTCGTTAAAATGTCTAAAGAAATATGCCCTAAACCCTAATAAATAAAACCTAAATTATATATATTATTTTTAAAAATAATTTTTCAAAAGGGATTAGGGTTTTATGGCCTAAAATATCTCGTCCATAAAACCCTAAACCCTAATCCCTTTTCTAAATTTATATAAACCCTAAATCCTAAACCCTAAACCATTAAAGTATAAGTGAGTTGTGACTCATGAAAACATTTTACTTTTTGGTGGTAATTTTAAATTTGTATAACTCAAACTTAATTTTTTAAAGCTTAAGGGGGAAGAAAATATTGCAATGACTTCATAGGAGTTGACGTTGCATTTTTTGGATTTATTTTAAATTTATTATGAATATTTCGAATTAAATAGAATAAAATATTATTAATAAAAAACACAAACCACGTCGTCGTTAATAAATTAACGACGTTTTAACTAATATAAACGACTTAATTTTAATAACAAACGTCGTTTACAGTTCAAACCATGGCCATTTTTACAAATAAAACGACGTACAAACCATTTTCCACGACATAAACTCTTAACCTATCGCCGTCTAATATCAAGAAAACAACGTCGTCTATAGAACCAATAGAGTCGTTTTAACCATAATTTACGTCGCTTTTTAGAAAAATATGACGTCGTTATGTGTGTACAACGTCATTTTAAAGAAACCACGGTTTAGAAATGCGGTCTTCGTAAATCATCGACGGAAAACAATAAAACCGTCGTTAAATATGACATCTATACCCTAAACCCTAAACCCTAAACCCTAAACCATAAAATATAAACCCTAAATTATATATATATGTTTAAATAATTATAGAAAAGGATTTATGGTTTTAGGGCCTAATATATATTAACCATAAACCCTAAACCCCAAAAATAAACCTTTATCCCCCTAAACCCTAAACCCTAAACCATTAAAGTATAAGTGATGTTGTGACTCATGAAAACATTTTTCTTTTTGGTGGTAATTTTAAATTTGTATAACTCAAACTCAATTTTTTAAAGCTTAAGGGGGAAGAAAATATGGCAATGACTTCATAGGAGTTGACGTTGCATTTTTTGGATTTATTTTAAATTTATTATGAATATTTCGAATTAAATGGAATAAAATATTATTAATAAAACCCACAAACCACGTCGGCGTTAATAAATTAACAACGTTTTAAATTATTATAAACGACTTAATTTTAAAAAAAAACGTCGTTTAAATTTTAAACCATGGCCATTTTTACACATAAAAACGACGTACAAACCATTTTCCACGACCAAAACTCTTAACTTCTCGCCGTCTAATATCAAGAAAACAACGTTGTCTATAGAACCAAGAGCGTCGTTTGAACAACCTTTTACGTCGCTTTTTAAAAACTGTGACGTGGTTATATGTCTACAACGTCTTTTTGAAGAAACTACGGTTTTTCACAACATGAAAACCTCAACAAATTTGGTTCAGCATGATCTTGGGTTTTTCACAACATGAAAACCTCAACAAATTTACAGGGACGTTGACGTCAACAAAAACTTGCTAATTCTAACCAATTTTGTACAAAAACTTGTCTAATTCTAACAAAATTTGTACATTTTATAAAAATGTTTAAGTATGCTAAAATTTCTCTACTCCATATGAACACACACAAACTCTGCCCATTCTTTCCTAACTTCTTCAATGGCAGCTTGGGGGTATGGCGCTTGATCCTTTCCTTTGGCAAACTGCAGTCCATAAACAAAGATTAATCTCACAGACGACTCTATTATTCATTTACCGACGTAGTATATATATTCAACGACGGTATTTTTAATTTGCCGTCGTTGATAATATAAAAACCCACATAAAAATAAATCTGAAAATTCCTCTTTTTACCGTCTTCTCAAATTCCAGGGAAGTATCCTTTATGATGTCTCTCATAAAGCGCATGACATAATACCCGCATTCTACACTGCTTGGTTGCTTTGGAGTGCCCGGCAGAGTTTTCCAAAGAGGTGTTTTACGGCCTACTCTGCCTATGTGTGTATTATACATTTTTAGAGCAGAGTTCACTATATTTTTCCCGTCCTCATCCACAACACGATTTCCAGGCAGTGGATCCAGAAAATAGACGGTCTCCTTCTTTGCTCTCACAATGATCAAGACCCAATGACGGTTGCACAAAATAAATATAAAGGTTAAATAGTTTTATGTGCAGAGCATCATACAAACAAAATCCTGTTTTTTGTTTGGAGACTAACCCTGGATTGTAAGGCATTAGGAAAATCTGTTCACCATCTGTTTTTTGAAGTCGATTGGCTACGAGACGTGATCTGTCAGTTAATGAACCAGCGTCGGCACTAACTGCAGCAGGGTCGATAAAGCCAACCATATTCACCATATTTGCAGCTTTCAGATGATCAAATAGGCACCTAAATATATGAATTGAAACCATGAGTGTTTTTTTTTAAAACATAAAGGAGAGTGTCAAATGAATATTTGATAAGGACAAACCTCATATATACTGCAACGACAGTAGCCCCAATTTCTTCCATGCCAGCAAATTGGGTAATATCTTCATGCAAGACGAAGGTGTTACGATCTATGCCAAAGACCTCCTTCTCAATAGTAAAGGTCATAGCCTTCTCCTGAGGCTTTAGTGTCGATTCAACATAACTACAAAGGGATTGTATAGAAGATGGCAACTCCAGCTTTGAATAATCTGGTACTTCAGTACTCTGTTTGAACAAATAAAGCAACATAAAGTGATGTGGTAAATAAATAATAACGACGGTTTAAATAACAAAATGTCGTCTTAAAATGTGTTAAACGACGTTAAAAAAAATACCGTCGTAATGAATACTTTATTACGTCGTTTAAATAAAACCAACGTCTAATTCAAATGCAAAATTCATAATTAATGAATTTACCTTTTCAATTTGCTTTTCTCCAACACTGGATTGCTGTTATAATAAATAAAGAGATATATATATAAGAAAGATTGTACAACTATTTAAACATTCAACTAAATAAAAAATGGCGTGGAAATTTAAAACAAACGACGGTTGAAAGAAAATATAGACGTCTGAAAATTGAAAAACAAATGAAAAAGGCAAAGTTTAGAGAATTTACCTTTTCATCTTTCTTTTCTTCAATCTTTTCACCATCCCCAGATTTCTGTTATAAGAAATAAAGAAATATATATAAGACATAGTTCAAAAAGGGCAAAAAAAAGGAAGTAAAAAAATTAAATTAAACCGTCGTGGTAATAATAACAAACGACGGTATTTCAGAATTACAGACGTATATATTTAATCAAACGACGGTAAATAATAAACGTCGTGGTATTTCATATACTACGACGGTATGTAAGCTTGTACAACAATTTAAACATTCAACTAAATTATTGCAGACGTGTAACATTCATTAAACGACGTTAAATAAGAAACGTCGTGGTAATTCCTTTATTGAAAAAAAAATGAAAAATGCAAAGTTATGAGAATTTACCTGTTCAACTATCTCAAGTATCTTTCCTTCTACTCTCTTTTCTACTTCCCTGGATTTCTGTTTTAAGAAATAAAGAAATATATAAATGACCTTGTAGAAAAATTAAAACAAATAAATAAAGGGGGTTTCACTAAAACACCCAAAATGGGGGCTGAAATTATAAAAAAACCCAACACCCAAAACACTTTATAAACACACCCAAAACCCATCATTACACACACTCAAAACCCATTTATAAACACACCCAAAAAATATATAATTGTTTATTTTAGAAATTGATTTTGGGTGTGTTTCTATATTTAAATAGTGTGTGGGTTTTTTTATAAATACATGCCTAGAATTGGGTTTATTTATAATAATCTAATAAATAAACCGTCGTAGTAAACATTAACAAAAGACGGTATGAAATAATTACAGACGTTTGAATAACATCAAACGACGGTTTAATAAAAAGCGTCGTGGTATAACTTTAACACGGCGGTAAATATAAACAGAGAAACAGAGAATTCAAAGTTCAAAGATGTTACCATTTCCTCCTGCTTTTCCCCATTCTTGGCAGTATCCTCCTCAAATTGTAGGGCTCTAACATCAAGTGCCCCAGAGCAGCTTGCTTTGTCCGACATTGGATTTTTGGGACTTTGCCCTTGGATTTGGGACAATGTATTCAGTTTCAGCACGCTTGGATCAAAATTGGGGATGAGTTTTGAAAGTTGACTCAGCAAATTTTCCCTCTCAGCTTCTACCAATTGCTTGGTCCTAGCCTCCATCTTTAAACTCTCTTCCCTTGATCTAGCCTCCATTTTCAAAGTCTCTTCTTGAAGGACAAGTCTTACACTTTCCTTCAATTGATCAGCAAACCTTACCTTCTGTTGTCTAGGTAAATTGAAGTATTGCTTAGGGGAAACCCCAGCCCCTACCCCTCTAACTCTTCCTGGATGCTCGGGACCCAAAGCCATTGTCAAAACATCATTGGTTCCTGACAGAGAAAGAGTGCCTTCAGAGACTTGCTTTTGCAAATCATCCTAACAAAAAGACATAATAAAAAGTCAGAATAAAAAAACAAACGACAGTTATTTATAAAAAATCGACGTAATATAATATTTCACACGACTCAATAACATAACAATCGACGTAATATAATATTTCAGACGACGCTAACTAAATACCGACGTTATTAATTTATTAACACAACGTCAATAATAAACCACCGACGTCTTATGATATAATTACAAAAAACAGAGCATGGATTCCAGATTCAGACCTTTAACGACGCGTTTTAAAATATTTCGACGTAGTAAAACTTTTCACACGACGCAAAAATATAACAGCAGACGTAATAAATTTTTTAAAACAGAGTGAGTAGGCTTACAATTAATTTTGCTTTCTCTGCAGTCTTTGGATCCGGGATGTTACCATGTTTGTCTTCTCTTGCTTTTTTCCATAAGGTAGATCGATCAATATCTACCCCAGGCATGATTTCCTTCAAGTCCTCCTTAAAACCAACATATCCTTTTCGAGACAATCGATGATTGTACTCGAGTTTCTCCCTCCTCTGTGATTGTTCTTCATGCACAGCCCCAAATTTTTCAGATAACCTTGAAGCTACAAAGGCATCCCATTGAGCTTTCTCTATGAATTTGTATGTTTCAGGGGGCTGCCTTAATCTATCCTGCTCCTTGATGAATGGAAGGATATGAAACCTCGTTAGTGTAGACTTGAAATCCTTCCATTTCTTGGCGGCAGAAGATAGCACCATTTGCTTGCCCCCTTTACCAACCACAAAAGCCATGTCAACGGCTTCCCAAATCTGCTCTTTTATATCCTTGGATATTTGAACCCATTTCTTGTCCACAAGTGGGACTCTGGAGCGTGCCAACACACCAATGTAGGACTGCATCTCATTATGTGCACGGCCATATGGTTTCCCTTCTTCATTGCACTCAACAACAGGCTTGATTTTCTGAATTTTTCTCTGCACAACACGGGGCATTGTGCTCATACCCCGACCTGACTTTGGCTCCTCAGAAATAGTTGCCGTGCTGCCTGGTTCTGTCTCAGAAGATGAAACAAACTTCATCTTCTTCGAGGACTTGGTTTGAGGATTTACAACACTAAGCTCCTTCTTCGAGGATTCATTTTTTTTCAAGCCAGACTCCTTACTTTGGGATTGAGAAACCATGGTTACAGACAAAATTAAACCTGCAAGTGAAAATATATCAGTGAAATTAAGAAAAACCATGACGATTATTTATAAACTACGACGTATTATAATATTTCAAACGACGTAAGAACAAAACAACCGACGTAATAATAAATTTAAACGACGGTAATTAATAACCGACGTGATAATATATTACGACGACGTCAATAATAAACAACCGACGTCTTATGATATAATCAAAAAACAGAGTATTAAATATTACAACGACGTTAATAATAAAAATCGTCGTGGTATTGAAAATAAAACGACGTAAATATTAATATACCATCGTCTATACCACAAAAACAAATTAGGAACAACGTAAAATATTTTCAGCAGAAAAATAATTAAAAAGATTTTCGAAACAAAAACCATTGTTCAGAGAAATCAAACATGCGATGAATATATCCTTAAAAATCAAAAACAAAAAAAGGATCTCATTTTAAAAAACAACGAAGAACACTTTCACACGACGCTAGGGTGACTGACGAACCGTCGTGGTCTATAAATCTAACCACGTAAATAACAAGCCACCGTCGTCTTATTTAGTTGAAGTAAAAGAACCAGAGTAGTGTTCAAACTTGGAAACTTTTCGTCTTTGTCTGCAAATTTTATCAAACTTGGAAAGAAAAAATGTAAAAAGATTTAAAAAAACGAAAATGATATGCGCATGCAAAACAGGAACAAAAATCATTCCAGAAATGCTTACCCTTTGCTTGCGATGAAAGCTTTCTTCTGGAGTTTGGTGTTTCAGTTCAGAGAAGAAGACGAAGAGGAGATGAAGACGAAGAGGAGATAAGCTTGAAAGTTTGAAACAGTTCTTGGAGAATGAAAAATGAGAGAAGCTTGAAAGTTTTTCTCGGGTTTGGAAACAGTGCAAGTATGGGTCAGGAAGGCGAAAAGTTTAAAATAATAAAAAACCGTTTCATAAAAACGACGCTATTAATAGTATGCGCCCTAGTATGATACATTATACGGCGCTATTGTTAACACTGCCCTATAATATTACTTTACACGACGGTATGTTTTAATGAAACGACGTTTTTAAATCGAATTACACGACGAATGTTTCTTCAAAAAAGATGAATCGTCATTTTCCAATTTACCCAACGACCTTATATTCAATAATACCACGTCGTTTTAATTACTCATACCGACGTGAAACATTAATACCACGTCGTTTTAATTACTCATACCGACGTGTAATTTTTTAATTACACAATAAATTAATTTTCCAAAAAATTACAACGTCGTTTTATATGGCGTCGTTGTTAAATAATTTATACGACCTTATTTTAAATTTAAACGACGTGTATGTTATATATAAACGTCTATAATGTAAAAAAACCGACGTGGTATAAAAGATTTGTTTATAAATAATGGGTTTTCTGTCTTTCTGTCGTCTTCATTTTTCAATTAGGGTTTCAACTTTTTCTCACCTCTCTGGAGGCACATCACCTCTCTGTCTCACCTCGCTTTCATTTTTCAGTTTGGATGTTGATGTGTGTGTATCTGAAAGACACAAACACGCACACATCATCTAAAAAATTGTCTTTCTGCACAGAAGGAGAACAAGGTCTGCATCAGGGCCAAGCATGGGTTTGCTACATCCTCCTGTGTAGCAAGGGTGGAACCAGCCTTAGAACCTGCATGGGTTTGCAGCCGCACTTGCCCGTTTGAAGGCATACGAGGGCACAACCCACAACAAGTTCTAAGTCTGGTTCCACCCTTGCTACACAGAAGTTTTGAAGAAACAGTTGATTTTGATGAAAATGGGAATCGAGGAGTTTTTTGAATGGTCTTCTTGCTCGACATGTACCCAGCCGCTCTGTTATCCCTCAAGGCCTGAGCCTTCATGATTCTTTCCATGTTGGCAGTCCAGCATGGTCAGACGGTCAGACACCACAACCTTCTCCACTCTGTCACCTAAAACATCCTTCACAACCTTGCAGAGTCCCTCAAACTTCTCCTTCAACTCTTCCTTCTTCTTTGCCTCGTCTTCACTCTCATCAAGCTTGAGACCTTCCTTGGCGGCTGAGATAAGCTTCTTGCCCTCAAACTCCTTGTGAGAGTAATTGGCACATCATCCACTTTTAAAACATTGCCTTTGTTCATTCTGGTTCATTCTGGTAATGATAGTCGAATAATGGCATAAAATTTGTACGTCGTTAATTTAACAAACCGTCGTGGTTAGTACAATTATGCGACAGTAGAGTTATGGATACCGTCGTAGTATAGTATAATTAAAAAGTCGATAAATTTATATTTACAGTCGTGGTAACTTAATTTAAATCGTTGATTTTTTTTGTAATTAACTGTCGTAGATTCCTTTGAATTTGTGCGTCGCTGACTAAGAAAATTGGGTCGTGTTTTTTAATTAATTAACACGGCGTCTTATTTTTATATCGTCGTCTTTGCTTTCTACGGCGGTGATTTCATAGATGCAGTCGTTGTTTTTAGGTTCAGATTTTAACTCTGAAAATACCTTTGTAATAAGACGACGCTTTTTTAATTTGGTGCGTCGTGGTTTCAAAATATCTATACTTGTGCCGTTTTTTAGGTGTTTAAAGTATGTTTCTACGACGGGTTTCTATTACCGTCGTCTTTTAAAAAACAACGACAGTTTTTTGATCTACCGTCGTTGTTTACTGGTCGTCTTCTGCCCTTTTTGTAGTAGTGATACCTCAAACGTTCTGGTTTTGTGTTGAGATATTGAGACACATATGGATGTTAGTCATGCTCTGAATTTCTTCTCAAATTCTCATGAGCTTCCAAGGATTTGATATGTTGGCAAGGGTGGGTGGTGGCTGTCTTGGCTTCATTCACAAAATTTAAATTTCCACAAATTAAAGTGACAGGTGCAACCGAGATAAGAATCAAATGAAAGAAAAGAGGATTTGGGAAATTTAACCATGTAATGAGTGTAGGTGTATTTCGAACTTGAATCTGCACTTTTAATCACGACTTTTATTGATTAAATTATACAGTGGTTCTGATACAGACTTGATGTGGATTCAGTGGCGGTTCTAGGATTCAAAAGCTAGTTGGGCAAAACTTACATACTAAACTCGACAGTAGAGTGAATTTCATTAATAAACATAAAAAGATACACCTAGTGAGGGGGACATAATGAGCCTTACCTTCAAATGCATCTCAATCCTTAAATAAAAGTTCAACAAATACAAAAGCTAAAACTAAAACCAAAAGTAAATGCAATGCAATACAAAACAACACTATTTAAATCTAAAATTTAACCATGCGAGGCTTGGAACTCTTAAATTCCTCAATTATTGATGCATTATCGATATTATTAGTAAACTTTCTTTCAATGTAACGAGCACCCATATGAAGAACATCGACACCATATAGTTCACAAAATGATACCACCCTAATTAATTTCAACAAAATCCCAAAATTATAATTCATCCCAAATTAAACCCTAAAATACTCAATTTTAAATTAAAACTATAATTAAAGATATATAGCAAAGGAGAGAACGAGAATAATATTTGTTGTTGACAAAAGGAGAGGAGAAGATGTTGTTGCTAAGTTGCCCACCTAAGATAATAGAAGATGTAGCCAATAGAGGGAGAATTTGACCCAAAAAAAAGAAGAAGGAGAATCTTGTTGTTGTCGGGTAGCAAAGAGATAGAGAGAAACAAGAAGTCTAATACCCAAAAGAGAAGGAGAGAGAAGATATGGGACCATATAGATGGGCAACATATAAGTACGGTTTGCTTTTAATTTTTTTAAATTTTGAAATGGGCTTATAACACATGTAGGTAATTTTTGTTGTTGTTGATAAATTTGGGCTGGGCAGGTATCGAGCCTGCCCTGTGCATAGCACCGCCCTTGTGTGGATTGATGCTATTAATGGCTATATATATGCAAATTTTAATTCTCATGTGAGTTATTAGAGAACAATTCAATTCTCACAGTCCCGTTACTCTCAATTAGATGAATCCTCCGAGAGTGCTTGTGTGAGAATATGCCCACCTCCAAGCTCATTCAAAATATTATCCTTCCTTCTTTGTGGCCAGGAGCAAGCCGAACACTAAACGGGAATTAATCCCACCCTTCAGGTATGGGGACACTTCGTGGTATTTACCAATATATATATATATTATCCTTCTTTTAACTTCACATTTAATCATCACTAATTTCATGAGGGAGATGAGAAGAAGATTTTATTTTTGTGTCATCTATATATATAAAGCAAAAGGCAGAGAATGGTGAAACATTCAAAATACCATAAAATGTCCTTGGTTAATGCAAACATTAAGAATTGAAATTATTAATTAAATTAGGATAATATGGTAAATTCACACTTTTTCTTATTTAAAAAAATTAAAATTAAAAGAAAATAGATAATGGCCTATTTTTATGGAACACAACTACCCATTATCTTTTTTAATTCTAAAATATATGCCAATTTTTTTTAAAAAAAGCCTCTCGTAGGCGCGGAAGCACGTGCAGAGAGGCTAGTATTTTATAGTGAGTAAAGTAGTGGGTTGTTTCTACCATATCGAAAGATGCTACTTACAACAAACCAACCTACCAAAAATCGTCAGCACCTTCGGGCTTCAATCCAGGCAAGATTTTCCCGTGGGCTTGCCCAGGTTGGTGGGACCCTCCACTTGCCCGGGCCTCTTCTCTGCCGCTGGAATCGTTTTGGGCTAGCTCGGGGGTCCTTTAGCCCGGTTTTGGTCATATGCTGGACTTGGCCTAAGGAGTCAACACTGGAGCATATAGTATTTGTGGAAGACATCAATATATAATTTGAACATAATTAATTAAAATCTTAGAGAAAACAAAATTCTAGCCTGAGTACATGTTGCTAGCTAGTAACATAAGTTTTACAGGCCTGAGTACATATTGCTAGCTAGTTGATTATTTGAGACAATAGAAATAAATAATAATAATTAAAATCTTCTGGTAAAATCTTTAGCTTTTTCTTAATAGCACTTGATTCACTAAATTTTCCAAGTTTGTGGATGAAGAACCATGTGGACCAGTAGCTTCTTCTGCAAGTTTCTTCCACTCCATGACCTTATTTTTCATCTTCTTACCCTTCTCACCCTCCATTAACTCTTTGACAAGCTTCTCTACCTCATCCCTCTTAACATCATTACTAATCTCCATGCCAATGCCCCATTCATTGCAAGTATAGCGACAGTCCATTTGCTGGTCCCCAACGCATGGCCAACAGAGCATAGGAACTCCTGCAGTAAGGCTCTCGACCGTTGAATTCCAACCGCTGTGCGTTAAAAATCCTCCAACTGATGGGTGGTTAAGGACTTGCTCTTGTGGGCACCACCCAGCTATTAGACTTCTTTCCTTAGTTTCAGCCACAAACTCTGGCGGCAAAATAGCGGATTCTCCAATAACTAGATCAGGTCTAATTACCCAAAAGAATGGAAGCTTGCTATTTGCAAGTCCCCACCCAAACTCTAGAAGCCGTTCTGGTGTCATGACTGCTACACTGCCGAAATTCACATAGACAACTGAGTTTGGTCCCTTGGTGTTTAGCCACTCGAGGCATTCAGTTTCTTCTTTCCATAGACTGTATCCCATTTTCAAAGGGTGTTCTGGTATGTGATTGAGATGCAATTGAAGAGGGCCAACGGTGTACACACGGGGAAGCATAGATGAGAGAGCATCCAAAACATCTGACTCCAAGGCATCAAAAGTATGTAGAACAACCGCTGAAACTTCATGAGCTCTATCGGTTGATTCCATGATGAAGTTAAGCATGAAATCATCCGGACTTGTGGTTTGGAAGAAGGTTGGGAGATCCCTCAACCGGATATCTCTCATTCCCGGGATCCAATCTATTACGGTGTCCAGATAGCCATTTGTGAAACAGCTCTCATCTGCAATAGACAAATGAAATTCAATTGAAGAAACATTTCATTTGCATGTTTAGAAACAAGCAGTTAAGAGTTAACCATAAGTTAAACAACAATTGCTTCAATTAATAGTTATATATTTCACCTTTGAGTGGAACTAGTCCTTTTTCGACTGCAGCGCGAAGTTGTGTAAATCCCATGAGGCTGCAGGCAGCTATAGGGTTGAACAGCACTATCGGGGCTCCAATTTCTTCAGCTGCTGTGATTGTGAACGTGGACATGAAACTATCTGAAACTATGCAAGTCACTGGAGGATTGCTGGATGTTTCTATGGCATCATTGTTGAGTTTTAAAAGGAGGGAATGAAAGGGAGCTAAGAAATTTTTTCTGACGGACTCAGCAAGCAAAGTGACATCTTGTGTGGTGTCTTCATTTGAATCCGGAAGGCTATCTGGGATGGCTTTGAACCGAAAATCAGCCAAGCCATCAAGGGAATTGGATCCTAGAGATTTAAGAAAACGCTTGTGATTGAACTCTGTGTTAACAAAGGTTATATGAAAACCTCTATGGTGGAGGAGCTTCGCAAATTTAAGCATTGCCTTTATATGACTTTGAGCAGGAGCTGGAATGCAAACAGCATGTGGCTTAGTAGCTACTTCTGTGGAACCCATCTTAGCTTTTGTGTGTGCATTGCAGTGCTTGCAAATGCAGATTATTTATACAGCAAAAGTGAGCTACTTTTTCAATGTGTCCTGTTTTGGCTCTCTGTCTTTTTCCCTCCACACAAGTCTATATGTAGATAAGATAACCAGAGAGTGAGAAGAAAGCTGTCAGACAAGTTGAGGTGAGAAGAAGCAACGTGGAACTGGTATCTTCTATTGGCCTAATTTATTTTGTTTCAATATTCCAGCAACATCATTAATTCGATGCAATTATTTTGGTTGAGTTATTTGGATGCATTATTTTTTCCAAAATTGAATATCTGAGCATAGGGTTTAGGGTATTTATTATTTCAGTTTGTGGTTGTGAAAGTAGCTGGGATATTGAATGTTGGTGTTGATATCGGACAAGCCTTTAACACAAGTGGGTTTTGAAGTCGCGCCCTGAATAAAAGTTGAGGCCTTGCAAACCAACACAACTAGGAACATCTTCGTGTCAACAATTTGCTCACTCGGTATATATATAACATTTGTTAAACATATATTATACACATAAAAAAAAATCGGGGCCCCACAAAAATCAGGGGCCCTGTGCTGTGGCACCACTTGCACACCCTCAGGGCCACCCCTGCATCTACCACAAAGAGTTCAATTCTCATTCTTTTTCTGCTCTGAATATGAAAATGAAAAAAAAAAAAAATCATTTCAATACCTGCATCATAAACTTAGATATATATATTGTTACGTCACTAATAGTCATATCTTTTAAATCTTTTTGAATTTATACACTCATGTTGGTCAAGTATTTCAAAATGTTCGGGCGATTCTGCTCAAGTCTCCAACTAACCAACTTAAAAACTGCAATCTATCTTGCAAAGAAGCCTATTCCAGCACCTGTTTGCCTATCGAGAAACCAAGAGCTGCTAACATTCCTCTTCGATTTGAATGCTTGAGATTTTATGAAATGCGGGTAAATGCGTACTTTCTAAATGCAGAGCTGGGGATCCAATACTATATACTAGAAACACATGCTTCACTTATAATCTATAAAATGATTAAGCTTTTTAAAATTAATATAATCATTGTACACATAAGTGTATATTAGTCTCCTTGCCTATAGTACTAAATACTAAACCTACAGATTAGTTTGTATTATCATAAAAATCACAATAATTCCGATAATAAATTATTGGTATATCTTTGAACAAGTTTTGTAATTAACTAATTAACAACTCGGTCCTAGTTCAAATTTCCCTCGTTTGCTATAAAGAAAGAAAAAAAAATCGGTTATATATATATGTATAGTTAGTAAACTTTTTGGAAAATGTTAACTGACAAGATTTTGAAGAATTTCTTTATGTAATAAAATCAATTTAGTTTAGCCTTGTTCTACTGGAACAAGATAGCAAGAAAGAAGAAAATAAAAAAATAACTATGTAAGCTTCTAGTCTTCAACAACATGACCAAAAGTAGGTAAGTTATATATAGTAGTATTGGCAGCTGTGTCGCCAATACCATGTGCATAACTTTGCAGTTCGAAACCAAACATTCAGCCCATGAGCCAAGCCAAGCCAAGCATTTGTAGGGTTTGTAAAGACTACTGAACTTAGCATGTGTATCACGTCGAAAAAGATAGATAGATAGATAGATACTTCATATCCATTCATTTTGGTATCACTTTATTGTGTGGACCAGCTTATATGTGTTGTACATCTTGAGGTAAAACAACTTGTCGATCTAGCAATAAATATAAGGTTGAAAAAAGATCGAACATTGACTCAATATGATTAAGTAATTACAATAACATGATATCATAGTGAGTTTCAATTGAAGAGTCCCTAAAATAATTTTATTTGAGATTGATAAAGAGGGCAGTGATATATATATATATAGGGGGCGGATCCGTGGCACTACGTTTTTAACACAAGTTTTGACACAAATTTTGAACCATTAGATTTAAACATTATTAATGGCTGAGATTAAATCTCACAACTAATTTATTATTATCTTTCTAATAATACTTTTATTCAACATTGTCTATTATTATTATAACATAATAATTACCAATCGCACACTATCCATAACTCTCCAACTTTCTTTGCCTTTCTACCTGTTGCTCGTTAGGGTGAGCACTCAGCACTCAACAATGGCATCCAATCTATTTAGAACCCTAATCAGATCGTCCAAATTGAGATCAGCCGGCACCATAAATTTCATCCTCATAAGGAGTCAAATTAGTAACCACACCGCCAAATAGATGCGTGATTGCTTTGAAAGGCGTATTACTTTGAGCCATGGTTGCGGGTTTCTTTCTGCAAGTCTCTCTGGTCTCTCCATCCCTCTTTCTCCAACATTATATTTTGCAGGTTTCTTTGCCAAAAATTTCTAGATTTTAATATCATGAAGAATGTCGAGTTAACCAAAAAAAAAAAAAAGGAGCCATGGTTGCTGATTCACTCACTCAATTAGTTGCTAACTTATTACATATTGAAATAAAATTAAGATTACCGATAAAGCGGAAAAGCAATTGATTGAGATTCATTGTGATCATCCCTGATGAAATTTCAAGAAACTAAGAGCATGATTACCCTGCCCTCCCATGGAAGTCCCCCGATTTCGTTCTGGTTTTGAGTGGAGAGAAGTGCTTTCTGATCCTAACAATTCCATGTTCGCTTGGGTATTTTCTCAAACTCCATATGCATTGCTTTGTTTCGATATGGGTATGAAAGGTGGGCAAATGGTGATTTTTAGAACATCGAGGCTATGGAGATTACCAAGGATGGGCATGGAGGTAGGGAGATGTAGAATTTGGGGAACTGTGCAATTCATAATTATTAGATTAAAATAATAATAATTTGAATAAATGTAATTATTAGAAAGATAATAATAAATTAGTTGTTAGATTTAATCTCAGCCATTAATATTGCTTAAATCTAAGAGCAACTCCAGCAGCTAGGGCAAGGGGAGGGCTAAGGGGGGGCAAGCCCAAAATCTCGTTTCCAGCAACAAAACCCAGCCCGGGCAAGGTGTGGGACCCAGCGAACTGGGCTGGCCCGAGGGCCAAAACTCGTTTTGAGCTGACGTCACGACGACGTCAGCCCTGGCGTTCAAATTTTTTTAACGTTGGCGCGTGTAGCACACGCGCCAACGTTAAAAAAAATTTGACGCGCCCCGCTACAGTCGCCCAACGGCTCTTTTCCACGTGGCGCAAGCTGGGCTCTCCGATTCGATTTTTTCCAGCAATCCAACGGCTCCGATTTTTTGTGCAATAAAAAATTGAAAAAAAATCGAATTTTTTTTTTTAAAATTCCAAAAAAATACTGAATTTTTTTTTCTATAAATACCAACAAATACTCTTCACTTTTAACACCAAATCCTCATACATTTTCTTCTCCTTCTACTCAATATTAAGTTTTTTCCCTTTCAAGTTGTATTTTTCTCTAGGAAATATTATGGGTTCTTCTAATGAAATCGGAGGGGCATGGAGCACGATGGAAGATGTTTTGTTGTGTGAGTGTTGGGTCCAAATTAGTCATTGTCCCGTAACGGGTAATGAAATGAAATTCTGTCATATGTGGAAAAAAATTCATCAGGAATTTTGTGAAAGGGCAATGGGTTCGACCCGTACGGAAATGGCATTATCTAGTAGGTGGAAAATTCTTAATAAAGAGTTGGCGAAATGGAGAGATGCCTTGGCAAAAGCGATGAACAACCATAGAAGTGGGGAAAACCTTAGCAATGAGGTAAATTATTTGTAATTTTCGTTTTATTAATTTCTATGTCATGTTTTTTTATTTAAATGTTTCTTGCAATTTATATATTTGATTGATATTTCTTGTATTTCCAATATTTATTTAAATGTTTCTTGCAATATTTATACTTTGTTAATATTTATTGCATTTCTAATAAATTGTTAAAATTTCTTGCATTTCCATTATTTTCTTTTTTATACATGTTGCATTGACAATAATTTTTAAAGTTTCTTGCATTTCCAATTTTTTTTTTTATATATAGATTATGCAAGCACAGATGTGGTTTGGTGCTACTGGGCAAGGCAAAAAAAGCTTCACTCATACCCAATGTTGGGAGGCAGTGAAGAATTGTAAGAGATTCCAAATTATTCTAACGGGTCCAGAGGTGGTGTTGAACGAAACGCCACTCCATGAGACACCGACATCGGATTCACCTATGGATTCCCCGATGAGTCAAGACTCACCTATCGAAAAGGAGCCTAGGCCTATTGGGAGGAAAGCGGCGAAGGCGAAGAGAGGGAGTAATTCTACGAAGAATGCATCTAAATTTTTGGAGGAAATTTCAAAGCACCAAGCCATGAGGATTGAAATGGATATGAAACAACAAGAGCATGATATGGCAATTCAACTAGAATATGCAAAAGAAAGGGAGTATATACGCAAAGAAAAGGAGTATGTACGCCAAGAAAACATTGAAAAAAAGGATCGGGAAACCATGGCCATGAATACAAGCCATATGTCCCCTGAATCAAAACAATTTTGGAAGCTAGAACGAAGGGATGTTATGAGACGAAAGCTTTTTCGTGACGACGGACCTAGCAACACGGATTGGTTAAATGATCAAAACAATTAAGTTAGTTTGCTTGCCTTTCATTTCATTTCATTGTATTTTTTTCATTTCATTGTATTCTTTTCATTTCATTGTATTTTTTTTTCATTTCATTGTATTTTTTTTCATTTCATTTTTGTTTAATGAAAAACGTTCACCAAATCTGTCTAAATACACATCTCTCAACCCTTGAACTACTAGGGAAGTTATTACATTAAAACTGAAAAAACAGAATTTATTCCGAAAATTAACTACGAAACTTTGAATGCAGTTTTGGCAGGCCAATCGACCTCAGAATGCCAAAATCCATCATATGTCACAGCAAATCTGTGAGTTTGACTCGTGGCGTTGTTCCCTTTCCGAAATGGTATTTTGCATCCTAATCGGAGCTCGGATGACAAATCTGCAAATTCCCGCTACGTCCTTTTTCTAGCTCAACCGCGATAAAATCTGCCTTTTTCTAGCTCAACCGCGATAAAATCTTAGTTGTATTGATTTTCTTTTAATGAATGAAGAAAATATTCAACAAAATTTCTTTTCATTCAAAAACATTCCATACATAAAAAAACAAACCACAACCAAAGCATACAAAATAAAAAAACCACAACCAAAGCATTAAAAAAACAAAGCATAACTAAAAATACAACATCAACATAATAAATTAAAAAAACGTCTTCACTTCACTTCATTCACCTTCATTGCCTTTCACCGCCCATAAGTGCTCCATCAAGTCAACTTGACGTTGTTCATGAATATACGACGATTGCATCTCCTTGTAGCAATCAATCATACGGGGCATGAAACTACCATCTCGAACCAACGGGTCATGTTGCACTGGTTCTCCATTTGGCCCCATGGGTTTTTCATAAATTCGTGTCAATGCCATGTTCATGGGATCTGCCTCATACACTTCATCAGCTAGATAATCATACTCATCCTCCACAATCATGTTGTGGAGGATGATACAAGTCATCATTATGCTCCTAAGCACCCTTTCGTCAAATAGACGCGCCGCGCCCCTAATAATACCCCACTGCGCTTGGAGGATACCAAAGCACCTCTCCATATCTTTTCTGTAACCCTCTTGATAGGTAGCAAATAATTTTTGCTTATGGGATCGGGGATGTGGAATTGATTTGACAAATGTGGTCCACCTTGGGTAGATGCCGTCAGCTAGATAATACCCATTTTGGTAGACGGTATGGTTGATTTCATAGGTGACATTTGGGGCTTCACCACTCAATACATCATTAAACACCGGGGATTGACCCAGGACGTTCAAATCGTTTTGAGATCCGGCAACTCCGAAGAAGGCATGCCAAACCCATGTATCGAATCCAGCAACTGCTTCAAGGATGATTGATTTCTGCCCTTTCCTGTTTCCGTAATCCCCTTGCTAAGCAGTTGGACAATTTTTCCATTGCCAGTGCATGCAATCAATGCTGCCAATCATTCCAGGAAATCCTCGAATCTCAGCTTTTTGTAGAAGCCGTTGCAGGTCCCTGGGCGTAGGTCTGCGCAGGTAGTCCCTGGTGTACAGAGTTTCCACTGCATCACAGAATCGCACCAAGGCCTCCAAAATAGTGGACTTCCCCATACGGACAATCTCATCCACTTGATCAGCAAATGACCCATACGCTAACATTCGTATCACTGCTGTGAACTTTTGCTCGGGAAGAAGTCCCAAATTTCCAGCAGCATCTTTCTTTTGAACAAAGTATTCATCATAATTGCAAATATCATGCATGATTTTATTGAATAAATGGGGTTGCATTCTATATCTCCTAGAAGATTCTTACCCCGAGAATGTCTATGTCTGTCCACATTCGGGCGACGGCCTTCACGTGAACCACGGCGGCTCTGGTTTTCTTCCTCAAGCAAAGCCACAGCTATGCCAAGTTGCTCATCTAGTTCTCTCTGCACCCTCTTGCTTGCAGCTCTTCTACGTATTCTTTCTCTAATTTCTCGCTCTTGTCTCTCCAAAATCTCTTCCATGTCTGCCATTGAGAATGGAGATTGAAATCTAAAATATAAGAAATGGAAATGTAGAGAAGATATGGAAATCTGAGATATGGAAATCTGAGAAATGGAAATGTAGAGAAGATATGGTGTGGGAGGTATGAGGTGAGCCTCTGGTTTTATAGAATAATTTAGGCAGATAGAGATGACACGTGGCGCAATTTTAGAGGGTGAAAATCTTATCTGAAATTTGAAATTAATTTGAAATTTGAAATTTTACATTTATCTGAAATTTGAATTTTGAAATGTATCTGAAATTTGAAATTCGAAATTTATCTGAAATGTGAAACCGAAAATCTTATCTGATATGAATAGTATTGACACGTAGGAACCCAAAAATCTTACCCGAAAATATTATCCAAAATAATTGTTTAAGTAAAAAAAGTTGTGAAAAAAACAAAAAAATGAATAGTAGTTGCCATGGCAAGGGTTTGATTGCTGGAAACACACATAGCTAAAAAAGGCAAGGGCAGCCACTATTCACGTGAATAGTGTCAGCCCTAGCCCCCCCCTTGCCATGGCAAGGGTTTATTGCTGGAAATGCTCTAATGGTTTAAAATTTGTGTCAAAACTTGTGTCAAAAACATAGTGCCACGGATCCGCCCCCATATATATATATATATATATATATATATATATATATATATATATATAGAGAGAGAGAGAGAGAGAGAGAGAGAGAGAGAGAGAGAGAGAGAGAGAGAGAGAGCTTCTATTGAGGGATCCCTCAAATAAGTTTATTTGAGGGACACCCCTTGTAGGCCCCACTCCGGATTGTATTTCACTAATCCAAACCGTCTATTTTGTAAATACTCATTCAAAGATCATCTCTACAAAATATCACTTGAATCCGATATCATTTGACCACTCAATTGTGTTATTGAAATTTGAGTACTTTTTTGATGCACCGTTGTTCGTTGATTTTGTAGGACACAATTGGATATCGAAACGGTTTCCAATTTGTCTAATTTTTTGTGAGGATGATCTATGAATGAAGACCTAAAAAATAGATGGTTTGGATCATTGAGAAAAAAATTATAGGGTACCCTAAATGGCGTCCCTCAAATAAAATTATTTGAGGGATCCATCAATAGAAGGGGACTATATATATATATATAGCTTCCATTGAGGGATTCCCAAATAAGTTGTAGGGCCCACTTCACATTGTATTTCACTAATCCAAATCGTCTATTTTTTAGAAAATCATTCAAAGATCATCTCTACAAAAAATACTTCACTAGTAAAAACAAACCCTTTCACGACCAAATTTTGTGCGACAAAACACAATTTGTTGAGCGACGAAACTCAAAACTTAGTCGCTGAAAGTTTGATGCGACTAAATTTTGTGCAACAAAATACACATCATTGCACAAAGTGACTTTGCGCGACGAAACACTAAACTTCGTTGCACAAAGTCTTGAGCGATGAAGTGTGTTTCGTCGCGCAAAGTCTTTACAAAAATAAATAAAATAATTATTTTTTAAAATCTTTGCATGACGTAATCCAAATATTTCGTCGCTTAAACCAATTTATTTTTGTTTTTTTTATTTTTTATGCATAACACTTAAGAAATTAAACGGTATATATATTTATTAAGTAGCTTTAAATTTATTATTTTAGTTCGGATCGGATTTTTGTTAGAAAAATATATTCTTGTAGTTCGGATTGGGTTTTTTGTTAGAAAATATATATTTTAAATTGACGATCGAATTTGTTCATTGTATTCATATTGGGTCAAGGAGTATAGCTGTAAAAAAAATCATCAAAATCGAAATTGAAATAACCGTTAAATCGTGATTTTTCGTTTATAACCACCGAAAAGTTTTGTCCCATTACTTGATCTCTAAATGTTTATTTTTTACGATTTTTGGCCTATATGATCTCGAAGTATAAACAAACAAGTCTGACGGTTGGATCGTTGAAACTAGTTTCGTAGAATGCGTATGCCATCAAAACAATATATTCACTAACAATTAAGAGTTTATTTATACCTTCGTTAAATATAACATTAGATTTTGTGGTATCCACTAGTGTAAATATTTTAAATTGAAGATCAAATTCAGTCATTGTATTCATATAGGGTCAAGGAGTGTAGCTGCAAAAAAATCATCAAAATCGGAGTTAAAATAACCGTTAAATCGTGATTTTTCATTTATAACCATCGAAAAGTTTTGCTCCGTTACTAGATCTCAGAATGTTTATTTTTTGCGATATTTGGGGTATACAATCTCTCAGTATATACAAACAAGTTTGACGGTTGGATTGTTGAATGGTGTGTGTATATATATATATATTTTTTTATTAAGTAGCTTTAAATTTATTTCTTTTGTATGTATACCACTTAAGAAATTGAATAGTATATATATTTATTAGTAGCTTTAAATTTATTATTGTAGTTAGGATTGGGTTTTTTTTTAGAAAAATATATTATTGTGGGTTTTATGTTTAAAAAAAATTTGAATTTGAAGGGAGTAAAGTCACATTTTCAGTAAACTTTATACTAATAATTTTTTTTAATAAAAAATATAACAGTGGGGTCGTTGTGCAAAAACCAATAGCACAACGTCGTAATGTAAACATGCGTTGGGCAAACTAATTAATTTTTTTATTTAATTATACATTAGAAATTTTAAGATATAGTTGTTTTTATTATTTTTTGAAAACTTTGCTCAACGAATATCAGTATTTCGTCGCCTAACCCTTATTTACTTATTTTTATATTTTATATTGTTAAATTAAATTATTTCTTTATTTTTTATTATTTTCTTTGCGCGAAGAAAACACATTTGGTCGCCTAAACCTTATTTATATTTTAAATCGTAAAATAAAATTATTTTATTTTTTATTATTCATAACAATTATTTGTATAAATATTGCGCTACGAACCAATTTTTCGTCTCTCAAAACTTTGCGCGACCAACAATTCATCGTGCAAAACTCTAAAAATTTGGGCTGGTGCCAAAAATGGGACGTGGGAATTTTTTGGTCGCGCAAAACTCTAAAAATTTGGGCTGGCACCAAAACTGGGACGTGGGAATTTTTTTTTTTTTAAGACTTTGCGCGACCAATATTTTGTTGCGCAAAGTGATATGGTTTTTAAAACCAAAATAACTCCTCCACCATTTTCTCAATGTCTTTCTCTACTCTTACCTCTCCTCTCTCTTTCCGTCTCTCCAAATCCGACCCTTTCTCTCACACTCACTCCTCTCACTTAATCTCTCATCTCTCTTTTCACTATCTCTCACTCTCTCATCTCTCTCTCACTCCTCTAATTCTCTCACACTCACTTCTCCCTCTCATTCTCACTCACTCTCAGTCTTGCCAAAAGGTATATTCCCTCCAAATTTTAATTTTTTATTTCATTAATATGTGTTTTTGGATTTAGTTTTGAGTTTGTGCAGGGTTTGGGGTTGAGCATAGGGTGAGGATTGGAGTTTGGGTTGGATTTGGGATATAAAAATTTTAGGAGAGATTATGGCAATTTTTTGTTATTATTTTATGTTATTTTTTTGTTATTTGAATCGTCGAGACTTTGATTGCTAAAGTTGAGGATTAGGATGCTATCGAAACATATCCTCCGCCACTACCACCACAATAGGCTTGTATTAGGAATTTATTATTGTACTTTGCTAATTTATGTGTACATTTTGAATATTATATATATATATATATATATATATATATATATATATATATTGGATAATTTGATCACTATTTTTCATATGTAATTTTATTTTGAATATGTCAATTTAAATTAAAGTAATTAAAAAAGTAAAATCATACAATTAAATTAAATTTAAAAAATAAAAAATTGAAAAAATTAATATAAGAGAAATAATAAAACAAAAAGTCAAAAACCTTGCACGACAAAATATTTTGTCGCTCAAACTATTGAATTATTTATTTTAATTACAAAAATTAAAAACACAAAAATTAAAAAATTTGAAATATTTCTTCATGCAAATATTTGTGCGACATTAAGGTTTGTCGCGCAAAGTACGTAGCTCTGTGCAACGGATCATGCGCGACCAAAATTTCGTCGCACAAGCTTTGCGCGATAAAATTGTACTTTGCGCAACAAACTTATTTCATCGCGCAAAGTGTTTTTTTGTAGTAGTGCTTGAATTCGATATCATTTGACCACTCAATTAAATCCGATATATATATATATAATATTTGAACTGCGGTGTGCAAGTCCTTTTTCAAGCAAAGCACCATATTTGTTAAACCATGAAGATGCATTGGATTGGGTTTGATGTTTGAGCACAGGGGAGATCACTAGAGCATAGTTTCATTTTGTAATATTATGTAATTGCCTTGCTTCATTTAGCAATGGTTCTTCTTCGCTTGGTGTATACTTGAAGAGATTTTTTCTCTTGTACTTCTCTAGCAATTCCTCGCACTCATTAGTAATTTGGTTCGTAACCACACTCATAGACACTCTCTAGCCACAAATAATGACTTCTTAAAAGCCTTAGTTATAGTGACCAAGGGTTACATGGGTAGGATATAGGATTAAAATAGGAATCCTAAACCAAGTAGGAATTGAAATAAAAATTTAAAACCAAGCCAATTTGGCATTGATGTGATATGAAAATAATTGTTGTATTTGTTATGAGAGAAATCAATTGTGAAAGAAAGGTTTTTGGCATTTGGTAAACTTTTTGTTAAAAGTGATGTTGGTATAATAATCATTTTTTGAGCGTTTGGTATCTTTGTATAATTTTTTTCTTTTTTACTCAAGCTGTTGTTATATTTGTATGTAATATGAAATGAAATAAACAATCAGAAACTTTGGGTTGGGTTTCGCTCTCTCAAGTCTTCTCTAATAAGAAGTAATAACAAGTAGGAACAAAGAATTGTCCATTTAAATAATCGAATTATGGGGTCACCCTTAAGTAAAGCAGTGTTTGTGCCTAATAAATCACGGCCATGAACTGGCCGAAGGCACCCTTTTTCCTCGGCCCTCGCACTTGCTCGTAAAACTGAAACGCAGCGTTTCGCCAAGGTGGTTGGCCTCCCTGAAAATAATAGAGAAAATGCCAAGGCACGATCATCTCGGCCTCGATTACAAGCCGAGGCGAAGGCCGAGCAAAGTCACGACTAGGAGTATTAAAGTCAAATCATCACGTGATGAGGTAGTGCCTCTGTTTATTGCAGTAAACCCACTGGCCATGAATAAGCATTTAATGCATGAGGGAAGGTGGGAAGTGACTGAAGTCAGGGTTTGGCGACAGAAAACAAAGTGATTAGACGTGGACATTCTCACAAGAATTCTTTCAACTTGAGAGATTGGGTGACTAACTATCAGAGCAATAAATGCGTCCCCACGGCCAGTTGCGCGGGAATCACGATCAAGGGCGGCGGCCGGGATTCACCAGGATTCAGGGGGTCACACCACCATGCTTCACGATCCCAAATGTCAATTGGACTACCCACTTGCGCTAATCAGGCTCCACCATGCAGATTTTCAGCCTCGATTATTCCTCCAGGAACTCTTCCTATAAATACAAAGCTCAGGACTACATTCAAAGGGTTCAACACCAAACCCAACCCTCCCACGGAGCAACTTATATTTTCCTGTAATGCACTTTCATTATTTTTACTTGCTTTCCTAGGAGTAGTGTTAGTTTGTAAGGAAAACCCATTCATCAAATATATCATACGACCCTTGATTTTCAAGGCGCCAGAGCATCATCCTTATTATTCGCTCATTCACCCCATATATCATACGACCGCCGCTCATTGAGCAGCGCGCCGGAGCACCGCCCTAAACCCACCATCGACATCACCACTAAACGGCCTTATAGCTCAGGTCGTGAACCTGACAGCCGAGATTAGTTCCTCTCTCGGCTACAATCGTTTGATCAGAAGACAAGTTCAAACAGGCGCACCATTCAATCATTCCACCATCTCCATTCACACCAACAACCTCGACGCACGGTAGACCGTGCTGGCACGCCCGCGCACAAACTGCACTGCACCCGAAAGCAAGAAGCCGCGTGTCAACGCGTATCCCCTCGGCCCGGAACTTAAGGCCGTGAGATTTGCGCGGTAGACAAGCAGATTGTTTCTTGTTGAATGCAAAAACCCTTACCATTCCATTTCTAAAGCTTCTTCTTCATCAGTAAGATAGTAACGAAGGGAACAACGAGTCATGGCTGCTTCTCACGCCTTTCCAAGCATTCCGTCTTCCTGTTGTCACTGCCGAATTAGTAATCTCGAGGAAGATTACAAGGTTTGCGTTTGCGGTTTCTCCAGAGGATGAGTGACTGTGAAATTGGTATTTCTAGGTATTTACAGGAAGACAGGTAATAATAATCTAACTGGTCCCTAGTATCATATCAGTTTGATTTGTAAATTGTACCATAATCAGTGAGCTTCCCTAACTCTAGTTGAGAAGAATGAAATTGAAAAGAAAAATAAACCCAATATGTCTCTTACTTGAGTCTTCTAGTTTTTAGAGAATGCTTCAATTGATCCAACAAGAAATATTGAAGAACGAGTGGAAGAGAATGAGAAAAGGGAGCTCTAGACTGATGAAGCGATGGGAACAACAATGTGTGGCGATTTTTTATTTTTTATGCATAGCATCTAGTTTTTTCTTAACAGCACTGATCGAATAAATTATCTAAGTTTATAGACAAGGAGCCATGTGGATCAGGTGCAGTTTCTGCTAGTTTCTTCCACTCCTTAGCCTTCTTTTTCATTTTCTTACCCTTCTCTCCCTCCAACTCTCTAACAACCATCTCCACTCCATCTCTCTTGACATCGTTATCAATCTCCATGCCACTGCCCCATTCATTGCAAGTATAATAACAATTGGTTTGCTGGTCAGCAAAAAATGGCCAGCAGATCATAGGCACTACTATAGTCAGACTCTCCATGGTTGTATTCCAACCGCTCCAACTTATGGGTGGTTAAGGACTTCTTCATGTGGGCACCAACTTTCTATTTGACCTCTTTCCTTCGTTTCAGCCACAAACTCAGGTGACAAAATTTCAGATTCACCAACAACCAAATCAGACCTACTTACCCAAAAGAAGTGAAACTTACTATTTCAAGTCCCCAGCCAAACTCCACAAGATGTTGCGTTGTCATGACCGCTACACTGCCAAAATGCACATAAACAACTGAATTTGGGGCCTTGGAATTTAGCCATTGAAGGCACTCAGTTTCTTCTTTCCATAAACTGTATCCGATAGGGCTCAAAGAATCTTCTGGTATCTGATTGAGAAGTAATTGGATAGGACAAATGGTATAAAGAGGTGGAATCAGGATAGATGAGAGAGCATCCATAACATCTTGTTCCAAAGCATCAAATGTAAGAAAAACAACTGCTGAAACTTTATCAACTTCATCTGTAGCTTCCATGCAGAAGTTGAACATCACGTCATCATGATTTTGTTAGAATTCTTAGTTTCAGCATTTCATATTTTGGATATTTTGGGAGCAGAGAAGAAATCACAGAGAGATTGAGAGAACATTGCTCTGGAGAATGAAAAAATGCTTCGAGATATTATTCATGTCTGCTCCACTATTTTGTGTATAATTGTTAGACAGAGAGAGAGAAGAGAGATTCTTCCCTGTACCAGATTTACAATAAGCCCAAGTTCTAGCATCCTATTAGATGCTTACACATGTCACTTAATCCTATACTAGAGATTAAACACTTGGACTGTGATCCAAGGGTGCACAATAAAACTGAAAAATAAACAACTAAAAGAAATGAAAACAGAATAGACGCAATTCCTTTAGCTCCAAAACTCGGCTGAAGGATTACACACCAACATTCCCTTCTAATCCTTTAGCCGACTTAACACCAAGTAATTCCCTTAAGTATGCAAACCTGTCCTTAGGCAAAGCTTTAGTCAGAATATCTGCAATTTGCTCCTCAGTTCTGCAGTAGACAAGTTCTATCTCCTTGGCTTGAATTGCTTCTCGAATGAAATGAAACTTTCTGTTAATGTGCCTTGACTTCTGGTGGAAAACAGGGTTCTTTGCCATAGCAATTGCTGATGTGTTATCACACATTATCTGTGTTCCTTCAATCTGTTCTTCTCCAAAATCTTCAAGTACAAATCTCAGCCACTTTGCTTGAGAAGTAGCTTCTGCAGCACTTATATATTATGCCTCTGCTGTAGACAAAGCAACTGTATTTTGCTTAATTGAAGCCCACGAAAACACTCCAGATCCCATAGTAAAAGCATACCCTGAGGTACTCCTCATGTCATCTTCACTTCCTGCCCAGTCACTATCACAATAGCCAATAAGAGTAGTTTCTTTTCCTTTCTCAAATACAATTCCAAAGTCTATTGTTCCTTGAATGTATCTCAATACCCTTTTAGCAGTTCCCATGTGTTTCTTGGTGGGATTATGCATGAATCTTGCCAAGAGGCTAGCTGCAAACATTATGTTAGGCCTAGTTGCAGTCAAGTAGAGCAAACTGCCCACAATCTGTCTATATTCTCCTTCATCTAAAGCCTCACTTCCATCATTCTTACTTAACCTCTCATTCATTGCAAGTGGTGTAGCCACTATTTTGCAATCTTTCAAACCAAAATTTTCAACCAGCTTCTATCCGTACTTCTTCTGATGCAAGAAAATGTTTTGTTTAGACTGTATCACCCCCATTCCAAGAAAATGGTGTAATACTCCCAAATCTGTCATCTCATAGTGTTCCATCATATCTCTCCTAAACTCTTCAATCATTTGAGAGCTGCTACCTGTGTACACTATGTCATCAACATATAGAGAAACAATAAGAACATCTAAACCTTCTGCCTTAACATATAAAGTTGCCTCACTTGGACTTTCCTTGAAACCAGCCTTGTTGAAATAGGCATCAATCTCGTCATACCAAACTCTTGGTGCTTGCTTCAAACCATACAAAGCTTTGTGTAACTTGTATACCTTTGTTTCCTCATCCTTCTTTATAAATCCTTGTGGCTGATCCACATATACTTCCTCCATTAAAACTCCATTAAGAAATGCAGATTTCACATCTAGTTGATACAAGCTCCATTCCTTCTGTGCAGCAAGAGCAATCAAGGTCCTAATGGTGTCTAGCCTTGCCACAGGGGCAAAAGTCTCATTGTAATCAATACCGGGCTTTTGTGAGTAGCCTTTCGCCACTAAACGAGCCTTGTTTTTCTGCACAGTACCATCTAGATTCAGTTTAGTCTTGTAGACCCACTTAACACCAATCACAGGTTTAGCAAATGGTCTCTCGACAAGTTTCCAAGTGTCATTTTTTTCTATCATTTCCAGTTCAGCTTCCATTGCCTTTCTCCATGACTCCTCTTGAGCTGCATCTTCATAATTTTCAGGTTCGACAATACACACATTACACTTAGCCATGATTTCATTTACACTTCTCCATTTCTTTGGTGTGTGATAAAAAACTTGAGAACTTTCACCTATGCCTTCATCTTGCAGAGTAGTATCTTCATCTATTTGAGTTTGTGTATCCAAGCTTTGACTTGGTTCAGCTTGTAATGGGACTTCTTCATCCATTTGCAGTGGTGTATCCAAGCTTTGACTTGGTTCACAGTTTTGATTCTCAGTAGACAAAGGGACTGCCATCTCTTGTTCATTTGTATTTTCCCACTTCCATAAGCCATTTTCATCAAATTGCACGTCTCTGGACAGAATAACCTTCCTAGTACTTGGATCAAACAGCCTATATCCCTTTTCACAGAGACCATAGCCTACAAAAATACACTTGTGACTGTTTTCTTCAAGCCTATGCCTCGAAGCTGAAGGAATAAGCACATGACAAGGAGATCCAAAAATCTTTAAGTGCGCAAGTCCTGGGTTTCTGCCCGTATAGGATTCAAATGCTGTTATCTTATTAAGAGCCTTGGTGGGACATCTATTTAGTAGATAGACTGCAGTATTTACTGCTTCTACCCAAAATTCATAAGGAATACCCTTCTCATGCAGCATGGACTTGGCCATTTCCACTACTGTCCTGTTCTTCCTCTCGGCCACTCCATTTTGCTGTGGAGAGTATGCCATAGTTAGCTGCCTTTGAATACCAGATTCCTCACAAAACTTGTTGAATTCTCCAGATAGAAACTCTCCACCGCTGTCACTTCTCAAGCCTGTTATCTTATACCCACTTTGCAGCTCAGTCATAGCCTTGAACTTTTTAAAACATTCAAAGGCGCTTGACTTGTTTCGGATGAAGTACACCCATGACATTCTCGTGCAATCATCGATAAATAACAGAAAATACTTGTTTCCAGAAATAGATTCTGTCTTCATTGGTCCACAGATATCTGTGTGAACCAATTCCAAAGGACTTGTTGCTCTCCAACTGGATTCCAAAGCAAAAGAGTCTCTGTGCTGCTTTCCTTGCATACAACCATCACAAACCACTGAAATCTGCTCCAAATGAGGTAAGACATGAACCATGCCTTGATTTTCAAGCATTTTTATGCTCCTTTCATTTAAGTGTCCCAACCTCTTGTGCCATGTCTACAAGCAGTGTGAAACACTTGTTCTCAAAGCCATATCCCTTGCAGGCATCATTGTAAGTGGAAAACATCTGTTGTTTGTCATTTGCACCCTCACAATAAGATTTTCCAGTGACTGATCATCATAGACATTCACCATATTTCCTCCAAACACAAGATGGTATCCATGCTCCATCATTTGCCCAACACTAAGCAAGTTTTCTTCAAGACCAGGTACAAGCATTACTTCATGAATGTGCTTCTTACCCAACTTGGTTTTGATCACCAGAGTTCCTTTTCCAGCAACTGGAACTACTTCTCCAGTTCCCATCTTCACCTTAGAGGTCAAATCCCTTTGAATATTCACTAAGAGTCCCTCATCTCCTGTCATGTGGTTACTACAACCACTGTCAATATACCAAGAGTGATTTACCTTGACATCAGTTGCAGCATTACACACATAAAACAAAGTGCCAAAATCTTCCACCTGATTTGCATAATTCACTCTCTGCACATTCTTGTGTCCATTGCAATCTCTGATCATGTGTCCAAGCTTCCCACAACCATGGCATTTAGGCTTCCCTTCATACCAACATTTTCCATAATGAAATTTGTCACAATGTTTGCAGGCCGTTTTGTTTCCATCGTTGGATTTCCAATTTTTCTGAGATATTTGATCTGCAGAAGCAATTCCATTTTCAAGGTTTTTCCTACCAACATTCAGACTAGTGAAGGCCCTTTCTGTAGAATTCTCAGTGTGTCTATCCAATCTGAGCTCAAAGCTCTTCAGAGAAGCAACAACCTATTGAACCTCAAGAGTTTCAAGGTCCTTAGAGTGTTCAATTACAGAGCAGATAGAATCATAAGATTTAGGCAAACTAAACAATAGTTTCTAGACAATTCTCTCTCTAGATAGTTCCTCACCATAACTCTTCATATGATTTATTATATCAAACAACCTAACCAGATATACAGATAGAGATTCACTATCTTTCATGCGGGTATATTCAAATTCTCTACGCAATCCTTGCAATTTTACATTTCGTACCTGTTTATCTCCTCTGAATTCCAGCTTCAGAATATCCCAAGCACCCTTTGAGGTCTCCTCATTCACTATTCTGGGGAATAGCTGATCTGAGACAGCACTTTGGATTAACCCGAGTGCACGAGCATCCTTCATCAACATTCCAGCCATCATGGACTTCTCACTAGCCTTCGTACCTTCTATCTCCTTCTCCTCCTTCTCAATAACCTTCGTCTCTTCAATCTCCTTCTCCTTCTTTAGATCTGAAACATTGAGACCATTTTCAACTAGATCCCATAAACCATGAGATTTCAGAATAGTTTTCATTCTGATACTCCAGAACTCATAATTTTCTCCATTGAAAATTGGAGTTCGCAGCTCAGAGGTACTCGATCCTGCCATATTAGACATTGGATTTGAGAAATCGCGATCTTCAGATGAGCTCGAGTTTAGCTCAAACAAAACCCAATTTCTCCGATTCACTCACAGATTCACGCCCAGCTCAAGCAATCGAACCAGGCTCTCGATACCATGTTAGAATTCTTAGTTTCAGCATTTCATATTTTGGATATTTTGGGAGCAGAGAAGAAATCACAGAGAGATTGAGAGAACATTGCTCTGGAGAATGAAAAAATGCTTCGAGATATTATTCATGTCTGCTCCACTATTTTGTGTATAATCATTAGACAGAGAGAGAGAAGAGAGATTCTTCCCTGTACCAGATTTACAATAAGCCCAAGTTCTAGCATCCTATTAGATGCTTACACATGTCACTTAATCCTATACTAGAGATTAAACACTTGGACTGTGATCCAAGGGTGCACAATAAAACTGAAAAATAAACAACTAAAAGAAATGAAAACAGAATAGACGCAATTCCTTTAGCTCCAAAACTCGGGTGAAGGATTACACACCAACATATTTGTAGTTTGGATGAAGGTTGGAAGATCCCTTAGACGAATATCTTTCATTCCTGGAATCCAATCTATGACCTTGTCCAAATACCCATTTGTCAAACATCTCTCATCTACATTTACAGCGAATTAATGAATCAATGAAACATTTCATTTGCAAGTTTATAACAACAATATCTCGTGTCAAACTGTTTTCGCAAACTATGAATGAACTATTGATTAGGTTTTATTCTTGCATAAAAACACAATCAGCTGGCATTTTATTTGCATAAAAACTGTAGAAACTGATACAATGTAGAAACTAATTTTCCTTTAGTCACTCATATGATCATTATACAATATATATATATATATACAAGTCTATAGAGAACAATCTACAATTACAGCAAGTCATTATCATAGACATAAATATGGAGTTATTGCCTAATAACAACGTAACTGACAACTGACCATTTCCTATCATTAGTAGGATTAACTATTATAACTGAAATACTATTGTAACTCCCTAATAAAAGAAGGGTTTAGGCATGTTTGAGTGGGGCAAGTCCTTTTTCCATCAAAGCACGATACTATTTAATGCCCATGAAGCTGCTTGCAGCAACAGTGTAAAACAGTGTGATAGGGATTCCAAGTTCTAGACTTCAACTGCTGTGATTGTGAACATGGATAAGAAACCGTCTGAAACTACGCAAGTCACCAGAGGAACACTATTTGCTGTCTCATTGAGTTTTACGAGGAGCTCACGAAACAGAGCCATAAGCAATAAATTTCTGAATGACTCACAAACCAAAGTGGAGTCTTGGGTGGCATCTTCATCTGATTCTGGAAGGCCGTCTGGAATGGTTTCGAATCCAAAATCAAGCAGACCATCAAGGGAATTAGGTCCAAGAGATTTAAGAAAGCGCCTGTGGTTGAACTCTGTGTTGACAAAAGGTTATGTGAAAGCCTCTATGGTGGAGGAGTTTTACTAATTGGAGCATTGCCTTTATATGGCTTTGACCTGGCAAAGGTTAGACAAACTGCATGAGGCTTATTGGAAACTACGGGGAAGCCATCTTAGGTATGTGCGTGTAGCATGACTTGCTCAAATGCAGATTATTTATAGGGCAAGCTAGCCATATCTACCTTTCAACGGGGTAGGTTTACTATTTTATATATATAAACCCTCAAAAGTAATTTGGCATAATATTGATATGTTTATTCTTTTCTCAAATAGGGATATATATGCTTACATACATAGATGGTACAAATAGGAAATATATACAAAATCTCCTAATTCTAGTCAAATTAGGTAATTACAATAAAATACAAATTATATCCCTAATAGGAACGTTGACTCACACCAACACTTCCTCTCAAGTTGGGGCGTAGATATCGGTAATGCCCAACTTGTCAAGTGAGTCTTCGGATCTTTACTTCAACATGAGGTCAACATATTTGCAACCTACTCCGAAGAAGGCGCAAATTAATGGTATAGCAGTACCTTACGCTCCATCTTCTCCTTAATGAAATGCCAATCAACCTCTACGTGCTTAGTTTGATCATGTTGCACCATATTGTTAGCTATTTCAAATGTAGACTGACTATCACAGTGGATCTTTATAGCAGTTCTCAGTCCAAACCCAATTTCAGTAAGCAACCACCTCAACCATAGTATTTCACAAATCCCCTAGGCAATCCCTCTGTACTCAGACTATGCACAAGATCGAGATACAACATTTTGTTTCTTGCTACGCCAAGTAACTAGTTTACCTCCAACAAAGGTTAAATAACTCAGAATACGTAGCACATTAGCCATACGATCCTCACTAGGTGAATGCATAAATTGGCTTGCAACACTTACCGCATAGACAATGTTAGGACGTGTAAGTGACAAATATATCAATCTCCCAACCACCATCTTGTATCTCTCCTTCTTAGTTGGAACTTGATTCACATAAACCCCAAGCTTATGATTCTCCATAATAGGTGCCTTAGCTTGTTTAAAATCAAGCATCCCAGTATCTGCTAGCAGATCCATGACATACTTCTTTTGTGAAAGGAATAAACCATGTTTAGATCGAGTGACTTCTACTCCCAAAAAACATTTTAGATTGCCCAAATCTTTCATCTCAAATTCTAAAGCTAAACATTTCCCTAGCCCATCGATCTCTACAGTATCATCACTAGTCACAATCATATCATCAATATAAATAATCAACAAAGTCACCTTACCTGCTATATGTTTAATGAACATAGTATGATCAGTATTGGCTTGTCGATAGAAGGACTTTTTCATAGTTGCAGTAAATTTGTCAAACCATGCTCGAGGAGACTGCTTCAAGCCATACACAACCTTTTTTTAATATGCACACATTCCATATATCACCAGTGATGCCATACCCTGATGGGAGAGTCATGTACACCTTTACTTCTAGTTCCACGCAGGAATGCATTTTTGACATCAAATTGTCTCAAGGTCCAAACTAGGTTTACTGCTACGGACAACAAAGATAAGTAGATGCCTAGAGTTTCACCAGGTTCTGGTTTGGAGAGGATGAGTACAGTCCCCATGTGTGCTTTTAGGCTCCGGAAAGCCTTATCGCATTCCTCTATCCAGTCGTTGTGCGCCTCGTATGGCTTTAAAGAAGGGTAAGCATCGATCGGTGGACTGTGAAATGAAGCGGTTGAGGGCGGTGACTCGCCCGGTGAGGCTTTGTATCTCTTTTTTGTTTTTGGGCGGGACCCTCTCAAGTAGTGCTCGGATCTTCTTGGGGTTGGCCTCCACTCCTCGTTGGCTGACCATGAATCCAAGGAATTTTCTTGATTCGACACCGAAGACACATTTGGCAGGATTTAAGCGCATTCAGTATTGAAGGAGGATTGTGAACATCTCGGCGGTTGACGTGCTAGTCAGTAGTGCGGCTTTTGACAAGTATGTTGTCCACATATACCTCAATGGATCAACCCAGGTGTTTGGCGAACATCCGATTCACAAGTCGTTGGTACGTGGCGCCTGCATTTTTAAGACCGAAGGGCATGATTCGATAACAATAGAGTCCTCAGTCGGTGACGAACAGGGTATCCTTTTCGTCAGCGGAGTCCATTCTCATCTGGTTGTATCCCGAATAGGCGTCTAGGAAGCTGAGGAGGGCGATCCCTGCGGTGACGTCAACAAGCTGGTCAATCAGAGGAAGAGGGAAGCTGTCTCTAGGTCGATGAAGTCGACGCACATCCTCCATTTTTCGGGTGTCTTCTTCACCATAACTAGGCTGGACACCCACCTCAGGTAATCTACCTCGCGAATGGAACCAACCTCTTTCAGCTTTTGGACCTCCTCTTTCATGGCCGAGTATCTGACATTGTCATAAGGCCGCCGCTTCTTCCGGATTAGCCGAGCCAGAGGGTCGATCCCCAAGCGGTGAGTGATGATGCGAGGATCAATTTCGGGTACATCGGCATGGGACCATGCAAAGCAATCTATGTTGCTACGTAAAAAGGCTAGGAGGTTCTCTCAGTCGGTCGCATTGAGGTTCTTTCCTACCTGGATTGGTTGTTCTGGGTGGGCGTCGGAAATGACTACGAATTCCAAGTCTTCCAAAGGCTGAGGCTGTAGGTATTCTTCCTGAGAATCGTCCATGGGTTCAATTGACCCGCTCTCAGCGTGGATGGCAAAGGTCACATGGGTGCTATGTTTCGGGCAGTCGACGAAGATCATCGTCACTCCCAGGAACATTGGGAGGCACAAAGTCAGTGAATGATGATATAGTGTTACGTGGAGATGTTTTAAGAAAGGTCGGCCAAAGATCGCTAGGTATGGGTTCGGGTGATCGACCAATATGAAACGAGCTATTGTCCCTGTCTGTGCGGGGAGTAGCCCAATTAAGGCAAGGAGGTTGATGCAAGCGAGGGTTCGTACTCTTGTTCTGTCGAAGGCATGTAGCAGTTGGTGGTAGGGAGCAAACACTTCAAATTCCAATCTGAGTTGGGAGATCGTGGGATAGAACAGAATGTTGACCGGGCTCGGGTGTTCCAGTAGGACGTGGGGGGTGTCTTGCCATGCTATGCCGACAATGATCGTAAGAGGCTGATCATTGTTATGGGGTCGGTAGCCACTAAAGGGGCAATGTTGGGTGTTAGGATAATCAGTGACGAGGGTGTCGTCTCGAGTGGTCTTCTGTCTTAAGGCCATGACGTAGCAATTCCATCTCGAGACCTGGTCCCGTTGGACCGTTCCTATTCCATTCGGGGTCCTGAATTTCAAAATGATAGTCTAGTAAATAGTCGTAAGGCCGAGTTTCATAAGCCGTTGGACGGCCTAAGATCACGTTGTATGCAGTCGGACAATCGACCATGACAAAGTTGGCGACTGTGGTTGCCTGTTGCGGACACTCCCCTATGGTTAGGGTGAGATGGATATTACCGAGGGGTTGTACCTCAGTTTATTCCAAGCTGGTCTAACACAGGCGCAAAGATGATGTTGGATGAACTCCCCCCGTCGATGAGGACCCGATTCACATCGCAGTTTGCGATGCCCGTAGAGATAACCAATGGGTGTCGCTATGAGGTTGGGAAGTGTAGCCATCGTCTGGGCTAAAGATGATAGGTTCTTCGTTGCTGTCCCGAGCCCATTTGGAGGGTCGTGCCATGTCGCAGATGGAGAGGGAGTGGCTAGTCTCCTGGCTAAGCGACCGGGCGTATCGTTTCCTAGATCTGTTGGTGTCGCCGCCTAGTGAGGGACCCCCTCCGATCGTAGAAATTAATTTTCGAGACACCAAGGCCTTAGTTGATCCCCCTAAAACGTCAATAAGGATGTCAAGATGGGCCACGTATTCTCGGAGTTTCCCCCTTCTGACCAGTGCTTCGATTTCCTCCTTCAGTTGGAAGCAATCGTTCATTGAATAGCCATATGTGCGGTGATACTTGCAGTACCGAGCCTCATGGTATTTTCCTAGATAATCGTTCAGACCCTAGTGCGGAAGGGGTAGCTCTTTCCCCGCAATGGCTAAGATGGCCCCTTTGCTAGTATTTAAAGTTGTATAACTTAAGTAGCATTCGGGGGCACTGTTTCGTCGATCAGTGTATTTCTATTGCCGATGCTTTTTATTCTGGGGGTTCCCTTTTCGCGGGTCCTGGACGAGGTGCGAGGTCCTAGGGGCCATGGTCTGATTTAGCGAGGTGCCAGTTCGGGCTAAATTGAGTTGCTCAGCTCTATTGTAGCACGTGGCTTCTTGGAGGAGGTCTTTATACGTCTCGGGGGGATTTCGAGTAAGGTGGAAGAAGAAGTCTCCTCCCTGGAGCCCTCTCATGAGGGCATTATGGGCTGTTGACTCGTAGCAACCCTCGCAGTGAGCGTACTCGTTGTTGAAACGGGTGATGTTGTCATGGAGGGACTCATTCAGTTTCTACTGGACGGCCGAGAGGTCATTGGCGGTGTACAACCAGCTTGAGATGATCATATACATGTCTAGGAAAGCTCGGCGTAACTCGATGAATGAGCTGATAGACTCGGGATTTAGCCGCTTGAACCAGTTCAAGGCCGCTCGTTTCAGGGTTCGGGAACAGTTGACATTTGGTGGCCTCATTTGCTCCCCTTCCCTCCATGACGGATCAGAAACTGTCGAGGTGGTCATATGGGTCGATGAGTCCCTCGTATAGGGCTATTTTTGGTGCCTTCTTGTCACCAATGACGACTGAATCTAGGAGTTCCTTTGTGTAGGGGAGGGGGATTTCGTCCTCAGAGAACGATGGGACGAGCGGGTGGTAGGTCTTTACGACCTTGTCGAGTCGGTCCCAAACATTTCCCATCTCCCCCTTAATCATGGCCTTCGTTGCTTCTCTTAAGTCGGCATCATCGGGGGGCGTGGTGGGGCCGTCGATCTCCATGGCGTGCCTTTTTCCCTTGTGTGGGCTATCCCCCATGGGGGTGTATCTCCCTAGATCAGTATCCTCGGGAGTAGGATGGGCCCCGACGTCACTGGACTGAGGCGTTGGCGTTAACGCTGATTCCTCACTGAATAGGCGCCTTTCCACCCGCTTGGTACAGCTCGAATCTCTGGTGGCCTTCTGTAATACCCCGAAAAATACAAGGTGGATTTTCATACTTTAGTGAAAAATAATGTAATGGTGGAGAATGATTATGGGTATTTTATCAAGTGATTTTGGATTGAGATTATTAAATTAAGTGTGTTTAATTTCAAGTTGGACAAACATGACCAAAATACCCCTATGTGTGGATAATTACCTGTTTGTGCCTAATAAATCACGGCCGTGAAATGGCCGGGGGAACTTCTCTTCTCGGCCCCACGCTGAAACGCAGCGTTTTGTCAAGGTGTTTGGCTTTCCAGAGAAACTAGGAAAAATCACCAAGGCATGGTTATCTCGGCCAAAGTTATAGGCCGAGGCCGAGATCGAACAAAGTCACGGCCAAAGGCATTAAAGTCAGATCATCACGTGACAGCAGGGTCCCACGCTTCATTTAATGAAGCAAGGTCTCTGTTTATTACAGCAAACCCACTGGCCAAGAATGAGCATTCAATGCGCGAGGGAAGGTGGGAAGTGATTGGAGTCAGGATTTGGTGACAGAGATCAGAGTGATTAGACGCCAACATTCTCACAAAGCTCTTTGCAGCTTGAGAGATTAGGTAATTGGCTATCAGAGCAATAAATGCGTCTCCACGGCCAGAAGCGCAGAACCCACGATCAGGGCGGCGGCCGAGATTCACCGGGATTCATGGAGTCACACCACCATACTTCACGATCCCAAATGTCGATTGGACTACCCACTTGGTATAATCAGGCTCCACCATGCAGATTTTCAGCCTCGATTATCCCTCCAGGAGCTTTGCCTATAAATACAAGACTCAGGACCACTTTCAAAGGGTTCAAACACCAAACAAAAGCCTCCCACGGAGCAACTTATATTTTCCTGTAATGCACTTTCAATATCTTTACTTGCTTTCCTAGGAGTAGTGTTAGTTTGTAAGGAAAATCCATTCATCAATATATCAAACGACCCTTGATTTTCAAGGCGCCGGAGCACCACCCTTGTTGTTCGCTCACTCACCCCATATATCATACGACCGCCGCTCATCGAGTGGCGCGCCGGAGCACCGCCCCAAAAACCACCAAACACCACCACTCAACGGCCTTGTAGTTCAGGCCGTGAACCTTACAGCCGAGACTAGTTCCTCTCTCGGCTACAATCGTTTGATTAGAAGACGAGTTCAGACAGGCGCACCATCCAAACACTATCAAACATCGCAGACATCTCGACGCATGGTAGACCGTGCTGGCACGCCCGCGCACAAACGCACCCCGTCCAAAAGCAGGAAACCGCGTGTTAACGCGAATCCCCTCGGCCCGGAACCCCAGGCCGTGAGATTCGCGCGGCAGACATTACCAAAACACCCTTGTAGGCAAAGAAAAAAGTGAAACGTGGAGGACATCAAACCACCCTCCTCCCATTCTTCCCCCCGTGCCTCAAGCTTTCATATCCACCATTTATGAAAGGATGAGTCACCTAGCCTAATTAAGATTCTTAAATCATGAAATTATTCTCTTCCTTCCCATTCATTGTATCATCACTCTCTTCTAACTTGATGACTCACCTAGCCTAAGGCTCTTCAATCATGAATTTACTCTTATCCTCATCATTCATTGTATCATCCCTTTCTTCCTCATTCACCTTAGTTTAGTCCTTATTCTTATTTTGTTCCTCTTCAAAATTCAAAATTCGTCACTTCCTTGGAGCCACCGAGAACTCAAATTTCGGAAGCTCAAATGAGAAAACTTTCTTCATAAAGGTTGTTCATTTACGTGATTCCTATAACATACTCAAATTTCAGCTCAATCCGACTAGTATAGGCTCTGAAACGTTGGTATGATCACAATAAGTTTACCATTTCCTGATTTCACAGCAGTATGCTTGGTTTCAATATGTTTCTGTGATTTCCTGTACTCAAATGACTTTGGTTCCTTCATCAAAGTTGTTTGAAATGCTGTCTTTTATAACATATCAAAAGTTTTGATTGATCGGACTTCTACAGCCACCTTGGGAACGTTTAGAGTGGAACTTGTTTATAGTCTTCGACCTTAGTTCCTTCCCTCATTTTCAGTCCGAAACACTCATTTCAAAATCTCAAAACACTATGGTTTCTTCATGATAGTTACTCCAAATTCTCCTCTTTATAACATATCCAAAAATCATCCAAACGCAACCATTATAACTCTCTGAAAACTGGTATGAACAAAACTTGTTCAAATGATTATGTTGAATTTCTTGTTACAGATGTGTACTTTCTCTCAAATGGCTTGTTCCTTATCATTCAATTGCTCAAATTAGCCACTATCATCTCAAGTAAATGATTCTTTGAAGGCATGAAGCTCATCTTTTTATTGTCTCTTTGAGTACTAGTTATAAACCAAGTGTTGGTTAGAATGCCTCAAGGATATATATATCTTTCGAAGTGTGTTTTTGTGAAGTTCTAGATTATTTTGATGTGTTTTTGTTCCAATTTCATTATGGGATTTTGTGACATCAAAATGAATATCTCAAGGGTTATTTCAAAGTTGGTTTTGTGCCATTTGAATTTAAATTGATTTTTGTGAAATTTCAAAGTAGAGACTATCCTGTTGGAATTGTTTTGATTCTGCTGCATACCCTGTTTTGAATAAGTGTTTGAAAACTTCCTAAACTTGGATTTTCATGAAATTTTAGTATGTTTTACTTTCTCGTATTCTCTTCAGATCTGGAAAGTTTTATCCAGTTTGGTTGTAAATTGTAATTTTGGTGATTTTTCAAAATAAAGTGTACAAACCTGAAAAAAAGAACGTTATGTAGCCTAGTATGTTTTGGTTTCTATTTTGACATGCTTTCTTAACCCTAATTTTTATCAAATTTTGACATATTTAATGTTTCTATGTCTAGTTGTGATCTGGAAAGTTTTATATTATTTTGATTTGACTCAATATTTAGTGAATTTTCAAAGTTAACGTGTTCCAACCCAAATGTTTAGCAAAACTGAAATTTTAGTTTTAAATTTTCTTTATGAGTCTAGAGCCAAACCACTTGATTTTAAACATCCCAAATAGTAGAACTATTATAGGAGGGGAATAGATTAGTTTTTTTTTTACGCTTGGTTCTATGCTTGCTTGGATGTGAGGTTAAGGGAGTAACAATCGAGTCAAAACAACTTGTCAAGTATATTATGGGGTTTTAGGTCTACGTGCGCTAGTAGGACACTCAAATTTGTTTCCTTATTTCCAACAAATTTTAATCAGTAAATTATCTTTAACTAGGTGTTCTACTCTGCGTACTTTCGAGGACGAAACCGTACAAGGTTAAGCTAGCTGGACATGAGGTAGGGTTTCCTGATTTCCCGATGATTGAGCTATGTCACTTTTAATCTTGGTGCTTATATATAGTACTATAATTATGAATATTATTGTTGATTTGCTTGGTAAATATTATTGATGTTATGTGAATATTATTATTGATGTTTCTTCGTGGATATAATTTGACGTTGGGTGAATATTATTATTCATGTGATTAAATCTAAAATATTATTGTTATTATATGTGTTATTATTCAGTAGAGATAAATGATGTTTGTGCCGCATTACATATGCATCATAAATACAGTGGTGTTTGGGGTGTGTGTGTCGTTTGAGGTATATCTAAGGGGTGGGAGAAGGCCTTAGATATATATGAGTAAATAAAATGTTGAATATATTCAGGTGACGGGAGCAGAGCTTGAATATATTGAGGTGATGGGAACAAGGCCTCTAATGAGAAGTGAAAGTTGAGAAATTTGTAAACAAAAGAAAAATGGGTTAAGGGACAGATTGGCACTAGTTCATATTTTAGAGTATTTGGAGCCACAGTGGTAAAACACATGGTATGGGACATACAAGCTTGTTACCCTAAGGTATGAATTAGTGGGATTAGAAGGGAGTGAGTTCATGGCATCACCGCATATGCAAATTTATTTATCTGGTATGATTGCATAATTCATATACCTTGTGTTGTTTGATGCATTACACTTTGATTAACTGTGATAGTTGACCTTGAGGGGTTTGACGATACTCTACTGGGCATTAGAATGCTCATACCCTATTAGATTGTGCAGGATTAAAGAAAAAGTTTGAGGAAGCAGGTTCAACTAAGCTGCTGGACTTTTATTGTTGATTTGTGTAATTAATATTTGTAAGGAGTCAACCGTTTGTTAAAGATCTTAGTGTGTAGTTAACTACAAGCTACTGCGACTCTGATTTTGTGATATTAAGTAAATTTGTATTATTTTGTGGCTCTATTTCTCATCATATCATGACTGTAGAATTTTATTCTTATGACTATGGTATGACTCACACCATGATTTGGGAATATTCCTTGTTTTCGAATCGGGTCGTGACACCTTCCTCTGGGCCTTTCGCAGGTGCACCTGGAGGCCAATCTGCCGCTCTTCGAGAGTCTCGTTTTGGTCCTAAAGGGTTCTATTTACATCCTGCATGGCATTGGCTCTGCCCAGGAGTAGCTCGACTTTGGCCTCAAGGCCGTTGATCCTTTGCTTTTCGGCTTTTCGACGTTTCATATTTTTCTGGTCAGGAGTGCCAGGAAAAGAGATCCCCTTCATCTTCCGGCCCAACATCTTGGTAGTGGAGTAGCTAACGCGTAACCTTGTAGTGTAGCTTCCCACAGACAGCACCAAATGTTCAAACCACAAATATTCTAGTGGGTAACTACAAGTGTATTAAAAGAATCCAAAAGGCATAAATAACAAGATCTGTATCACACTAAGGGCCAGTTTGGGATTGCTGTGCTGTGAAAATAATTACTTTCAGATTTGCTGCAAGAGAAATCAGCTGTGAATGAAAGTAGTTTGGCGTTTGGTAAACTTTATATTGAAAGTGATTTTGATACAAAAATCAATTTAAGAGTGTTTGGTAAATATTTGTGTAAAATAGCTGTGAGCTGTGCAAAATGACTAAAAAGGATATGATGTTGAAATAATTTTTTTATTCAAATGTTTGGTATTATATATAAAAAAATAGTCGCACTTTTTTTTTTGGCCAAAACATTGTCACTTTCAAGTATGCAAATCTTTTATTAGATTTTTTTTTTTTTTTTGGAGAGATACCCCAAATAAAATAACATTAAAAAATTAAAACAAAATTAACCCACCCTCTCTGCACCCCTCTTCATGCCAGCCCCACCCCAACCCACCCTCCCACAGATCCACCCTGATCTTGACAATCAACGTCCTGAAAAGCTCCCACACATTCAACAATGTCAAAGTCAAGATCCAATACAAGGAGAGTATTCTGCCAGACTAACAGAGGTCTATCTTTGCTCGCAAGCAGCTCTAGGATGGCAGCACCATCACGGACTACAACATCCATCCAAAATTAATCCACTCCCCACCTTGTGCTCTGACTTCGTGGTAGATAGAGAGAGTTACCTCTCTTTGGCTGATTGAAGCTTAAGGACGAAAAACTTTCTATTGCTATATCAAATTATTCAAATATTTCAATTTGTTGTGTGCAATAATGCTTTGTCAATGAAAATGGGAGGAGTTGGAATGGGTTGCTTTATCAAAACATTCCCTGGAGATTTGAGAGGTTTCCACCTTTGAAACGTTGTGAGAAGAATGAGATGAGATGGTCTATGTGGGAAGAAGATGAGGGATAGTTGGAACGTGCTTGGGTGGAAGAAGATGAGGGATAGATGATGTAAATTAGAAAAGTTAACAAGGATATTATAGGCAATTCATTAAAATTCATTAAACAACCCGGTTCCTTGTTTAGCTTTCCGCGAAAGCTGAAATAAAATCAGCCCTTAAGCTGCTTTCCAAAATCACGGTCGCTGACAGCTATTTTATCCCAAAAGTGATTATCTCGCCTTTTACCAAACAAGGTGAACTTCAAAAACTTTATCAGAAATCACTTTTTAGCCCAAATAATCAATGCCAAACAGGCACTAAGAGTATTGTTTTTTCATTCCTTTCCTGGGGGAATCCTCCTTCTTTATACAAAGACCTATGCTCTATTTATAGAGAGGGCAAAATATGGATTAATTTGCAAGCTGACCACCTCGGCTCGGAGCCTAGCCGTTCGTGTCACATCAGATTTGTCAGATGGCTGGTGGTCGAGATCTGTCCACGTCCCAGGCTCATGATGACCTTCTTGCACTTCTACTAGGGGGGGGGGGGGGGGGGGCATCTGGAGAGGTGGTGGCTTGGACGGCCAACACCTAGCTTTCAAAGGGACGGGGGCACATTCTTTGAGGTGCGAACAATCAATGGTCAAAAGGGGTCTTGTCATCGACGTAGATGACTTATGTCCTTTTGATCTTCTTGAGGCGGCCCGGGGGCCGAGGCCGAGGCCTATGTGCACAGTTTTGTTTCATTTTTGCACGTGTCGTGCTTTTATTGGGTGGGTGAGCTCGGCATATGCTGAGCGTCAACAATATGCCTACTAAGAAACAATACAATCTGAACACATGAAGGTATATTTTTCTGAATGAATGGGCAAAATGGAAGTAAAACGGACGTAGAAAACTTTTACCAAGGGGAATGTGTTGAAAGCAGAGTGAGAGGGCAAACTTTGGTCCAATAATATATTTGAGAGCAAGTATGGACTACACGTCGTACACGGTAGATTTGTTGACTGTTGACCTTCTATAGCAGTCTAGAAGTGTTTGAGAAGCATTACTTTATATTATGTGACATTGTGAATGGTGTTGACTAAACAAGCGAAAAGAAAAGGCAAAGGGGAAATGGAAAATATAAAGGCTATGAAGACTAAGCAGAAGCTACATAAAAGATGCATGGAAATTTCCAATGTCTAGTGCTTAAACTCTCCATATCTCTTAATCTCTAAATGTTATTACTTTTTAATTATATATACAGCGACTAGAATAACTTGCAGCCGTGCTATTTATTTATAAATATCCAAGTATTATTCTTTTAATTTATTTCATAACAAATTATTATTTTATATCAATTCTAAGGAGGGTGTATTCAATTTAAATTTTAAATGATTTTAAAAGAGTTATAAAATTGATGGAGTTTAATTGAATTTAATTGAATTTGACTGAATTCTACTAACTCCACATAGATTTTGACTGAATTCGTGTATAGATTTTAATTGAGTTTGTTAGAGTTTTATTATTGATTTTAATGGAGTTTATAGCACTCAAAAAATAAAGGGTTTAAGAGTGATGACGGTGGTGATGATGGTGGTTTGTGGGTGATGGTGGGGGAGGTAGTGGTGGAGGAGGTGGGGGTGGGAGTGAGGTGGAGGAGGTGGTGGTTGTTAAGATAAATTGAAACATTAAAGAACAAATAAAGTAGTTGAGAGCCAAAATATAAAGTGAAAGCAACACCACCATATTTGAAGGCAAAGCATTATTGCAATAAGGTCCTTTTCTTTTCATTATTTTGTCAGCACTTGCACTCGTTCAACATGACTCTGTTTTGTCTGTTCTTTCTTCTGGTCTAATGCCAAGTCAACTTAGATAAAGGGTTATAGAACTTGATTTGCAATATATACTAATTAACTTTAATTATACCTCAAACGTTCTGGTTTTGTGTTGAGATATTGAGACACATATGGATGTTAGTCATGCTCTGAATTTCTTCTCAAATTCTCATGAGCTTCCAAGGATTTGATATGTTGACAAGGGTGGGTGGTGGCTGTCTTGGCTGCATTCACAAAGTTTAAATTTCCACAAAATAAAGTGACAGGTGCAACCGAGATAAGAATCAAATGAAAAAAAAAGAGGATTTGGGAAATTTTACCATGTAATGAGTGTAGGTGTCATTCGAACTTCAATCTACATTTTTAGTGACAACTTTCATTGACCAAATTATACGCATGGTTCTGATATACACTTGATGCAGATTGGTGCTATTAATGGTTATTCTCATGAGAGTTTTTTTTTTTTTTTTTTTTTTTGAGAAAAGGATTTCATTCATAAAGTCAAAGTAGCATACATAGAACGACACGAAACAGTGGTCATGAAAACTTTCATGAGGGACAAACCTCAAGGTAGGAAAGAATACCACACATGTCATTAACTAACAAGAGAGTCTGAAATATTCACACAGCATTAACTAACAAGAGAGTCTGAAATAGTCACATAGGACCAATGCTAGAGCAAGATAAAATAAAACAGTAAATTGACACATAGACCTCCAACGAGAACACTACAACACAATCCAACCATCAACAGAGTCTTGCTATGAGAGTTATTAGAGAACAATTCAATCCTCACAATTCTACCTCGCGATTAGTCTCACTTAATTAGATGAATCCTTCGAGAGTACTTGTGTGAGAATATGCCCACCTCCAAGCTCATTCAAAATATTATCCTTCCTTTTACTTCACATTTAATCGTCACTAATTTCATGAGGGAGATGAGAAGAAGATTTTATTTTTATGTCATATTTTATAGTGAGTAAAGCAGTAGGTTTTTTCTACCATATTGAAAGATGCTACTTACAACAAACCAACCTACCAAAAATGGTCAAGAGAGGAAATAAACAAAAAGAGAACAAGCATTGAGGTACTTAGATAGCAATACAGTTTAAAATCACTATAACATTACTCAACACATTAACCCATAATCCTAAGCCCAACGACGTCGTCTGAACACAACTACAATGTAAACACAGAAAGTACGTACGTATAAGGTTTTGCCAACCCTTATTTTAATCTCCTTGGTTTTGTTTATTCAAGCCTAAATATTAACGCCAGACCTTAACAAACTCAATTATGGCTATATTTTCATGACACGTCACACCATTAAGACTCACCCAATTTATTTTTTGTTGAGATGTAAAATCTAACACTTACATGATTATATATAAGAGTATTTTAAAAATATTCTACGTGGCTCATATGATATGGCCTATATGTTACAGAAATTATTTTCTATTACAAGCGTTTAGTAAATTTTTAATTTCTATTACCGTGATTGGTGGTAATTATTTAAGGTTACAATAAAAAAAAACTAGTCCTCCCTCGGCCTCACACGTGTATCCTATCGTTCAAAAGACTAGAGTGAAATCTATTTCCCTACATTAATTAACGGCTCCTCCACGGGTCGCAAAGATGACTACATTGCTGTAAATGTCAAGCATGTAATATATATATTACATAAATTGAAACATGGGAGTGAGAGTGGCGATGGGAGTGAGAGTGAGGCGGTGGAGGTGGTGGTGGTTAAGAATTAAGATAAATTGAAACATTAAAGAACAAATAAAGTAGTTGAGAGCTAAAATATAAAGTGAAAGCAACACCACCATATTTGAAGGCAGAACATTATTGCAATTAGGTCCTTTTCTTTTCATTATTTTGTCAGCACTTGCACTCGTTCAACATGACTCTGTTTGGTCTGTTCTTTCTTCTGGTCTAACGCCAAGTCAACTTAGATAAAGGGTTATAGAACTTTGATTTGAAATATATACTAATTAACTTTAATTATACCTCAAACGTTCTGGTTTTGTGTTGAGATATTGAGACACATATGGATGTTAGTCATGCTCTGAATTTCTTCTCAAATTCTCATGAGCTTCCAAGGATTTGATATGTTGGCAAGGGTGGGTGGTGGCTGTCTTGGCTTCATTCACAAAATTTAAATTTCCACAAATTAAAGTGACAGGTGCAACCGAGATAAGAATCAAATGAAAGAAAAGAGGATTTAGGAAATTTAACCATGTAATGGGTGTAGGTGTCTTTCGAACTTGCATCTGCACTTTTAATCACGACTTTTATTGATTAAATTATACAATGGTTCTGATATAGACTTGATGTGGATTCAGTGGCGGTTCTAGGATTCAAAAGCCAGTTGGGCAAAACCTACATACTAAACTCGATAGTATAGTGAATTTCATTAATAAACATAAAAAGATACACCTAGTGAGGGGGACATAATGAGCCTTACCTTCAAATGCATCTCAATCCTATAAATAAAAGTTCAACAAATACAAAAGCTAAAACTAAAACCAAAAGTAAATGCAATGCAATACAAAACAACACTATTTAAATTTAAAATTTAACCATGCGAGGCTTGGAACTCTTAAATTCCTCAATTATCGATGCATTATCGATATTATTAGTAAACTCTCTTTCAATGTAACGAGCACCCATATGAAGAACATCAACACCATATAGTTCACAAAATGATACCACCCTAATTAATTTCAACAAAATCCCAAAATTATAATTCATCCCAAATTAAACCCTAAAATACTCAATTTTAAATTAAAACTATAATTAAAGATATATAGCAAAGGAGAGAACGAGAATAATATTTGTTGTTGATAAAAGGAGAGGAGAAGATGTTGTTGCTAAGTTGCCCACCCAAGATAATAGAAGATGTAGCCAATAGAGGGAGAATTTGACCCAAAAAAAAAAAAAAAAAAAGGAGAAACTTGTTGTCGGGTAGCAAAGAGATAGAGAGAAATAAGAAATCAAATACCCAAAAGAGAATGAGAGAGAAGATATGGGACCATATAGATGGGCAACATATAAGTACGGTTTGCTTTTAACTTTTTTAAATTTTGAAATGGGCTTATAACACGTGTAGGTAATTTTTTTTTTTGTTGATAAATTTGGGCTGGGCAGGTACTGAGCCTGCCCTGTGCATAGCACCGCCCTTGTGTGGATTGATGCTATTAATGGCTATATATATGCAAATTTTAATTCTCATGTGAGTTATTAGACAACAATTCAATTCTCATAGTCCCGTTACTCTCAATTAGATGAATCCTCCGAGAGTGCTTGTGATTGAACTCTGTGTTAACAAAGGAACGTTATATGAAAACCTCTTTGGTGGAGGAGCTTTGCAAATTTAAGCATTGCCTTTATATGACTTTGAGCAGGAACTGGAATGCAAACAGCATGTGGCTTAGTAGCTACTTCTGTGGAATCCATCTTAGCTTTTGTGTGTGCATTGCAATGCTTGCAAATGCAGATTATTTATACAGCAAAACTGAGCTACTTTTCAATGTGTCCTGTTTTGGCTCTCTGTTTTTTCCCTCAGTCAAAATAGGAAACTGAGGATAATGTCAAAAAAGGAGGTCGCCAGACAAATTGAGGTAATGAGATGAAGTAGCAGAGTCAAAATAGGAATCTTCACTTTACCTGCAACATAAATAACTATATAGTGGTAGAAATTGTTACTTATAATAATATAAATAACTAATAGTCTACAAATTATGATTAAATCTTTATAATAATATAATCTAGAAGTTAGTCATTGGTTGATAGATAGTCAAATTTTCGACGCACAAATATGTGTGTGCAAAGGAAAATCAGTTGATCAAGACAACAAGGAAACTACTTGATCAATCAAGACAAAAAGAATAAGACTTAGACTTCGGTTTCTTGCCGATGTAAGGATAATTTGGTTCATTATTTCCCCTCTTCAATTCTGTAATTTTGTGTTACAGTATCACCCTTTTTTTAATACTGCCAAACTCAACAACTTGATTTGGTGTCATGACTGTTATACTCCCAACCAATCAAGAATCATGTATATACCTCCAATAATTAAGAGAAATTTATTATAAAACACATTTCTAGCATTGAATTTACATATAAACCCTAAAAGCTTTTAATTGAAGAAAGAAAAAAAAACTCAAAAAGGACCAGGTGTAGTATTTTTTAAAATTTGAATGATGTGTGAAATACCATTAGTATCCTGGCATTATGATTTTTAGGGGAAAAAAAACATTGATGACATTGTTGTAGTTTTTGGGTTTTTCAAGGATAGCAGCTTGTATGGTACATTTAGTCCCTTTGAAAAGTCAAATGGGTTTTTTCCTAAGAATCAAGTATTGTAGGATTTTTATATATTTTGGGCCCTATTTATGGAGTTAAGATATTTTGTCCCAATTTTCTTTGTTCCCCCTAGGGTCCCTATTTGGAATTTTGACACATGTCCTTTCATTTAACACCACGTTTCCAGCCTTAACAGTGTGAACCTTCCCAACAACAAAAAAAATCCGTCACCTTCAAATAAAAAATAAAATAAAAAACCTTGATTGCAAACTCTCATCTGCCACATCGCTTCAATTTCATCACTTCTTGTTTTCATCTTCACTGCTATTCTTCCAAGAGTTCTCTGCACCTCTCCAATGTTTTCAAAATATAGTGGACAATGTGAATCCATAGCGATTTAATTTTTTTAACCCAAGACTCGCTCATTATTAGGCCAACCCAACCCAACCCAACTCTCTAACACTAGAGTGTATAATGAATTTGGGATAAAGTATTCTTCCAAGAAATTCTTACCTCGAGAGTGCCTACGTCTATTCACGTTCGAGCAACGGCCTTGTTGTGAACCATAGTGGTGTTGACTTGATTGATCAAGCATACCCACCGTTAAAACAACTTGATCATCTTCTGCTTCCCACTCCCTTTCTTCTTCAGTACGTTTGCACATTCTTTCTTCATTTTCTCACTCAGCCCACTCCAACAATCTCCTCGTGTAAGATATTGAAAGAAGAATGTGTTTTGTAAAATTTGATACATGAAAGGATAGAGAGGATATCTATGATTGGTGTGACTTTAGGGTGTGGTTTTATAATAGGATTTAGAAGATAGAAATGACACGTGGCACAATAGTAGCAACCGAAAATCTTATCCGAAATATGAGATGTGAATTTTATAATAAATATGGACACGTGGCCATCGGAAATCTTACGCAAATATTTTATCTGAAATCTGAGATGTGAATTTTATAATAAATATGGACATGTGGCAACCGAAAATCTTATCTGAATATTTTATCCGAAATCTAAGAATTGATTTTATAATAAATAGGGAGCTTCACTAATATACCCAAAATAGGGGTTGAAATTATTAAAAAAAAAAAAAAACACCACATGGAATGCACTTTAGAAACACACCCAAAACTCATTTACTACATAAGAAATTGGTGTTGAAGTTCTTATAAATTACGTGACTACCATTGATCAACTTGAAAGAAGCCCAACACAAAAAACTTAAATAGCACCCAAAACAAGCTCACCCCAATTTTATAAAAAAATCCAAACAATTAATTACAAACAAAACATCTTGAAAACCGTAGCTTCATTAACGTGTTATGTTATTAATGACTATAATGTTCCACACCTTTACTGTCATGTTAATTAATGGCTGTAATGTTCCAGTCTAGGGTAATAACACTGCTAGTTTACTGTCATGTTGATTAATGGTTGTAATGTTCAAGTCTAGGTTAATAACATTGCTAGTTTCCTATGACATCCAATTTTTAATGCATGTCTACCCAAGTAATGTTCCAGTCTAGGGTAATAACACTACTAGTTTCCTATGACATCCTATTTCTAATGCATGTCTACCCCTGTAATGTTCCAGTCTAGGGTAATAACATTGCTAGTTTCCTATGACATCCTATTTCTAATGCATGTCTACCCCTGTAAGGTTCCAATCTAGGGTAATAACATTGCTAGTGTACTGTCATGTTGATTAATGGCTGTAATGTTCCAGTCTAGGGTAATAACACTGCTAGTTTACTGTCATGTTGATTACTGGCTATAATGTTCCAGTCTATGATAATAACACTAGTAGTTTCCTATGACATCCTATTTCTAATGCATTTCTACTCCTGTTATGTTCCAGTCTAGGGTAATAAAACTGCTAGTTTCCTATGACATCCTATTTCTAATGCATGTCTACCCTTGTAATGTTCCAGTCTACGGTAATAACACTGCTAGTTTACTGTCATGTTGATTAATGCTTGTCATGTTGCTATTTCTAATACATGTCCACCAAAGAAAAGATGAAGAAAGAACAAACCAAACCAACTCAAAACAAGCCGAGCCTAGATTGTTAACACTATTATGTCATAGAAGTACATTGTTAATACTCTGTCATTGAAGTACATTGTTAGACAAAAATGAGATCCATAACTGAAATTGTAACAAAAGATAAATCGATCATCAAAGCTTAAAATACATTTCGAAAATCAACTAAAATCTGAAGAGAAACACATAATTGAAGCAAAAGATAAAAAATCTCAAGTCCAAACCCAATGACGACAATGATGACGATGATGACGACAACGACCACGACGACGTGGCGAAAGAGGAGTAGAGCTAAGAGCATTTGATCGAGGTTCATTCGAGATTCCGAACAATCCTAAAAAAAATGTCAATAGAAGCACGATTTAGAACAAGAAATCGAAGGTGAAATATTGAAAATTGTAGATCAGAGATGAAGAATATAGTTGGGCCTGAGACTGAGCTTCAATGGAACCTCCTTTTGCTCCAACACCGAGAAAGCACCGCCGAGAAAGGAGAAAATAAATATGATTTGGTTTTTGGCAGATCTGGGCAGATATGATTTTTCTCTCTCAAATCCATAGCACAAGGGCAATATAGGTATTTTACACACACAATTAAACTAAAAAATAGCTATTAAATTGAAAAAATTGACGGCTGTCGATTTTTGAGTGTGTTTATAGTTTTTAAATGGTATAGTGTTTCTTTATAAGATTATGTCTAAGATTGGGTATATAACTAAATTTGTATAATAAATATGGACACGTGGAAACCGAAAATTTTATCCAAAAATCTTATCAAAATTAATCTTATAAGTATAAATAATAAAATAAATTTGTTGTGAATAGTAATTGCCCTTTGCCATGGCAAAGGGTGGAAAAACAACAACAAAATTGCTAGGTCAAACACTATTCACATAAATAGTACCAGTCCTTACCTCCCCTTCCCTTTTGCCATGACAAATGCTCTAAGAGCAAGTCCACCCATGAAGGCTAAGGCAAGGCTAAGGCAAGGCAAGGTTGCCACTATTCACGTGAATAGTGGCAGCCTTGCTTTAGTTGGTTCCACCCATGAAGGCTAGGGCAAGGGCAACTACTATTCATTGTACTTTATTTTCAATTTTTTTTATACTTTAGAGCAAGTCCACCCATGAAGGCAAAGGCAAGGCTAAGGCAAGGCAAGGGCTGCCACTATTCACGTGAATAGTGTTAGCCTTGCCTTAGTTGGTTCCACCCATTGAAGGCTAGGGCAAGGGCAAATACTATTCATTGTACTTTATTTTCAATTTTTTTATACTTTAAACCATTAATTAATTTTGTCAGATAATATTTTCGGTTGCCACGTGTCACTATTTATTATAAAATTATCACCTCAAATTTTAGATAACATTTTCAGATAAAATTTTCGGATAATATATTTGGTTGCCACGTGTCCATGTCAGATAAGATTTTAAGATTTTTTAAAAAAAGATTATAATCTCATATTTCAGATGAGATTTTGACCCTATAAAATTACGCCATGTGTCCCATGTCAGATAAGATTTTCAGATTTATTTAAAAAATTATAATCTCATATTTCAGATAGATTTTCACCCTCTAAAATTGCGCCACGTGTCCCATGTCAGATAAGGTTTTCAAATTTTTTTAAAAAAATCAAAATGTCATATTTCAGATAAGATTTTCATCCTATAAAATTGCGCCACGTGTCATCTCTATCTTCTCAATCCTTCTATATAACTACATCATCAACTCATACATCTCACACCACATCTTCTCTTTTCCTTCAATTCTCAGATTTTACAATACATATTTTACTCTCAATGTCAAACTTGAGGAGCTTGTTGGAGAGGCAAGAGAGAGAAGAGGAAGAAATCCGGCGGAGACGTGCTGAGGAAGATCAGGAGGCCGATGAAGAAGAGGACGAAATGCTTGTAGCCTTTGCTATGCTTAATGAATCAAGGCAACACCACCGTCGTCGTGCCCATAATGTGGATAGACGCAGGCAATCTCGGGGTAAGAATCTCATGGAAGATTACTTTATCCCAAATTCCTTATATCCTGTTTCTAAGTTTCGAGAGAGATATAGAATGCAGCCACATTTGTTCCAAAAAATCATGCATGATATTTGTAATTACGACACATACTTCATTCAAAAGAATGATGCTTGTGGAGTTTGGGGTCTTCTCCCGGAGCAAAAACTTACAGCTGCTTTGCGGATGCTTGCTTATGGGGCATCTACAGAGCAGGTGGATGAGATTGCAAGGATGGGAAAATCAATTATCCTAGAGTGCTTGGTGAGATTTTGTGATGCAGTAGAAAATCTCTACACAAGGGAGTACCTTCGCAGACCTTCTCCAAGGGACCTCCAAAGGCTTCTACAAAAAGCTGAGACTCGAGGTTTCCCAGGAATGATTGGAAGCATCGATTGCATGCATTGGCAGTGGAAGAATTGCCCAACAGCTTGGCAAGGAGATTATGGGAATCGAAAGGGCCAAAAAAGTATAATTCTGGAGGCCGTAGCTTCATTCGACACTTGGGTTTGGCATGCCTTCTTCGGAGTGGCCGGATCTCAAAATGACCTCAATGTGCTTGGTCAATCTCCAGTGTTTAATGATGTATTGCGAGGTCATTCTCCCCAGATCACGTACCAAATCAACAACACTGTATACTCTGGTGCGTACTACCTTGCCGACGGAATTTATCCTAGGTGGACGACATTCGTGAAAACAATTCCGAATCCTCAATCCCAAAAGGAAAAAAGCTTTGCTGCCTTTCAAGAAGGTTACAGGAAAGACGTGGAAAGGTGTTTCGGTATCTTGCAAGCTCGTTGGGCTATTATTAGGGGCGCTGCTCGGATGTATGATGAAGAGGTGCTGCGAAGCATTATGATGACTTGCATCATCCTCCATAACATGATTGTGGAGGATGAGTATGATTATGAAGCTCCAGAGGAGCACGAACCGGATCCCATGAACACGGCCTTGACAAGAATTTATGAAAGGCCGATGGGACCAAATGGACATCCATTGGAGCACGAACCATTAGTTCGAGATGGTCGATTCAACAACCCCATGATTGATCGTTACCAAGCAATGCAATCTTCGTATGTTCATGAGAGGCGTCATATTGACTTGATCGAGCACTTGTGGGAGATGAAAGGCAATCACAATGGATGAAGACAAGATTAGTGCTTTGTTTGGAATTATGCTTTGTTTTTAATTATGCTTTATTTTGTGTGTGGTGTTTTTTGGAATTATGCTTGTTTTAATTATTATGCTCTTATGTATGGTTTGTTTTGTGTGTTGTTTGCAATAAATTAAGGTGTGTTTTTAATTAATCTTTGTGTTGATGCTCAAAGGTTTTTAATAAATAGTCATATTATTTAATGCTTTGTTTATTGAATAAAAAGGAAACAATACAACAAATTAAAGGATAATACAACAATACAACAAATTAAAGGATAATACAACAATACAACAAATTAAAGGATAATCCAACAATACAACAATACAACATATGGCAAAGGTGTTTCAATACAACCTAATGGTTTTCATCATTTAACCAATCCGTATTGCTAGGTCCGTCGTCTTGGAAAAGTTTTCTTCTCATCACATCCCTTCGTTTTATTTTCCAGTATGACTTTGTGTCAGGAGACATATGGGTGGTATCCATGGACATGATTTTCATCTCTCTATCCTCCATGTCTTGTTCTTCTGCCTTCGCCCTTTGAATTGAAAATGCTTCTTGTCGTGCCTTGTCCATTTCTTCTCGTTTCAACTCTCTCTCAAGTCTCAGTGCACTATTCTTAGCCATTTGCTCCAAAAATTGTGCACATTCATTGTTCGAAGTGCTCCCTCTCTTTGCCTTTGCCGCATTTCTCCCAATAGGTCTTGGCGCACGTGGGAGTGGTGAGTCTTGATCCATTGGGGAGTCCAATGGCGAATCGGTTGTCGACGAATCGTGAAGCGGCGTCTCATTCAACATAACCGGCGGAGTAGTGCAAATGATTTTGAATCTCGAACAATTCTTCACAATTTCCCAACATTCGTGACTATGGAAAGTTTTTTTGCCTTGCCCCGTCGCTCCGAACCACATTTGTGCTTGTACGATCTATTAAAAATAAATAGTTGCAAATGGAACGAAAAAAATGAATATAGAAGAAAATATAAATAATTTGGAAATGCAAGAAAATAATTGATTATGCAACAAATTATAAACATTTTATAAATGCAATAAATAAAATGATTATACAACAAAACAATAAATATGTAAGAAAATATAAAGCATTTACAAATGCAAGCAAAAAAATTATTATGCAACAAAATATAAATAAATTAGAAATGCAAGAAAAAAAATTGATACATTAAATTAAATAAAACGAGAATTATAAATATTTTACCTCATCGGTAAGATTTTGACCGCTTCTATGGTTCTCCCTAGCTTTTGCCAAGGCATCCCTCCATTTGCCTAACTCTTTATTCAAAATTTTCCACCTGGAGGCTAAGGCCATTTCCGTGCGCCCCGAACCGAATCTTTCAACAAATTCTTCATGAATTTTTTTCCACATTTGAGAAAACTTCATCTCATTGCCGGATATAGGGCAATGACTAACTTTCACCCAATACTCACACAACACAACATCTTCAACAGTACTCCAAGAGCCTCGGGCTTCGACAGAAGAGGCCATTTGTTTTTTTGATACAAATGGAAACTTGTAGAAAAATGTGAGTGGAATGGAAAAAATATTGCAAGGAGAAGAGTTGGTATGAAGATTTGGTGTGGAAGGTAAGTTAAATTGATAGGTATTTATAGGGAAAAAATACATAATTTTTTGGTATTTTTTTAAAAAAAATTTGAATTTTTTTCGATTTTTTTAGCAATTTTTTTGGCGGAAAAAATGAGGATCGTCGGATTTCTGCAAAAAAAATGATCGGAGAGCTGGGGAATCGCCACGTGGCTTCTGCCCGTTGGGACCTGCAGGCGCTGACGTCAGCGAGCGGAAGTGAAATTTTTTTTACTGTTGGCGCGTGAATTTGGCGAGGGCTGACGTCACGCATGACGTCAGCGCCTTCGGGCTTCAGCCCAGGCAAGATCTGCCCGTGGGCTTGCCCAGGTACGTAGGACCCACCACTTGCCCGGGCTTCGTTTCTTCCGCTGGAGCTGCAATGGGCTAGCCCGAGGGGCCTTTTGCCCGGTTTTGGTGCATGGCTGGAGGGGCTCTTAAACCATTAATTAATTTTGTCATATAATATTTTCGGTTGCCACGTGTCACTATTTATTATAAAATTATCACCTCAAATTTCAGATAACATTTTCGGATAATATATTTGGTTGCCACGTGTCCATGTCAGATAAGATTTTCAGATTTTGTAAAAAAAAATTATAATCTCAGATTTCAGATGAGATTTTCACCCTATAAAATTACGCCATGTGTCCCATGTCAGATAAGATTTTCATATTTTTAAAAAAAATATAATCTCATATTTCAGATAAGATTTTCACCCTCTAAAATTGCGCCACGTGTCCCATGTCAGATAAGGTTTTCAAATTTTTTTATAAAAATCATAATCTCAGATTTTAGATCAGATTTTCACCCTCTAAAATTGCGCTACATGTCATCTCTATCTTCTCAATCCCTCTATATAACTACACCATCAACTCATACATCTCACACCACATCTTATCTATTCCTTCAATTCTCAGATTTTACAAAACATATTTTACTCTCAATGTCAAACTTGAGGATGGTGTTGGAGAGGCAAGAGAGAGAAGAGGAAGAAATCCGGCGGAGACGTGCTGAGGAAGATCGGGAGGTCGATGAAGAAGAGGAGGAAATGCTTGTAGCCTTTGCTATGTTTAATGAATCAAGGCAACACCACCGTCATCGTGCCCAGAATGTGGATAGACATAGGCAGTCTTGGGGTAAGAATCTCATGGAAGATTACTTTATCCCAAATTCCTTATATCTTGTTTCTAAGTTTCAAGAGAGATATAGAATGCAGCCACATTTGTTCCAAAAAAATCATGCATGATATTTGTAATTACGACACATACTTCATTCAGAAAAATGATGATTGTGGAGTTTTGGGTCTTCTCCCGGAGTAAAAACTTACAGTTGCTTTGCAAATGCTTGCTTATGGGGCATCTGCAGAGCAGGTGGATGAGATTGCAAGGATGGGAAAATCAACTATCCTAGAGTGCTTGGTGAGATTCTGTGATGCAATAGAAAATCTCTACACGAGGGAGTACCTTCGCAGACCTTCTCTTATGGACCTCCAAAGGCTTCTACAAAAAGATGAGACTTGAGGTTTCCCAGGAATGATTGGAAGCATCGATTGCATGCACTGGCAATGGAAAAATTGCCCAACAGCCTGGCAAGGAGATTATGGGAATCGAAAGGGCCAAAAAAGTATAATTCTAGAGGCCGTAGCTTCATTCGACACTTGGGTTTGGCATGCCTTCTTCAGAGTGGCCGGATCTCAAAATGACCTCAATGTGCTTGGTCAATCCCCAGTGTTTAATGATGTATTGCGAGGTCATTCTCCCCAGATCATGTACCAAATCAACAACACTGTATACTCTGGTGCGTACTACCTTGCGAACAGAATTTATCCTAGGTGGACGACATTTGTGAAAACAATTCCGAATTCTCAATCCTATAAGGAAAAAAGCTTTGCTGCTGTTCAAGAAGGTTATAGGAAAGACGTGGAAAGGTGTTTCAGTATCTTGCAAGCTCGTTGGGCAATTATTAGAGGTGCTGCTCTGATGTATGATGAAGAGGTGCTGCAAAGCATTATGGTGACTTGCATCATCCTCCATAACATGATTGTGGAGGATGAGTATGATTATGAAGCTCCTGAGGAGCACGAACTGGATCCCATGCACACGGCCTTGACAAGAATTTATGAAAGGCCGATGGGACAAAATGGACATCCATTGGAGCACGAACCGTTAGTTCGAGATGGTCGATTCAACAACCCCATGATTGATCGTTACCAAGAAATGCAATCTTCGTATGTTCACGAGAGGCGTCAAATTGACTTCATCGAGCACTTGTGGGAGATGAAAGGCAATCACAATGGATGAAGACAAGATTAATGCTTTGTTTTTAAGATTGCTTTATTTTGTGTGTGGTGTGTTTGGAATTATGTTTTGTTCTTAATTATGCTTTATTTTGTGTGTTGTTTGCAATAAAATAAGGTTTGTTTTTAATTAAACTTTGTTTTCATTTGCAAATATTTTTAATACATCCTCATATTATTTAATGCTTTCTTTATTGAATAAAAGGGAAATAATACAACAATTCTTAATACATGACAAATCTTTTAATCCAACCTAATGGTTTCCATCATTTAACCAATCCGTATTGCTAGGTCCGTCATCATGAAAAAGTTTTCTTTTCATCACATCCCTTCGTTTCATTTTCCAGTATGACTTTGTTTCATGAGACATATGGGTGGTATCCATGGCCATGATTTTCATCTCTCCATGTCTTGTTCTTGTGCCTGCTACCTTTGAATTGAAAATGCTTCCTGTTGTGCCTTCTCCGCTTCTTCTCTTTTCAAGTCTCTCTCAAGTCTCAGTGCACTATTCTTAGCCATTTGCTCCAAAAATTGGGCACATTCATTGTTCGAAGTGCTCCCTTTCTTTGCCTTTGCCGCCTTTCTCCCAATAGGTCTCGGCGCACGTAGGAGTGATGAGTCTTGATCCATTGGGGAGTCCAATGGCGAATCCGTTGTCGGCGAATCGTGGAGCGGCGTCTCATTCAACATAACCGGCGGAGTAGTGCAAATGATTTTGAATCTCGAACAATTCTTAACAATTTCCCAACATTCGTGATGTTGGAAAGTTTTTTTGCCTTGCCCCGTTGCACTGAACCACATTTGTGCTTGTACGATCTATTAAAAATAAATAATTGCAAATGCAACAAAAAAATGAATATAGAAGAAAATATAAATAATTTGGAAATGCAAGAAAAGAATTGATTATGCAACAAATTATAAACATTTTATAAATGCAAGAAATAAAATGATTATGCAACAAAACAATAAATATGTAAGACAATATAAACAATTTACAAATGCATGCAACAAAATATAAATAAATTAGAAACGCAAGAAGAAAAAATTATAATATGCAAGAAAAAAAATTGATACATTAAATTAAATAAAACGAGAATTATAAATATTTTACCTCATCGGTAAGATTTTGACTGCTTCTATGGTTCTCCCTAGCTTTTGCCAAGGCATCCCTCCATTTGCCTAACTCTTTATTCAAAATTTTCCACTTGGAGGCTAAGGCCATTTCCGTCCGACCCGAACCGAATCTTTCAACAAATTCTTCATGAATTTTTTTCCACATTTGAGAAAACTTCATCTCATTGCGGGATATAGGGCAATGACTAACTTTCACCCAACACTCACACAACACAACATCTTCAACATTACTCCAAGCGCCTCGGGCTTCGACAGAAGAGGCCATTTATTTTTTGATACAAATGGAAACTAGTAGAAAAATGTGAGTGGAATGGAAAAAATATTGCAGGGAGAAGAGTTGGTATGAAGATTTGGTGTGGAAGGTGAATAAAATTTATAGGTATTTATAGGGAAAAATCCAGAATTTTTTGGTAATTTGAAAAAAAAATTATGAATTTATTTCGAATTTTTTGCAATTTTTTTGGTAGAAAAAATGAGGATCGTCGGATTTCTGCAAAAAAAATGAATCGGAGAGCTGGGGAATCGCCATGTGGCTTTTGCCCGTTGGGGCTGGCAGGCGTTGACGTAAGTGGGCGCAAGTCAAATATTTTTTATTGTTGCCGCGTGAAATTCACACGCCAACGGTAAAATAAATTTGATTTGCGCACGCTGACGTCAACGTGATGTCACGCCTAACGTCAGTGCCTTCGGGCTTCAACCCAGGCCCGTGGGCTTGCCCAGGTTGGTGGGACCCTCCACTTACCCGGGCCTCTTCTTTGCCGTTGGAATCGTTTTGGGCTAATCCGGGGGGCCTTAGCCCGGTTTTGGTCATACGATGGACTTGGCCTAAGGAGCCAACACTGGAGCATATAGTATTTGTGGAAGACATCAATATATAATTTGAACAAAATTAATTAAAATCTTAGAGAAAACAAAATTATAGCCTGAGTACATATTGCTAGCTAGTAACATAAGTTTTACAGGCCTGAGTACATATTGCTAGATAGTTGATTATTTGAGACAATAGAAATAAATAATAATAATTTAAATCTTCTGGTAAAATCTTTAGCATTTTCTTAATAGCACTTGATTCACTAAATTGTCCAAGTTTGTGGATGAAGAACCATGTGGCCCAGTAGCTTCTTCTGCAAGTTTCTTCCACTCCATGACCTTATTTTTCATCTTTTTACCCTTCTCACCCTCCATTAACTCTTTGACAAGCTTCTCTACCTCATCCCTCTTCACATCATTACTAATCTCCATGCCAATGCCCCATTCATTGCAAGTATAGCGACAGTCCATTTGCTGGTCTGCGAAGAATAGCCAACAGAGCATAGGAACTCCTGCAGTAAGGCTCTCAACCGTTGAATTCCAACCGCTGTGCGTTAAAAATCCTCCAACTGATGGGTGGTTAAGGACTTGCTCTTGTGGGCACCACCCAGCTATTAGACTTCTTTCCTTAGTTTCAGCCACAAACTCTGGCGGCAAAATAGCGGATTCTCCAATAACTAGATCAGGTCTAATTACCCAAAAGAATGGAAGCTTGCTATTTGCAAGTCCCCACCCAAACTCTACAAGCCGTTCTGGTGTCATGACTGCTACACTGCCGAAATTCACATAGACAATTGAGTTTGGTCCCTTGGTGTTTAGCCACTCGAGGCATTCAGTTTCTTCTTTCCATAGACTGTATCCCATTTTCAAAGGGTGTTCTGGTATGTGATTGAGATGCAATTGAAGAGGGCCAACGGTGTACACACGGGGAAGCATAGATGAGAGAGCATCCAAAACATCTGACTCCAAGGCATCAAAAGTATGAAGAACAACTGCTGAAGCTTCATGAGCTCTATCGGTTGTTTCCATGGTGAAGTTAAACATGACATCATCCGGATTTGTGGTTTGCAAGAAGGTCGGGAGATCCCTCAACCGGATATCTCTCATTCCCGGGATCCAATCTATTACGGTGTCCAAATAGCCATTTGTGAAACAGCTCTCATCTGCAATAGACAAATGAAATTCAATTGAAGAAACATTTCATTTATATGTTTAGAAACAAGCAGTTAAGAGTTAACCATAAGTTAAACAACAATTGCTTCAATTAATAGTTTATATATTTCACCTTTGAGTGGAGCAAGTCCTTTTTCGACCACATTGCGAAGTTGTTTAATTCCCATGAAGCTGCATGCAGCTATAGTGTAGAACAGCACTATAGGGACTCCGATTTCTTCAGCAGCTGTGATTGTGAACGTGGACATGAAACCATCTGAAACTATGCAAGTCACAGGAGGATTGCTGGATGTTGATATGGCATCATTGTTGAGTTTTGCAAGGATGGCAAGAAAGGGAGCCAAGAAATTTTGTTTTCTGATGGATTCACAAAGAAATTTTGATATAAGAAACTGAGGATAATGTCAAAAAAAGAGATCGCCAGACAAATTGAGGTAATGAGATGAAGTAGCAGAGTCAAAATAGGAATCTTCACTTTACCTGCAACATAAATAACTATATAGTGGTAGAAATTGTTACTTATAATAATATAAATAACTAATAGTCTACAAATTATGATTAAATCTTTATAATAATATAATCTAGAAGTTAGTCATTGGTTGATAGATAGTCAAATTTTCGACGCACAAATATGTGTGTGCAAAGAAAAATCAGTTGATCAAGACAACAAGGAAACTACTTGATCAATCAAGACAAAAAGAATAAGACTTAGACTTCGGTTTCTTGCCGATGTAAGGATAATTTGGTTCATTATTTCCCCTCTTCAATTCTGTAATTTTGTGTAACAGTATCACCCTTTTTTTAATACTGCCAAACTCAACAACTTGATTTGGTGTCATGACCGTTATACTCCCAACCAATCAAGAATCATGTATATACCTCCAATAATTAAGAGAAATTTATAATAAAACACATTTCTAGCATTGAATTTACATATAAACCCTAAAAGCTTTTAATTGAAGAAAGAAAGAAAAAACTCAAAAAGGACCAGGTGTAGTATTTTTTTAAATTTGAATGATGTGTGAAATACCATTGGCATTATGATTTTTAGGGAAAAAAAAACATTGATGACATTATTGTAGTTTTTTGGTTTTTTGGTTAGTCCTTTTGAAAAGTCAAATTGGTTTTTTTTTCCTGAGAATTGAGTATTGTAGGGTTTTTATATATTTTGGGCCCTATTTATGGAGTTCAGATATTTTGTCCCAATTTTCTTTGTTCCCCCTCTGGTCCCTATTTGGAATTTTGACACATGTCCTTTCATTTAACACCACGTTTCCCAGCCTTAACAGTGCGAACCTTCCCAACAAAAAAAAAAACTGTTATCTTCAAATAAAAATAAAATAAAATAAAAAACCCATACTGCAAACTCTCATTTGCCACGTCGCTTCAATTTCATCACTTCTTGTTTTCATCTTCACTGCTATTCTTCCAAGAGTTCTTTGCACCTCTCCAATGTTTTCAAAATTCAGTGGACAATGTGAATCCATAGCGGTTTAAGTTTTTTAACCCAAGACTCGCTCATTATTAAGCCAACCCAACCCAACTCTCTAACACTAGAGTGTACAACGAATTTGGGATAAAGTAATCTTCCAAGACATTCTTACCTCGAGAGTGCCTACGTCTATTCACCTTCGAGCCATGGCCTTGTTGTGAACCATAGTGGTGTTGGCTTGATTGATCAAGCATACCCATCGTTAAAACAACTTGATCATCTTCTGCTTCCCACTCCCTTTCTTCTTCAGCACGTTTGCACATTCTTTCTTTATTTTCTCACTCAGCCCACTCCAACAATCTCCTTGTGTAAGATATTGAAAGAAGAATGTGTTTTGTAAAATTTGATAAATGAATGGATAGAGAGGATATCTATGATTGGTGTGACTTGAGGGTGTGGTTTTATAATAGGATTTAGAAGATAGAGATGACTCGTGGCATAATAGTAGCAACCGAAAATCTAATCTGAAATATGAGATGTGAATTTTATAATAAATATGGACACGTGGCCATTGGAAATCTTATCCAAATATTTTATCTGAAATCTGTGATATGAATTTTATAATAAATATGGATATGTGGCAACCGAAAATCTTATCTGAATATTTTATCCGAAATCTGAGAAGTGATTTTATAATAAATAGGGAGCTTCACTAATATACCCAAAATAGGGGTTGAAATTATAAAAAAAAAAATCCCACATGGAATGCACTTTAGAAACACACCTAAAACTCATTTACTACATAAGAAATTGGTGTTGAAGTTGCTATAAATTACGTGACTATTATTGATCAACTTGAAAGAAGCCCAACACAAAAAACTTAAATAGCACCCAAAACAAGCCCAACCCAATTTTATAAAAAAATCCAAACAATTCATTACAAACAAAACGTCTTGAAAACTGTAGCTTCATTAACGTGTCATGTTATTAATGACTATAATGTTCCATACTTTTACTGTCACGTTGATTAATGGCTGTAATGTTCCAGTTAAGGGTAATAACACTGCTAGTTTACTGTCATGTTGATTAATGGTTGTAATGTTCCAGTCTAGGGTAATAACACTGCTAGTTTCCTATGACATCCTATTTTTAATGCATGTCTACCCTTGTAATGTTCCAGTCTAGGTTAATAACATTGCTAGTTTCCTATGACATCTTATTTCTAATGCATGTCTACCCTTGTAATGTTCCAGTCTAGGGTAATAACATTGATAGTTCACTGTCATGTTGTAATGTTCCAGTCTAGGGTAATAACACTGCTAGTTTAATGTCATGTTGATTAATGGCTATAATGTTCCAGTCTAGGATAATAACACTACTAGTTTCTTATGACATCCTATTTATAATGCATGTCTACCCCTGTAATGTTCCAGTTTAGGGTAATAACACTACTAGTTTCCTATGACATCCTATTTCTAATGCATATCTACCCCTGTAATGTTCCATTCTAGGGTAATAACACTGCTAGTTTCCTATGACATCCTATTTCTAATGCATGTCTACCCTTGTAATATTCCAGTCTAGGGTAATAACACTGCTAGTTTACTATCATGTTGATTAATGTTTGTCATGTTGCTATTTCTAATACATGTCCACAAAAGAAAAGATGAAGAAAGAACAAACCAAACCAACTCAAAACAAGTGAGCCTAGATTGTTAATACTATTATGTCATAGAAGTACATTGTTAATACTCTGTCATTGAAGTACATTGTTAAACAAAAATGAGATCCATAACTGAAATAGTAACAAAAGATAAATCGATCATCAAAGCTTAAAATACATTTTGAAAATCAACTAAAATCTAAAGAGAAACACATAATTGAAGCAAAAGATAAAAAATCTCAAGTCCAAACCAAACAACGACGACAACGACGACAACGATGACGATGATGACGACAACGACCACGATGACGTGGCGAAAGAGGAGTAGAGCTTGAAGATAAGGAGTAGAGCTAAGAGCATCTAATCAAGGTTCATTCGAGATTCCGAACAATCCGGAAAAAAAAAATGTCAATAGAAGCACGATTTTAGAACAAGAAATCGATGGTGAAATGTTGGAATTTTAAAAGGTTTTAAAAATTTAACCGTTTTATTTATTTATTTATTTTGGCTATTTTATTTTATTTATTGTGGGGGTTATAAATATTTAATATTCAGGTTTTATTTCTTGTTGGTGAATGCCTTAATTTTTTGGTTGGTGAACTTTTATGGTTGGTGAAGGTTACATGTTTTTGGATGCCTAGAAAAGGCCACTCCTCCTTCACATTTGATACACACACAGTACACCATCAGAATATCACATGCCACAATCACCACCATAAACTAATTCTCTCCTTTTCTACTTTTATATATATTCTCTACTTTATATTATTATTTTGGCAATGGTTTTGTGATTTGGATACCCATATCCGTCTATGAACGTGCTCATAGCGGATCTTGAGTTTGTGTACAAGGGGTCGTATCTTGGAGTCTTGTAGACCGTCAATACCTGCACGTAGGGAGGCTACAAAGGCTTTAGGACAGGGTCTTTGACGTGCTTCACCGTACCAAACTCACCTTCTTATTTATTATTTATTTTCCTTTTACTTACCTATTATTTTGTTTTCTTTAATTTCATTATACCTTAAAAGCTTTCCTATTTATTTATATGTTATTTATAATATAATATTTTTTTTGTGTTTGGCTTTACAGAAAAGGAAAACTATATTTTGTATATTTTTGATAACAAATTGTAGATCAGAGATGAAGAATATAGTTGGACCTGAGACTGAGCTTCAATGGAAGCTCCTCTTGCTCCAACACCGAGAAAGCACCGACGAGAAAGGAGAAAATAAATATGATTTGGTTTTTTGGCAGATATGCTGTTCTGCCATATCTGGGCAGATCTGATTTTTTTCTCTCAAATCCATAGTACAAGGGCAATATAGGTATTTTACACACACAAATAAACTAAAAAATAGCTATTAAATTGAAAAAATTGACATCTGTCGATTTTTGGGTGTGTTTATAGTTTTTAAATAGTATAGTGTTTCTTTATAAGATTATGTGATTTTTCTCTCTCAAATCCATAGTAAAAGGGCAATATAGGTATTTTACATACACAAATAAACTAAAAAATAGCTATTAAATTGAAAAAATTAACAGCTGTCGATTTTTGGGTGTGTTTATAGTTTTTAAATGGTATAGTGTTTCTTTATAAGATTATGTCTAAGATTGGGAATATCTCTAAATTTGTATAATAAATATGGACACGTGGAAACCGAAAATTTTATCCGAAAATCTTATCAAAATTAATCTTATAAGTATAAATAATAAAATAAATTTGTTGTGAATAGTAATTGCCCTTTGCCATGGCAAAGGGTGGAAAAACAACAACAAAATTGCTAGGGCAGACACTATTCACATGAATAGTACTAGTCCTTGCCTCCCCTTCCCAAATGCTCTAAGAGCAACTCCACCCATTTGCCCTTTGCCATGGCGGGGGGGGGGGGGGGGGGCCTAGGGCAGCCACTATTCACATGAATAGTGGTTGCCCTTGCAAAAAGCAATGTGTGTTTCCACCCGTTGCCATGGCAAAGGGCAATTAATTTGGATAATATTTTGGATAAGATTTTTTTTAAAAAAAAAACCTAAAGAATTAACTTTGAGAATATTTCGGATAAGATTTCTTTTAATTATATTTTGTTTGATGTATTGAATGTGTTGAAAATTTTGTGTAGAAAATGAAAAATAATAGAAGGAGAAGAAATTATAAGAGGATTTTGTGTTGAAAATGAAGAAGAATGGTAGGTATTTATAGAAAAACAATTTGGAACTTTTTGGTGAATTTTAAAAAAAAATTAGAATTTTTTTCACATTATTTTTCCCCAAAAAAGCTCAGCCGTTAGATTTGGGAAAAAAAACCCATTGTTGCACCATCACACGCCACGTGGCGCATGACGTCACCTCCCCCTCGGGCTGCAGGTCGGCCGAGACTTGCCTTCGGGCCAGCCCGTCTTCGTGGCCGCCGCCCCCCCCCCCCCCCCCCTCCCCTCCGCAAGCCTCTGTCTGGGCTTACTGCTAGAGTTGCTCTAAGGAGTCAACACTGGAGCATATAGTATTTGTGGAAGACATCAATATATAATTTGAACATAATTAATTAAAATCTTAGAGCAAAACAAAATTCTAGCCTGAGTACATATTGCTAGCTAGTTGATTATTTGAGACAATAGAAATAAAAAATAATAATTAAAATCTTCTGGTAAAATCTTTAGCTTTTTCTTAATAGCACTTGATTCACTAAATTGTCCAAGTTTGTGGATGAAGAACCATGTGGTCTAGTAGCTTCCTCTGCAAGTTTCTTCCACTCCATGACCTTATTTTTCATCTTCTTACCCTTCTCTGCCTCCATTAACTCTTTGACAAGCTTCTCTACCTCATCCCTCTTCACATCATTACTAATCTCCATGCCAATGCCCCATTCATTGCATGTATAGCGACAGTCCATTTGCTGGTCTCCAAAGCATGGCCAACAGAGCATAGGAACTCCTGCAGTAAGGCTCTCAACCGTTGAATTCCAACCGCTGTGCGTTAAAAATCCTCCAACTGATGGGTGGTTAAGGACTTGCTCTTGTGGGCACCACCCAGCTATTAGACTTCTTCCCTTAGTTTCAGCCACAAACTCTGGCGGCAAAATAGCGGATTCTCCAATAACTAGATCAGGTCTAATTACCCAAAAGAATGGAAGCTTGCTATTTGCAAGTCCCCACCCAAACTCTAGAAGCCGTTCTGGTGTCATGACTGCTATACTGCCGAAATTCACATAGACAATTGAGTTTGGTCCCTTGGTGTTTAGCCACTCGAGGCATTCAGTTTCTTCTTTCCATAGACTGTATCCCATTTTCAAAGGGTGTTCTGGTATGTGATTGAGATGCAATTGAAGAGGGCCAACGGTGTACACGCGGGGAGGCATAGATGAGAGAGCATCCAAAACATCTGACTCCAAGGCATCAAAAGTATGAAGAACAACTGCTGAAGCTTCATGAGCTCCATCGGTTCCTTCCATGATGAAGTTAAACATGACATCATCCGGATTTGTGGTTTGCAAGTAGGTTGGGAGATCCCTCAACCGGATATCTCTCATTCCCGGGATCCAATCTATTACGGTGTCCAGATATCCATTTGTGAAACAGCTCTCATCTGCAAGAGACAAATGAAATTCAATTGAAGAAACATTTCATTTGCATGTTTAGAAACAAGGAGTTAAGAGTTAACCATAAGTTAAACAACAATTGCTTCAATTAATATTTATATATTTCACCTTTGAGTGGAGCAAGTCCTTTTTCGACTACAGCGCGAAGTTGTTTGAATCCCATGAAGCTGCAGGCAGCTATAGGATTGAATAGCACTATCGGGGCTCCAATTTCTTCAGCTGCTGTGATTGTGAACGTGGACATGAAACCATCTGAAACTATGCAAGTCACTGGAGGATTGCTGGATGTTTCTATGGCATCATTGTTGAGTTTTAAAAGGAGGGCATGAAAGGGAGCTAAGAAATTTTTTTTGATGGACTCAACAAGCAAAGTGAAATCTTGTGTGGTGTCTTCATTTGAATCCGGAAGGCTATCTGGGATGGCTTCGAACCGAAAATCAGCCAAGCCATCAAGGGAATTGGATCCTAGAGATTTAAGAAAACGCTTGTGATTGAACTCTGTGTTAACAAAGGTTATATGAAAACCTCTATGGTGGAGGAGCTTCGCAAATTTAAGCATTGCCTTTATATGACTTTGAGCAGGAGCTGGAATGCAAACAGCATGTGGCTTAGTAGCTACTTCTGTGGAACCCATCTTAGCTTTTGTGTGTGCATTGCAGTGCCTGCAAATGCAGATTATTTATACAGCAAAAGTAAGCTACTTTTTCAATGTGTCCTGTTTTGGCTCTCTGTTTTTTTCCCTCCACACAAGTCTATATGTAGATAAGATAACCAGAGACCAATTTGTCCTATTTTTCCACCCACCTTATCTTCAACATTTAAAAACAAATTTATCCCTTCGTAAAATTACTTCGAAGGACTTAGCTCTCTTCAAATTTACCCCTATCCTATACGTTTCAAAATACGTTTCAAGAGAAAACTAGAACGCTCAGATGTTATTGATTGACATGATTATATCAAGTCATGCGACATGAAGCTATAAAGTTGTTTAATTTTCATTCAAGTTAATGAACAGAGCAAAATGATTCCACGAGTGAAATAGATACCTAAATCAAACTAATATAAAAAGAAGACAATATTGCTGGCTATCCCATGATTATTCATCTTTTCTCATATTATGACTCTGCCCCGAAGAAACAACAGTAATTAAAAAGTGCCATCACAAAAGCAATACCCTCATCAATTCTTAATTTATTTCCAATTTATCTGTCTTGGCAGGTTAGTATCCCATCAAGAAACAAATGAGAGAATTTGCTTGAATTAATAATTAAAGGGTATGTTAGGAATAATAGTGGGTGGAAAGATAAAATTGTGTTTTTTCAAATTTACATGGTGGGTGGGAAAATAGGACAGAAGGGTGGAAATAACAGCACTCTTGTTTTACAATAATAATGGCTCTTATCGAACTATCATTTTGAAACATTGATTTAAACAACAAAAATGTCACTTAAAATAAGAAATTGACACTCCGCACGCACGCAACATATATGTGTCTTAAAAGGTTAATACTTCTCCTTAAGTAATAAAATACAATACAATAACACGAAGCACCAAAAGACTTGCAAATTTCATTTTTATATTACCAATATTTTAAATCACTTTATTACCAACATTCAAGTGGCATATAAGATTTCTACTATGTTCGCTAGAAGCAAATAAAATTCATCACAATATGAATTGATATATATATATATAGAAATTCTCTTATGCGGACATCCGAAGGTTATCATCGTGCGGACGCCACGTGGGCGATATGAGAAGCAAACTTAGACTCAATTCTTTTAACTCTATTAACTCTATTGGCTCTGATACCAAAAGGGGACTAGGAACTATCAAATAGAAGAACTAATTGAAAAAGGCTTTTTAACTAGTTAACTGCGGAATTATAAAGAATTGAAATTAATGTCTAGACTGAGGAAATAAGATAGAAAGAATAACTAAGTAGTTGACTCGGAAAATAACTTGAGCAACTAAAGAATAAAAAATGGAGAAATAATGAATAAAATAAATTAATGAATAAATGAAAATTGAAATTAAAAGATTAATCATAAATTTAAAAGAAAATGAACGTATGAGAATAAATTGTATAAATATAAAATTATGAGATAACTAAATTGAATTAAATTGAAAATACAAATTATTGAAAATAATCGTAGGCACATAAATTTGAATGTGAAGGGCTTATATTAAACAAAATATAAACACAGAAAATAATATTAATTGAAAATATTATTAACTGTGGAAGCTTGAAGAACAAAGTAAAACTTACAGAAATCTTAGTTCAGAGAAAGCAAGCAATGCCACGCAGGACACTCACACTCCACTCTCACTCACAACTATTGTAGTTGCCTCAGGTCTACAACACTGAGAGAACTTTGACTCAGCTACTTTGTAGGGACTTGCAATAATTTTGGCATTTCTATGATTGATTACTATGGATTCAACCGGGGAGTGAGTACTGGTGACTTTAGTATTATCAGCTTTTTCCCATTTTTCCTGGGTTAAAGTAACTAACTTTTGACTTAAGTATTTGCTTTCTACAAAATCTAGATAAGGTGACTCAAACCTAGTTGCTTTTAGATATTCCTTCCACTCATTGAAAATTTCTTTTCTTTGAGCTTTGGTGAAAGAATCATGATATTTGGCTTTTCTTTCGGCATTTTCAGGGGCTTGGAAATGGGCATCTAACTTCGACCAATGAATTTTAAATGGCTTACTAAGGACTCTTAGTTGGGCATCGCAATTATAAACTTCAAAAGTAGAATCTTGAATATCTAACCTAGTGGGAGACTCTAGTTGTATTGGCTCATGAGGTGCAGTAGGGGCTCTATTGTAACTTGGTTGGACAACTTGTTTGGCCTTTCTTAATTCATTAATTTTAAAATCAATTAAGGCTTTATCGGCTTCTAAATCTCTTTCTGTGATTGAAGATGACTCTGCAGACGAATGTCTGGCAGGAATTTTAAAAGATTGACTAGGCGTTGGTAATTGTTCTAATTGGACTGTGGACTTAACTGGCCTATCAAAACTAATTTTAACCGTACCATCTAAATAAGGTTGAATGTAATCTAAATCGCCTAAATTATGTTGAATCGGCTTAGGAGGACATTCAGTAGTTAAAAACCAATCTTTAGGTAAAATAACATCTGACCACTTAATCATTTTAGGAACTTTGACATTTACATTAGACGTATGACTCTGAATTAAAAGTGTTTGATTCTTTGGGCTTTTACGTAGGGCCTGAAAATTCATATTAGTACCTGTGACTTTATAATAAATTCTGTAAATTAAAGCTAAAGGCTGTGTTCCTGGTAAAACATTATAACCATGAGTTTTTATATTTAAAGTTAAAACTTTTAAAATATGAGAATCACTAAGGCTTACTGTAAAATCTGGATAACAATCAAAATGAACTGGTCCATGGCATAGATTTGACTCAATAATTCCTAAGACTCCTTCTTGGTAATCATTGAATCTAGCATCTATCTTAGGCTTAATAAAATTGCGGCCTTTAAACCTAGTTTGGTTAAAGGTTTAACTGCTACTTGAACTAATCCTATATGCAGAAAATTATTTCCTTCTTTCCTATGCTTCTTAATTGCATCTAAATTAAGTAATTGGCATGTTTCATGTTCTTTTCCTAAGGCATAGACTTGTTCTACTGTCTTAATATGCGTAGTAGACTTGAATGCATTAATTGACCATTTTTGCTTATATATTTCTTTATTAGGGACTTTAGGTATATTCCTATCATTACAATTTAATTTTGAACTAGTTGACTCATATTCTAATACTTCTTCATTAACTATGTCTGGTAATTGGCTTAAACTGGTTCTAGAACTAGAAGAATTAACCGAATTGGTTCTAAATAGATGACTCATTTTGCTTACGTGTTTAATTTAAATCAACTAAATTAGAAAGACTCTTACATGACTTCTAAAATAGAAAGACTCTTGGGTAACTCCTAAGACTGACTCTAAGATACCTATGGACCTATGGGCTACTCTCTCTCTCTCTCACCTTCTCGTGTCTAACCGCTCATGCCTCTACTTGGGACTTACTGTTTGGTAAAAAGGTCTCACCTTACGGACTCTTGAGAGAGGGGAACCTAAGGAACTAGATAACTCAAAGAAGACTTAGAAGTAACTTTAGAGGCTTACGAACCTAGAAGAAATTTGGGAGACTTGCTAACTCAGCAAACTTAAATCAGCCACTTGGGCGATATGAGTAGCAAACTTAGACTCAATTCTTTTAACTCTATTAACTCTATTGGCTCTGATACCAAAAGGGGACTAGGACCTATCAAATAGAAGAACTAATTGAAAAAGGCTTTTTAACTAGTTAACTGCGGAATTATAAAGAATTGAAATTAATGTCTAGACTGAAGAAATAAGATAGAAAGAATAACTAAGTAGTTGACTCGGAAAATAACTTGAGCAACTAAAGAATAAAAAATGGAGAAATAATGAATAAAATAAATTAATGAATAAATGCAAATTGAAATTAAAAGATTAATCATAAATTTAAAAGAAAATTAACGTATGAGAATAAATTGTATAAATATAAAATTATGAGATAACTAAATTGAATTAAATTGAAAATACAAATTATTGAAAATAATTGTAGGTCATATCGCCCATGTATTTTTTACTATCCCCTTCATGCTTTCCTCTCTATTTACAATGACATTAGCACGATAATAACGTGCGACCATCCAAATGAGAGAATAACTATATATATATAAAATAAGCACAACAAATCAAGAAAGAAACATATTTCACTCCTAAACTTGGGACATTGTCTTGCTGCGTCTGCGTACACATGCAATTTTATATATGCCTCCTAAGAAACAATACAATCTGAACACCTGAAGGTAAATTTTTCTGAATGAATGGGCAAAATGTTGTTTGCCCATGGACTAAAACGGAAGTAGAAGACTTTTTCCAAGGTGAATGTGTTGAAAGCAGAGTGAGAGGGCAAACTTTGGTCCAATAATATATTTGAGAGCAAGTATGGACTACACGTCGTACACGGTAGATTTGTTGACTGTTGACCTTCTATAGCAGTCTAGCTAGTCGTTTAAATTTACAACAATTAAATCGAAATTTCTAATTTGGGACTAGTGTTTGAGAAGCATTACTTTATATTATGTGACATTGTGAATGGTGTTGACTAAACAAGCGAAAAGGAAAAAAGAGGAAATGGAAAATCAAAAGGCTATGAAGACTAAGCAGAAACTACATAAAAGATGCATGGAAATTTCCAATGGCTAGTGCTTAAACTCACCATGTCTCCTAATCGCTAAATGTTATTACTTTTTAATTATACATATAGCGACTAATAACTTGCAGCAATGCTATCTATCTATAAATATCGAAGTACTATTCTTTTAATTTATTTCGTGACAAATTATTATTTTAATTTATATGTTAAATGATTTTCAAAGAGTTATAAAGTTGATGGAGTTTAATTGAATTTAATTGAATTTGACTGAATTCTACTATTTTCACATAGATTTTGACTAAATTTGTGGGTGATGGTGGTTTAAGAGTGATGACGGTGGTGATGATGGTGGTTTGTGGGTGATGGTGGGGAAGGCAGTAGTGGAGGAGGTGGGGGTGGTAGTGACGGTGGCGATGGGAGTGAGGCGGTGGAGGTGGTGGTGGTTAAGAATTAAGATAAATTGAAACATTAAAGAACAAATAAAGTAGTTGAGAGCTAAAATATAAAGTGAAAGCAACACCACCATATTTTCAGGCAAAGCATTATTGCAATTAGGTCCTTTTCTTTTCATTATTTTGTCAGCACTTGCACTCGTTCAACATGACTCTGTTTGGTCTGTTCTTTCTTCTGGTCTATGACGGAAGTAGAAGACTTTTTCCAAGGTGAATGTGTTGAAAGCAGAGTGAGAGGGCCAACTTTGGTCCAATAATGTATTTGAGAGCAGGTATGGACTACACGTCGTACACGGTAGATTTGTTGACTGTTGACCTTCTATGGCAGTCTAGAGAATCGAAATTTCTAATTTGGGACAAGTGTTTGAGAAGCATTACTTTATATTACGTGACATTGTGAACTTTGTTGACTAAAGAAGCGAAAAGAAAAGGAAAAAAGGAAATGGAAAATCAAAAGGCTATGAAGACTAAGCAGAAACTACACAAAAGATGCATGGAAATTTCCAATGGCTAGTGCTTAAACTCACCATATATATAGCGACTAATAACTTGCAGCAATGCTATCTATGTATAAATATCGAAGTACTATTCTTTTAATTTATTTCGTAACAACTTATTATTTTAATTTATATTTTAAATTATCTTAAAAGAGTTATAAGGTTGATGGAGTGTAATTGAATTTAAGGTAATTTAGGTTTTAGCCACAAAAAAAAATTTCACTTTTGGAAAAAGCTAAAACTTTTTCGAAAATGACAGAAAAACCTCTCAACTTTCACACCAAAGACATGCAAATGTAAAGGATTCCTTAGGAAATCCAAAAATAAATAAGGGCAATTTTGTCCATTTTGGCTTCTTTTAAAAAATTTCTCTCTCCTTTGGCTGAATTCTACTAACTCCACATAGATTTTAACTGAATTCGTGTATAGATTTTAACTGAGTTTGTCAGGGGTTTAAGAGTGATGGTGGTGGCGATGATGGTGGTTTGTGGGTGATGGTGGGGGAGGGGGTGGTTTAGTGACGGTGGCGATGGGAGTGAGGTGGTGATGAAGGCAAATCATTATTGCAATAAGGTCCTTTTCTTTTCATTATTTTGTCAGCACTTGCACTCGTTCAACATGACTCTGTTTGGTCTGTTCTTTCTTCTGGTCTAACGCCAAGTCAACTTAGATAAAGGGTTATAGAACTTTGATTTGAAATATATACTAATTAACTTTAATTATACCTCAAACGTTCTGGTTTTGTGTTGAGATATTGAGACACATATGGATGTTAGTCATGCTCTGAATTTCTTCTCAAATTCTTATGAGCTTCCAAGGATTTGATATGTTGGCAAGGGTGGGTGGTGGCTGTCTTGGCTTCATTCACAAAATTTAAATTTCCACAAATTAAAGTGACAGGTGCAACCGAGATAAGAATCAAATGAAAGAAAAGAGGATTTCGGAAATTTAACCATGTAATGAGTGTAGGTGTCTTTCGAACTTGAATCTGCACTTTTAATCACGACTTTTATTGATTAAATTATACAGTGGTTCTGATATAGACTTGATGTGGATTCAGTGGCGGTTCTAGGATTCAAAAGCTAGTTGGGCAAAACTTACATACTAAACTCGACAGTAGAGTGAATTTCATGATAAACATAAAAAGATACACCTAGTGAGGGGGACATAATGAGCCTTACCTTCAAATGCATCTCAATCCTTCAATAAAAGTTCAACAAATACAAAAGCTAAAACTAAAACCAAAAGTAAATGCAATGCAATACAAAACAACACTATTTAAATCTAAAATTTAACCATGTGAGGCTTGGAACTCTTAAATTCCTCAATTATCGATGCATTATCGATATTATTAGTAAACTCTCTTTCAATGTAACGAGCACCCATATGAAGAACATCAACACCATATAGTTCACAAAATGATACCACCCTAATTAATTTCAACAAAATCCCAAAATTATAATTCATCCCAAATTAAACCCTAAAATACTTAATTTTAAATTAAAACTATAATTAAAGATATATAGCAAAGGAGAGAATGAGAATAATATTTTTTGTTGACAAAAGGAGAGGAGAAGATGTTGTTGCTAAGTTGCCCACCCAAGATAATAGAAGATGTAGCCAATAGAGGGAGAATTTGACCCCAAAAAAAAAAAAAAAAAAGAAGAAACTTGTTGTTGTCGGGTAGCAAAGAGATAGAGAGAAACAAGAAGTCTAATACCCAAAAGAGAAGGAGAGAGAAGATATGGGACCATATAGATGGGCAACATATAAGTACGGTTTGCTTTTAATTTTTTTAAATTTTGAAATGGGCTTATAACACATGTAGGTAATTTTTTTGTTGTTGATAAATTTGGGCTGGGCAGGTACCGAGCCTGCCCTGTGCATAGCACCGCCCTTGTGTGGATTGATGCTATTAATGGCTATATATATGCAAATTTTAATTCTCATGTGAGTTATTAGAGAACAATTCAATTTTCACAGTCCCGTTACTCTCAATTAGATGAATCCTCCGAGAGTGCTTGTGTGAGAATATGCCCACCTCCAAGCTCATTCAAAATATTATCCTTCCTTCTTTGTGGCCAGGAGCAAGCCGAACACTAAACGGGGATTAATCCCACCCTTCAGGTGTGGGGACACTTCGTGGTATTTACCAATATATATATTATCCTTCTTTTAACTTCACATTTAATCGTCACTAATTTCATGAGGGAGATGAGAAGAAGATTTTATTTTTATGTCATATTTTATAGTGAGTAAAGTAGTGGGTTGTTTCTACCATATTGAAAGATGCTACTTACAACAAACCAACCTACCAAAAATCATCAGCACCTTCGGGCTTCAATCCAGGCAAGACTTGCCCGTGGGCTTGCCCAGGTTGGTGGGACCCTCCAATTGCCCGGGCCTCTTCTCTGACGCTGGAATCGTTTTGGGCTAGCCCGGGGGGCCTTTAGCCCGGTTTTGGTCATACACTGGACTTGGCTTAAGGAGTCAACACTGGAGCATATAGTATTTGGGGAAGACATCAATATATAATTTGAACATAATTAATTAAAATCTTAGAGAAAACAAAATTCTAGCCTGAGTACATATTGCTAGCTAGTAACATAAGTTTTATAGGCCTGAGTACATATTGCTAGCTAGTTGATTATTTGAGACAATAGAAATAAATAATAATAATTAAAATCTTCTGGTAAAATCTTTAGCTTTTTCTTAATAGCACTTGATTCACTAAATTGTCCAAGTTTGTGGATGAAGAACCATGTGGACCAGTAGCTTCTTCTGCAAGTTTCTTCCACTCCATGACCTTACTTTTCATCTTCTTACCCTTCTCACCCTCCATTAACTCTTTGACAAGCTTCTCTACCTCATCCCTCTTCACATCATTACTAATCTCCATGCCAATGCCCCATTCATTGCAAGTATAGCGACAGTCCATTTGCTGGTCTCCAACGCATGGCCAACAGAGCATAGGAACTCCTGCAGTAAGGCTCTCAACCGTTGAATTCCAACCGCTGTGCGTTAAAAATCCTCCAACTGATGGGTGGTTAAGGACTTGCTCTTGTGGGCACCACCCAGCTATTAGACTTCTTCCCTTAGTTTCAGCCACAAACTCTGGCGGCAAAATAGCGGATTCTCCAATAACTAGATCAGGTCTAATTACCCAAAAGAATGGAAGCTTGCTATTTGCAAGTCCCCACCCAAACTCTAGAAGCCGTTCTGGTGTCATGACTGCTACACTGCCGAAATTCACATAGACAACTGAGTTTGGTCCCTTGGTGTTTAGCCACTCGAGGCATTCAGTTTCTTCCTTCCATAGACTGTATCCCATTTTCAAAGGGTGTTCTGGTATGTGATTGAGATGCAATTGAAGAGGGCCAACGGTGTACACACGGGGAAGCATGGATGAGAGAGCATCCAAAACATCTGACTCCAAGGCATCAAAAGTATGTAGAACAACTGCTGAAGCTTCATGAGCTCTATCGGTTGATTCCATGATGAAGTTAAACATGACATCATCCGGATTTGTGGTTTGGAAGAAGGTCGGGAGATCCCTCAACCGGATATCTCTCATTCCCGGGATCCAATCTATTACGGTGTCCAGATAGCCATTTGTGAAACAGCTCTCATCTGCAATAGACAAATGAAATTCAATTGAAGAAACATTTCATTTGCATGTTTAGAAACAAGCAGTTAAGAGTTAACCATAAGTTAAACAACAATTGCTTCAATTAATAGTTTTATATTTCACCTTTGAGTGGAACTAGTCCTTTTTCAACTACAGCGCGAAGTTGTGTAAATCCCATGAAGCTGCAGGCAGCTATAGTGTTGAACAGCACTATCGGGGCTCCAATTTCTTCAGCTGCTGTGATTGTGAACGTGGACATGAAACCATCTGAAACTATGCAAGTCACTGGAGGATTGCTGGATGTTTCTATGGCATCATTGTTGAGTTTTAAAAGGAGGGCATGAAAGGGAGCTAAGAAATTTTTTCTGACGGACTCAGCAAGCAAAGTGACATCTTGTGTGGTGTCTTCATTTGAATCCGGAAGGCTATCTGGGATGGCTTTGAACCGAAAATCAGCCAAGCCATCAAGGGAATTGGATCCTAGAGATTTTAGAAAACGCTTGTGATTGAACTCTGTGTTAACAAAGGTTATATGAAAACCTCTATGGTGGAGGAGCTTTGCAAATTTAAGCATTGCCTTTATATGACTTTGAGCAGGAGCTGGAATGCAAACAGCATGTGGCTTAGTAGCTACTTCTGTGGAACCCATCTTAGCTTTTGTGTGTGCATTGCAGTGCTTGCAAATGCAGATTATTTATACAGCAAAAGCGAGCTACTTTTTCAATGTGTCCTGTTTTGGCTCTCTGTTTTTTTCCCTCCACGCAAGTCTATATGCAGATAAGATAACCAGAGAGTGAGAAGAAAGCTGTCAGACAAGTTGAGGTGAGAAGAAGCAACGTGGAACTGGTATCTTCTATTGGCCTAATTTATTTTGTATCAATATTCCAGGAACATCATTAATTCGATGCAATTATTTTGGTTGAGTTAGTTGGATGCATTATTTTTTGCAAAATTGAATATCTGAGCATAGGGTTTAGGGTATTTATTATTTCAGTTTATGGTTGTGAAAGTAGCTGGGATATTGAATGTTGGTGTTGACATCGGACAAGCCTTTAACACAAGCGGGTTTTGAAGTCACGCCCTGAATAAAAGTTGAGGCCTTGCAAATCAACACAACTAGGAACATCTACGTGTCAACAATTTGCTCACTCGGTATATATATAACATTTGTTAAACATATATTATACACATAAAAAAAATCGGGGCCTCTCAAAATCAGGGGCCCTGTGCTGTGGCACCACTTGCACACCCTCAGGGCCACCCCTGCATCTACCACAAAGAGTTCAATTCTCATTCTTTTTCTGCTCTGAATAAGAAAATGAAAAAAAAAAATCATTTCAATACCTGCATCATAAACTTAGATATATATATTGTTACATCACTAATAGTCTTATCTTTTAAATCTTTTTGAATTTATACACTCATGTTGGTCAAGTATTTCAAAATGTTCAGGAGATTCTGCTCAAGTCTCCAACTAACCTACTTAAAAACTGCAATATGTCTTGCAAAGAAGCCTATTCCGGCACCTGTTTGCCTATCGAGAAACCAAGAGCTGCTAACATCCCTCTCCGATTTGAATGCTTGAGATTTTACGAAATGCGGGTAAATGCATACTTTCTAAATGCAGAGCTGGGGATCCGATACTATATACTAGAAACACATGCTTCACTTATAATCTATAAAATGATTAAGGTTTTTAAAATTAATATAATCATTGTACACATAAGTGTATATTAGTCTCCTTGCCTATAGAACTAAATACTAAACCTACAGATTAGTTTGTATTATCATAAAAATCATAATAATTCCTATAATAAATTATTGGTATATCTTTGAACAAGTTTTGTAATTAACTAATTAACAACTCGGTCCTAGTTCAAATTTCCCTCGTTTGCTATAAAGAAAGAAAAAAAAATCGGTTATATATATGTATAGTTAGTAAACTTTTTGGAAATTGTTAACTGACAAGATTTTGAAGAAATTTCTTAATGTAATAAAATCAATTTAGTTTAGCCTTGTTCTACTGGAACAAGATAGCAAGAAAGAAGAAAATAAAAAAATAACTATGTAAGCTTCTAGTCTTCAACAACATGACCAAAAGTAGGTAAGTTATATAGGAAATTTAGCAAAAAACCCAAAAGAAGCAAGCAGCTTATAAAAACACCCAAAAACTTTTCAAAATGACGAAAAAACCATTATCTTTAGCATCAAAGACATGCAAGCCCCTAGGTCTCTCTCTTCCGTAAAAGACCAAAGCAACATGTGAAGGCTTGTCCTTTTCCAGCAGCAGCAGTAACAGTATCAGCACCAGCACAGTAACAGTGCCAGCAGCAACAACAATGTAGCAGTCCATATTTTCAAGAACTTTGTTTGTACATGAGAGTCTGAAATAGTCATGTGAATTTTTTGGATTGTATATTGTGTGCATGTGAAGTACATATGAAGGGAAAAAGAGAGTTCAGAAAGAGAGATAGTATCATATAGAGATAGAGAGGTTTCTCCTCTCATCCTTAGCCGATCTTAGTAGAGTCGGTGAAAATGGTGTATATAGCTTGTAACTCCGAAGAAGAGAAGTACGAAATACCAGAGAAGAAAAAATCTCTGTACTTTCCTCCTTCAGTTTCAATAAATAAAACTCTCTTTGTTCATATAATCTCTCTCATTCTCCATACATTTCAAACACTGTTAATACTGTCAACCACCGTTAATATCTCCGACCACTGTTAATACCCGGCTATAACAGTAGTTCCAGCAACATAAGCAATTAAGTAAGTTTCTTTTACCTTTTTATTTTTGGTTTTCTTAGTCGACTTCTTGTCCAAAACAGGGAAACACTTTTATAATTATGTTATTATCTTGCTAAACTGACGATCAATACTTTGTTTGAGCACTTGGTCATGTTTTGTATTTGCCATAATGATAATTGGATGTCTGTCAGGGAACCTCTGAGTTCTGCTCCATAGCCCTTTAAGTTGGCGTCCTTGCAGTTCCATGTTCTAGTTCCATGTTCTAGGCATGGTGTCTAGTTGTTATCTTGGCTTTTAGAAACCTTGACCGAGCCCCGCATCGAATTTGGTATTAGAGCTTTAGTTTAGCACCTTAATAATATGATTATGATAGTAAAGTACCTTGAGGACAGAAGTCAATCAACACAACTGATAAAAACCAACGTTTTATAATCTGTTAAAATTTTGTTAAGAACAGTAAACCCTTTGCATGTTTGGCCCTTGGTGGACATCTATTAGAATAAAAGAAAGGATACAAGAATTAAAGAAACAAAAAATTGAATACCAAAGAGAAATTAGGAACTTAGAAGAATTAATAAAATTACCAGAAGTAGGAAATTATCCTAGAAGAAAGTTAGAAGTACAGAATAGAATAACAAGGAACCAATATCATTTAGAAGTCTATAAAGAATCCATAGAAGCATTTCAAGACCATTTAGGCATCTTAAAAGAAAAAGGTAGACTTAGATAAATTTATATGACAGAGTACCTTAATCTAGAAATTAGTGAACAACAAAAGAAAAAATTAACTTTAGATAACAACACATTAGTTTGTTATTTTCCACAGAAAGAACACAAACATCTATTACATAGTAGTAACAGTCCCTTAGAAAATAGCATAGTTGACCTTTTAATTAGTCAAGCAGAAAGTGTAAAATTTGAACATAATAAACATAGTAGAATAGTTCAACAGTTACTAGAATATTTTCAGAAAAATTCCCTAAAAACAATTAGACAAAACTTAGACTATATAACATCTCAATTAGAAGATAATAATAGGGATATTCAAAGATTTCCTAGCAAGAAAGAAATCAAAGACCTCATAGATCTTATAGATAGTAAGCCAAAACAAATAGAGCTTCAGTCATTAGAAATTATTGAGCAATTAAAAATAGAAGTACAAAAAATACAAATAGTACAAAAAACATTAACTGAACAAGTAGAAAAGTTGCATAGTAAAATAGATAGGCTTTTAGTTTAATGACATATTCAAAAATTAATAATAAATATATCAAAGCTTTAAAAGAAGTTGGTGAACTAGATAAAGAACCAGTAGGTCTTACAGAATTCACAACATCTGTAGCAAGTAGTAATATCCCTATAAGACAAAATAATTTAATTATCCAATTAATTTTAAATCTAGCTGAAAAAGTAGATCAATTAGAAGAACAGATAACATAAATTAATCAAATAGTGCACAAAACCACTTCTACACTACCTAAAGACTTAGTTGATAAATTAGAAAATTTAACCTTAGGAAATAATCCTTATAAAAGAAAAAGTAGAATAAATCCCTTTGATAATAGTAAATGGAACTCTTTAGAAGAAAAGGAAAAGAAATAGTTAGAACAGAAGATATATACCCTAGTGAACAAGAAGCACAAGAATTTCTTAGAAAAGGTTTTGAAAAATCTCAAAAAAATAAATATAATTTATATCAATTAGGAAGATTTGAAAATAGACATAGTATTGTGAGTAGCATTAGTCAACATGAAGTAAGTTGTATAGATAAAGAAGTAACTCTTAATTTACTTAGTAACACAGCAATAGAACATCTTAGAAAATCACACTATCAACAAATTCATATAGGAACAATTATGATAGGAATAGCTGGACTCACAAGAGCACAAGTAGGAACTAAAGCATTAGTATACATATATGATGACAGATGGGATAACCATCAGCAAGCAGCTATAGCTACAGCAGAAGTAGATCTTAGCACAAACCTAGCAGTCATAGGATGTATTCCTAATTATGTCATGAATATTAGAGAATTTAGTAAACATATTAAAATTAGCATAAGAACAAAAAATTATAATATGAAAGGTGAATATAAAAATTTAAGTATTAGTCTTATGTATGTAGGAAAAATTTCAGATACCTATAATTACAAATTTAATGTAGAATTCCAAAATTTAGTACAAACTTTTGGTAGTAAACATGTTAATATGATAGAAGCAAAACCAGTAGATAATAGCTTTTTAGAAGGAACAGAATGGATTTTACCCAATTTACAAGTAGCAAAAAATAGACAACCTGATAAAGCACAAATTTTTGAAAATCGTGTAGGTGAAGCAATAGTAAGATTTACTAATTATAAACAAATAAATGATATAGAGGACTTAGAGAGTGAATTAGACGATGAAGTACATATGGCATTTGATAATTTAGAAATAAATATGATTGAGCATAATTTTGATAATATAGTTGATAAACTCATAGACGACATAGATAATTTAGATGAAGAAGAATATATAGAAAAATATAAAACTTATGATTTAGGATTACATAGATTATCAGATAGTGAAATGAAAGATTTAATTTTAAATATAGGATTAGAACATATTTTAGGAGAAAAAGAATATCAAAATATGTTAATTGAAGTAGAATGCATGCCAGTAGAAGACCAATATAGTTCAACTGGACCATCCGTAACCCCTGCAAGTAGAACAGACCAGCAAAATCTTAGGCAAACTAATGAACCATATAGAGAAAATAATGAAGAAACCGGTAGAAGTACACAAGATAGAAGTGCTTTTCAACAAGAAACATTTGGAATAAGAAAAAATAGGATCCCTTATAAAGGAATTGAACAAATTAGTTTAGCAGGAAATATATTAAACTTAGATCATGTAGACCCACAAGATTGGGAAAAAACTATAGAAAGATGGGAAAAATGATGTGTACATGCAGCATTAATGTTAGATTTTAGTAATAATAAAGATATGTTAGATTACTTTGAGCATACTTTAGACGGAATGGTTTTTGATTATTTTCAAGCATGGAAAACTAAAAATCCAAGAGAACATCAAGCAGCAAAAGAAATGTTTAATATAGATGCATTTGTTAAATTAATTAAATATGAATTCTTAGATCATAATAGATTAGATGGTAGAAATGAACAAGAACAAATTAGAGCCATAAGAAATTTAGAACAATTACAAATCTGTGATTTACAATATATTAGTGAATATACTTCAGATTTTTTCAAGTATTTAGGTAGAACAGGTAGAATTGATGATCTTAATTTATTAGATACTTATATGACAAAAATTAAAGGACCAATAGGAGAAAGAATTTGGAATGAATGGCAAAAACACCCTAGGAAACTAGATGTATCCATAGGAGCAAGATTACAACATGTATACGATATATTACGATCAGAATGTAGTCAAATAAAAGCAAAAAGACAAATTAGAAAACAGTTTTACATGAGCTGTAAAAATATAGATTTACCTAAACAATATGGATGTCATAGAAAACTTAGACAGAAAAAGCCATATAGAAAGAGTTATAGAAAATATAGACCTTATAAACAACAAAATAAGAATTTTAGAATCCAACCTTCAAAAACTTTTAGAAGAAGAAAATGTATCCCTAAACAATTTAGGAAAAGAACAAATAAACCATGGATTAGAAAGTATAAAGTACCTAATAAAAGTACATGTAAATGTTATCTTTGTGGTGAAGAAGGACATATTAGACCCAAGTGTCCCAAATTAGGAAAGCAACCTAGAGAAAAAATACAATTAATCGAGCAATTTCAACTAGAAGATGATGAAGACTTAGAATCAATTTATAGTATAGATGATAATTTAAGTGATAATGAAAGTATTTATAGTGTTAATGCCTTAGACTCAGAGTCAGAATCAGATTACTCTAGTAATTCCGATAGTGACTTAGATGAATATATGTGTATGTTTGAAGAACAAACAGAGCATGAAGAATTTAAATATGTTAATTTAGGATGGCCTCAAGAGTGTAATCAATGTAAGAAAATAGTAGTAGAAAAATATTACACTAAGACAGTAGTTTATTGTAAACCTTGTTTTTATAATAGATCAATAGAAATAAATACAGTTGAAATAATAGAAAACAATAACCAAAAGAATAGTTGTCCTAGTTTAGAAAAACAAAAGACTAGTTCATTAATAACAATTAATAGTGAATTAGAATTATCGAAAGAAAATAAAATTCAAACAATAGCTATGATAGATACAGGAAGCACAAAAAATGTAATAAAAGAAGAGTTAGTCCCAGAACAGTTTAGGCAAAAATTAGCTAGACCAGTAAGAATTATACAGTTTGATACAAGACCTGTATACTTAACACACTGTATTAATAATATACCAATTAGAATAGAAAGACAACAGTTTAATTTACCCTTAACCTTTATATCCCCAGTAGGATCATATCCCTTTATCTTAGGATTAAATTTCTTAAAAAGTTTACAAGGAGGATTTTTATATACACCTCCAGACATCACCTTTTTTAAGAAAGGTATAACCACAACTGATCAAAGTAATATATTAGAATCTTACAATAGTATTAATATAGAAGAACAAAATTTTAAATACTATAATATGGAAGAATTAGAAGAAATAAATGAAGAAAAGATAGATGAACAAAATAATCTAGAATATGATGATATAATATTTGATCATGAGTATCCAATTGTAGGAGAAATAAAGTCTTTAGAAATTAAGCAAATAGTTAGACCAAAGAATTTAGAAGAATTATTACAATTAGCTGAACAAACTAGAATCATAGGAGAAGATCCCCAATTACATTGGAATAAGAATAAGATATTAGCAAAATTAGACATTATTAATCCAGACTTAACAATTAAAACTGCAGATATGCCTTGTAATTTATTAGATAAGCAAGAATTTGAACAACAAATAAAAGAACTTTTAAACTTAAAAGTAATTAGACCCTCAAAATCTAGGCATAGATCAGCAGCCTTTGTAGTTAGAAAACACTCAGAACTTAAGAGAGGTAAAGCTCGAATAGTGTATAATTATAGGAGATTAAATGATAATACTTATGAAGATAAAGATGAACTTATGAATAAAATCCAAGAAAGTAAATACTTTAGTAAATTTGATTGTAAATCAGGATTTTGGCAAATTAAATTAGCAGAAGAGTCAATCCAATGGACAGCATTTACTTGTCCAGAAGGACATTTTGAGTGGCTTGTAATGCCATTTGGATTAAAAAATGCACCATCGATCTTTCAAAGAAAGATGGATCAAATCTTTAAGAAGTATGATAATTTTTGTAGTGTATATGTAGATGATATTCTAGTTCATAGTAAAAACAAAAATGAACATAGAAAACATTTAGAAATTATTTTGAAAGAATTTATTGATAATGGTATAGTCATAAGTAGAAATAAAGTAGAACTTGAAAAACAGGATATAGAATTCTTAGGGATGTATATTAAGTCAGGAACTATACAATTACAAGAGCACATAACTAAAAAAGTATTAGAATTTCCAGATAAACTAGAAGATAAAAAGCAATTACAAGCATTTTTAGGTTTATTAAATTATGCTAGAAGTTTTATCCCTGATTTAGGAAGAAAGATTGCAGCATTACATAGTAAAACTAGTAAAACAGGTCAAAAATATTTTAATAGTGAGGATATTAAATTAGTTCAAAGCATTAAACAAGATATAACTCAGCTTAAACCTTTAGCATTACCATTAGATAATAATTATAAAATAGTTGAGACAGATGCATCATCAATAGGATGGGCAGGAATTTTATATCAAAAGAAACATAAAGAAGAACCAAAATCTGAAGAAAAAGTTTGTAGATATGCATCAGGAAAATTTAATGATATACAAGCTAGACTTCCAGCAACTGACTCAGAAATATTAGGAGTCATTAACTCCCTTGAAGTATTTTCATTATTTTTACATAATGAGATATTTACTATTAGAACAGATTGTCAGAATATTGTTTCACATTATAATAAAATTACTACTAATAAACAAGCAGCCCGAAGATGGGTCAATTTTGTTGATTCTATTACAGGAAATGGATTTAGACCGATATTTGAGCATATTAAAGGTACGGATAATACTTTAGCAGATATCTTATCACGCAATATTTTGGACCATCATCATCTTGCAGCAAAAATAGTGGTACACCATCACAAGGTGGTGTAGGGGCCTTTTCCTTCCGGCAGCAAGTGGGCTGGACTGATGAAGTTGTCCCCTTTGTTTGAGTTCGAAATTAAGCCCCAAAATGCTTCGAAAGGGCAGCAGAGCCTTAGGAAGTATTTTGGTTATCTTCTCCAACAAAAACAACAGAAAGTTACAGATAATTTCTTCATATTCACAGATGAACTTTTGGGCTTAGCATGAGGGGCATGTGGCATGAGAGCAAAGTTATCATGGGTTTAGCACTTTTGGAAAGAGAAAGTTTGTGGGTTCCTATGAAGGTCAGAGGTTCTAATGGAAGAGAGGAGAGGTTCTAAGGAGGAGAGTTTTGGGTGGTTTTCGTAGCTTCCGGCAGCTCGACAGTGACTCTGTCAGAGCTGTAGCAATTTTGCCAAAGCGTGGGAGATGGAGGAAATGGGCTAGCAAAGCACGAAAATTGGCTGGGTTTGCAAGAGAGAAAGCTTGCTCTCTGAAGATTGTGGGTTGTGTTGTGTTGGGTAGAAGAGGCCCTATTTATAGTTGTTTGGGTTTGCTCTTCTTCAAGAAACCCTAATGGTTTCTTCCTAACTTAGCTAGGTTTTCTTCTTCCTTTCTTCTCTTCCTTCTTGACTTATCTCATGTTGGCAAAGCCAATCCTGCCAAATCCACAAAATCAGAGATTTTGTGTGCTCCAAGCCTCTTCCAGCGGCGGCCTCAGAAGGGAGCTCCCCTTTTTCACCCATCTTCTTCCTCCTCTTTCTTCCTCTTTCCATGGCTAAGTCTGATGAAGGAAAGGAAGCGACTGTACCCGTTGGTTTGAGGGGTGGCATCCTCCCTTGCATGCTAAAATCCCTTGGTTTCTTGGATTCTTATACTTGGAACTAGTTCCCAGCAGCCACCATGTGCAGATTTCCAACGTTGGTTTTGTGGTTTTGGCTCAAAACTGAGTGCTAGAGTCTGAGCTGGTTTTCATCCTAATTATGTTGGCTTTTTAACCACATGATCTATCCAATGGATAGGATATTTTGATCAAGTGTTGGGCTTTTTAGTTGGCTTGGGGCAATGGGCTTATTTTGGCTAGTTTATTCTAATTGGGTTGATGGGCTATTTTGGTTGGTTTATTCTAATTGGGCTATTTTGGTTGAGGCAATGGTCCATCTCCTTTCTTGTGCTTACCCATGCTTGGGCCTAAGGAAATGGGCTTGAGTCCCGAGGCCCCCAAGTGACCCGAGACTTCCATTTCCCGACCCATCGATGGGCCCCATGATAACTTGTTACCATCCATACCACAACCCACTCAAGCAAGCCCCGGGCATTTGAGTGGCTTGGGCCCACTTAAGCTTGTAGCGTGACGTGTTGCTTATTTGCTTGGCGTGGCATGTGTGCAAGCGCGTATGACGAACTTTCGCGTGCCCTAATCGCGCTTCTCCTCGGTAAGGTATTGCATTGGGCTGAGAATTTATTTGGGCCGAACCGTGGATTTTTTGGGCCTCAACATTAGCCCCCTTGATTATTGGGGCCATGAATGTGTATTGAAATGGTCCGAATAATCAATTTCCAGCCCAAAATAAATTGCAGTCGCATGGCATGGCATGGGTTTAGGAACAACTTAAGGATGACTAGTTAAGTGTCTCTGAAATTACAGCCAGGTTTTTTCCGGGAAGGTTGGAGGGGTCACGATGGTCCCTCTTAAAATCCAATCCTTCTTAAACACCGAGGGTGTTGCCTTGAAGAACTTTCCTAGACACTGTAATTTTGGAGGTCACTCACTAGAATTACCAAGAGTTGACCTATTTTGTGGCATGACCTAGAAGAGAATGCTTGGTGGATTAGCTTAGCTTGCATGACTTGTTTGCTTGAGTGACTAGAGAGGCTTGATTTTGCATGATTGTGTGCTTGGATGTTTGGCATTGGCGTATACGCTTGATTTTAGCTTGTATGCTTGGATGCTTGGCATTGGCTAAGGTAGCATGGTTTGATATGGCTTTTGGGACATTTAGCATGGTGGATGTCATTTGACAATAGCCAGACGTGCTAGTGGACGGTGGGGATCCAATCTTGGAGTTGCGGATGCAATGGGTTTGGATTCACCATTGTGTTTGGGTTCACGGCACCAGCCTCCGAACACCTTGAATTTTAGCGGACAAAACTTCAGTGAAGGTGATAGCGTGCGACATGATGGCTAGATATTGGAAGAATACTTGAAATATGGCATGTGCTGGAATGATGTTTGAAATAAGGCAGGTGCTGGAAATTCTTTGCTTGTGGAGTAGATGCTGGCAATGCTTTACTTAATGTGGAATAGGTGCTGGAAAAACGTGACTTGGCTTGGCCCTCACGTGGGCAAAATTGTGTTGCCCCTTCCTTTTGAATTTTTTATTTGCAAGTGGCTGCTCTCTTTTTTCTTTCATTCAGCATGACATCTTTATTTTCTAATTTTCTTTCACTCTTCTTTCTTCTTCTTCTTCAAGACCCAAACCCGTGGGTATTGTACATCAGTACATAAGTCATATTTCGGAAGCTCGGATCAGAAAACTTCCTTGATGAAAGTTGTTCATCTGCTCGAGTACTATAGCCTGTAAAATTTGCAGAATTTTTTGAATTTTTCTGATGCCTCAAAGTTGGTCTGTAACTTCTGTATTCACCCATGGCTGGTGAGTTTCTGCAGATTCGGCTTCTATCTGTGTTTTTTACTTCCGATGCTCAGATCATTGCGCTTGCTTCACAAAATTTACTCGAAATTATGTTGTTGATAACCTACCCAAAATTGGGGATCATCCAACCATTGTAGTGTTCTCTACCCTCATTTTTCTGAAGCATGTTCATGATTGATGTTGATGTCTTTGTTGCGTGTTTGTTTTCCATGTTTGCATGCTTGAGTTCCTCTGTATTTCCTAGAATTTGTGAACTAGAAACCGAGCTTCTGGTTTAGGATTCTAGCTTGGTGATAAACGGGAGTCATACAAGCTCACTTGGGTAATGCATGCCAAGTGTTTGTGAAAATATCTCAAAGTAGTTTGTTGGCTGTTTTTTGAACTTTTGAAATGTTTCTTTTCGAATCTGAGTTGGAGCTTTTGAGACATAAAATTGGACTTCTCAATGGCTATTTTGGAATTGGTCTTGCGTCATTTGAAGAAAAATGAATTTTTAGTGGAATTTCAAAGTAAGGGCTAAGCTGGCTGGAACTGTGCAGTTCCTGCGGCATGGGCTGTTTTAAGAATCTGTTTGACATGCTTTCCTAGCTCGAAATGTAACGAAATTTTGGGAAAATGAAGCTTGATATGTCTAGTTCTAATTTGGAAAGTTTGGGACTTGTTGGTTGTAAGCTTGATTTCTAGTGATTTTTCAAAGGTGGGATGTTCTAGCTAGAATGGTTGGAAAGCTCATGTATAAGTTTTGCTTGGCATGTTGCTTTTGTTTGAGAATTTGGCATGTCTTTTCCATTGGCATTGAGTGCTAATCTGAGTATTGCTAGAGCATGTCCTTGAGCAATATTGTCGTGAGAGCATGATGTTGTATGGTTTTGTCGCAAGAGCATGAGTTCTTCAATTTGCTTGAAATGCTTGAATTTCTTGGAATGCTTGAATGACATGAAATTTCTTGGCATGTGGATCGGTATCAAACCCTGTGAATTTTGTCAAATGCTTGATAGATTAGTTTGCTTGCACTTTGTGAAAATTATGCTTCCAGCGCCTCCCTTTGTGTATGAGTACCTTTCCAGCGTCTGATTTTGGCTAACATAATCTCTTGTTTAGAAGCTCCAGAGCATTAGAAAGCATGAGAAGTTTAATTTTCTAGGATTTTGATAGCATGAAAGTGAGCTTTGGTTGCTTGCAACTTGTCTTTGGAAGAAAAAAACAAAATTATGCTTCAATAGTGATTATGCTTCCGGCACCCCATTTCTGTGTAAGAGTTCCCTTCAAGCATCTAATCTAGCCAACGTGCTCTCTTGTTTCTTTTTCAGACTTGATTGAGAGGTTCCAAAGCATGAGAAATTTATCTTCTTACTGATTTGTTAGGAACTTGATGGTGTGAAGGCGAGATTTTGGTTGCTCACACCTTGTCTTGCGATATGAAGGCTTGTGGAAGATTTGAATTGTTTGACCAGAGAGACTTTCGATGAGACAGAGAACAAGCTAGTTGTTGAGTTCTTCATCCTCGTGGGGTTTTGCTCTTCGTTTTGGCAACCAAGCATCAAACCCCTTCGACCTATTTTGTCATCGTCACAACAATGGTACTCACGGCATGGGTGCTAGCAAGGAAGGGCTCGCATCAGCTTTTTGGGTTTTCTTCTTTTCGATTTCTTTCTTTTGCAAGCCACTGGAAGAGTGCTAAAGGATTGCAAAAAGAAATCCCTGGTATGGACCACATCCTTTCGTTTTCTCCATTTTTCTTCCCCCTTTTTATCATGTGTTAGCCCCTTTTGAGCTGGTGAAAAGGCTGAACCTTGCACAATGCGCTTTTTCTATGTAGGTGTATACGTCTCAGACACAGGTAGGGGAAATGCAAGTGCAGGAAGCTTTGACGTTTTTGCTGCTGGAACCTCCAAATCCTCTAGCCTTCTAACTCGGATATTTGAGCTTCTACTTTAATCCTTTGGTAAGTAACTCTGCCAATTTGAATATTCCAGGAATAAGCATAGACTGGTGCTTGGCCTAGGCTCACTTTTCTTGTGAACACATGCTTGATTAACCTTGGACCTTCGTTTATGTTGAGGGAAATAGAAATTGACAGAATACATGTTTTGCAATGCCTGAGAATTTTGCTTGCTATGGGAATTGCTTGTCAATGAGAATTTTTCTTGCCATGGGTAAATTGCATGTTGCTTGGGCATTTTCTTGAGCATTTCCTTTGGCATGAGCTTGACTTGTCATGCTTGAGGTACAATTATGTGTGTGCTACGTTCTTGGCCCCCTTCTTGATTGTTGTTGAACTGTATGCATCAAGAGCGTATGCTTGTAACCGCATGATTAATACGTAAGATCAGAGGCTGTTTGAAAGCTTGAGGAAAGCACAATTGGTTTCTTTTTTATGAGCTTAGAGCTTGGTCATGGATGACTATTTATTTTTTGGCTTTCTAGGGATATATATAAACATGTGTATGATGGGTCGGCAAGAATGCTGTGTAACTCATAGGGATTTTGTTTTTGTGAAAAAGGTTACTATGAGGTAAATAGTGTTCAATTTGTAGCACTTGCTTTGTGAAAAAGGGTCTGCTGGAATGATGGATTGAGCATGGAAGGGGAAATTTGCTCATCATGAAGTCGAGTATTAGATTGCATGATGCTTCAAAAAATATTTTTTGTTTATGCATTTCGCTTGGCATGAGATAGCTTGCTTTGCTTGGCTTGTAAAGTTCATATCGCTTGCATGCTAGTGTGGAGATTGCTTGGCTTTAACACAGAGAACTAGCTTTATGCTTTGCCATTTTTCAGCATATTCTTTGTTGGCAATTCTTGCAGGGATTCATTGCTTGTCAAGACCTGCCATGGCATCCACCAACCCGTCGTCAATTATTAGTGACCACTTTTATTCACTGGATGATAAATTGAAGAGGGGAAGACCCCCTCCATTGCTCAAGAATGCTTGTGAACATGTTGCAGTAGGCGAAGAGCTAGTGTCGTCTTGTTGCGTCTGTATCATTATGGCTCGGGAAATTCCTCCTCTATGACTTTTCCCAAGATTGTCTGCATATGCAGGTGTTCCCCTTGGCTTTAGAAATAGCGCATGGCGGCATGATTCCCATAGCCCCCATGTTCTTGGGACATCCGATGCAGGGGCAGACAATGCCATGCTCCTTCTAACAGTGCTGCCTCATACTCCTCATCTTCTTGGAACATCCGACATGGCTCCTGACACTGCCCTGCACCTTCCAGCAGTGCTGCCTTCTACTTCTCCTCTTCTCGGAACATCCAACATAGCTGCCAGTACTGCCATACACCTTCCAGCAGTGCTGCCTCCTACTCATCCTCTTCTCGGAACATGCGACATAGCTTCCGGCATTGCCATGCACCTTCCAGCAGTTCTGCCTCCTACTCATCCTCTTCTCGGAACATGCGACATAGCTGCCGGCACTGCCTTGCATCTTCCAGCAGTGCTGCCTTCTACTTCTCCTCTTCTCGGAACATCCGACATAGTTGCCGACATCGACCTGTACCTTCCAGCAATGCTGCCTCATACTCCTCCTCTTCTCGGAACATTCGCCATAGCTGCCGGCACCGCCCTGCACCTTCCAGCAGTGCTGCCTCCTACTCCTCTTCTTCTCGGAACATTCGACATAGCTGCTGGCACTGCCCTGCACCTTCCGGCAGTGTTGCCTCCTTTTATTTCACAAGTTGTTTTCTTTGGCTTGGGATCAGTTGGCTCGGTGCACAGCTTCCATCTTTCTTGATACCATAGGATGTACAAATCTTCAACATGTGTAACTTTGTTTTTGCGATGGCTGTGTACTTTTCAGATAATCTAACGACTATGTCGTTATGACTTTGTAATGTACTACTGAACCGCTGGAACTTGCATTAATTTCTGAATGCTTGAGGCATGTTGTAATCCGTACATCTTATATATTGCTTGGTTGGGAGAATTTGCTCTTGTGAACTTCTTGAAACTTTTCTGACAAGTTGGCAGCCTTAAAAACAAGGTATATGCTGCCGAAATTTTGACAGGACCTTTAAGCTAAATCTTCGATGCACTGCTTTTTAAAACTTTTGCAAGGCTTGTCTACTCATTTGGCTTGAAATGCACCCTCTTGCCGTGCCTTAAAAGGGTCAAGCCATTGTATGCATGATTTTCACGAAGGCTCCTGTAAGAATTCCCGGATGTCGTGGAGTTTTTTTAGCATTCCAAGTGGGAATCAACGGTTTCGTTATTCCAGCGCCTCAAGAATTGCATGCCTTTTTTGTAATAGCTTGGCTTTGCATGACTTATGTTATTTTGCTTAGGCATGATGCTTGTTGACAGTTCGGGATCCCATCTAAGTGGCTTTGCTTGGTATAGTTACTGCTGAAAGGCGTAGTTTTGTAAAGAAAAGTTTGCTTGTCTATTTATTTTTTTTTTTTTTTTTCAAAGAACGTGTTTTGCAAAACAAAAGAAGGTAAAAGCAAGGAAGAATTCTAGAGGCTTTTCCCTTTTCCAAAATACTCCATTCTCATTGCAAATATCGTCTCACACCTTGGCATGCCATAATGGTGGTGCATCTTACAAAAGTTGTGAAAGCATAGGGTGAAAATATATAGGAAGTTCATTTTTGAAATAAATTTGAAATGCCAAAAACAAAATGATAGGTGCAAAAGCAATTCAGCAATAATAAGACTTTGAGCCACTTTGCATTGATGAATACTCCAATCAAATCAAGCCCCCAAGTATGAAAAGGACCAAGAGGTGTGCATGACTTGCAATAGCATGAAAGCTTGACATTGCTTCAAAAATTCTGATTGCTTGGTAAAAGAAACTTCATCTTGACAGCATTTAGGTTCTTCCAGCAGTATCATAGCACTACCTTCGCAATATTTTCCTTCCATTTGCCATGAATCGAGATGTTTTCCTTCTTGAGTAAAGCATAGTGCTTGGATTTCTCAACTAAGGCTTGGGGCTTGATGATGCTTGATTATGGAACTGTGGCAATTGAGACATCCCGATAGCCTTTTGGTTTTGACTCCTAAACTTGGTCATTGGAATGGTCAAGGCTTAGAAAGTGATTGAGGTGCTGGAGCATATCAGTTATGGCAACTTTGGTATTGTTTGTTGCAGCTGTTGTGAACATGTTTTAGGAACCAAAAGCTCAGGCTTGGCTATTGAAGCTTGAGCTTTGCATGTGGTCACTGCAGCAAATGTGTTGGGTTATAACAGCTTGAGTTCTTGGCAAGTGATGGCAAACTTGGAGGTCATAGTGACATAATTGGAATTTCAATGAGATTTTTGGTCTGGGGATAGTGGTTTTGGTAATAATGGATTCTCAAGCTCATTTGGGGTTTTGGAATTGCTGCCGTGGTAATTGCAATGAATTCCTTCCTCAGCCCCCAAGTGAACCATAATCATCAGAAAAGGATTTGATGGGCATAAGCTACAAAAACTCTTGCAACGTGGCCTTCTTAGTATTTGTTTGGGTCATTGCATGGCATGATGAACTTGGGATATCCCTTGTTGCAATGGTGACAATTTGGCAAGATTCGGTGGTAGCATGTGCTTCTGGTAGCGGCTCTTCCAGCAGTGGTGTTTGGATTTCAACGACTGGCTCTGTTCTTCTTCCAGCCACTCTTCCAGCGGCTTTTCCAGTGGTGCTTGAACTTCTATGACTGGAAGTATAGAGAGAGATTTGTCTAAGGAATGGATGATAATGGTAGTGTGTTGAGATGTTTGTGTAGGAAACATGAGAGCATTTGTTTTGTTGTTTGGAGGCTTGGGTCATTTGCACATGACCAATATAAAGCTGCATAACCAAAGCATATGGTGATTACAAAAATAATATAAGCATTGTAGCTTGCAAAGGACTAACATAATTGACATAAGCATGTTGAGCTGGTATGATTTTAGTACTAAGCATGCATAGTTGGCATCTACATTGCAATGTGTAACTTGGATTGATTAACACAAAGGTGGATCGATACGAAATGATAAGAAGTATAAGATAAGTGAATAGTGCGTGGAATAAGGCTATGGGAAATTTTGCTGGAGATGCAAAATTGAAAGGTGGTTTAACACATAACAAGAAACTGATGCAAGCTGGTGCACCATATAAATAACAACTAATCAATCAATCTTTTTTTTTCTGACTTGAGCAGAACGAATGCACATGCTTTTGTCTATGCTTGAGCTTGTTCAATGAAACATAAATTTTATGAATGTATTAAAACAACAAACAAATATATATGCTATATTGAGATCAACAAGGCATGATAATAAAAATCTTATCTTGGTGAAGCCATTCGCAGAGATGAGGCTGAGAGCATTGAGCAAGTGTTCCTTCTCCCTCTCTCATCGTATTTTCACAACTCTAGAGAGGTGAGGGCTGCCATGAAGGTGATTTACGGCGATGGCCAGACTTGCTAATGATGTATTATGGTGGAGAGGTGCTAGCCTCAACAATTGACGACGGTGGTTGTTCGGTTCATTTTTACACATGATTTTTCATGTTATTCACCTATTATTTTGAGTTAGTTCTTGACATTTTATAGCTTTTTACTTCCTTTTTGTGTTTTCTTAGATTTTACCTTGGTTGGAATGAAAATGAGCTAAAAGTGCATTATTGGTTATAAATTCTGTTTTTGTTCATTTTCGTAGGTCAACTTCTTGGCCCAGGATCAACATGCTCTGGTGCTCGGATGAGGTCATGATCTTCATGAGACTTGTTCCAATGGATGTTAACTACAACATATCCAAATTTGAGCTCCATTGGACAAGTATTGCCTATCCAACCAATCCAGCATGTTACTACAGCTCTGAAAATCCGAAATTATCCAGCTTTTACCTCCAGTGTGTCACTTGATTATTCTTGTTACCATAACACTTGGTAACAAGAATTTACCTTAGTAAAAGAGATATTTTCTGAGGCAAAGAGCATATTTTCAAGGACAAAGCTTCATCATGGCAAGGGGACAATGGGTGAAGGCTTTGGAGGAAAGAATGACTTTTATATTCAAAGTGTGAGCTGGAAATTGATGGGAAATGAAAAGGGAATTGCAATCTGAAGTGGGAGAGGCTTTTGAACGTGGGAAGGCAATCCAATTCATTATTCTACACATTGAGAGCTAGGGAGCAGGGAAGAGAAGAGGTTTTTGGAGAGCAAGAGGGGGGAGAATGGCATAACAATTAGAGAGAACCTTGGGGAGCCTTGAGGCAAGGATCCAAGGGGTTGAAGATGCATTCTCCTTCTTCTCTTTGTTCTTAGTTTCTTTCATTTTATTTGTTTCTTGTAATTTCTTAGTTTCAATGTAACTTCTTATTTAGTTAGGGCTTAGGTTGAAGCCCTAACCATGAATATCTTATTGTTTTGATGCTTTGAGTGTATGAATTTTTAGATGTTGTTGATGAATCCCATTCACTAATTGAATCTTATATGATATGTGTTTGCTTCCTTTGCTTAATCACCTTAGGTTGTATGCATGTAGCTAAAGTTGAGAAGTTGTGTAAGATACCCAAGAACATAATTTCTAATTAGCAACAAATGATTGAACTTGTTTAAGTGAGCATCATGTGAATTGGTTTCTTGACAACAATTGATGAATTCCTATTCACCAAAATAATCTATCCTTGATGTATGTTCTTTTTTGATTGATCACTTTTGAGAGCATGCTTCTTGAGGTTGTTGGGATTATGTGTATCTTCATGTTTTCCTAAGCAATGAATGGATGAAGTAAGAATCATCCATGTGAATTGGTTTCTTGAATACCTAATGTAAACATCATGCTTTAGGGTTCTTGTGATGTTCATATTCTCTTTGAACTTAATGGGTTTTTCTTGTAATTGAATCAAAGTACTAAGCACACCTAGATTTGGTTATAGGAAAGGCACAAGTATTGTAGCACTAACCATGCACTTTACGTATATTAGAGAGAATCAATGCGTCTTGAGCCACTAATCCCGGTCTTGATTGCGAACATCTTCTTCAATATGTTTAGAGTTCATTACTTGAGTATCCATGAACATTGGTAGAATTGTTTAGGGTGGATTCCAAAACCCTAGTGTTTGTTACATTTTAATTTCACATTTTGATTTTCATTCTCTGCCATTCTCAATTAAATTTAAAGTCATTTACTTTCATGCAATAGAATTAGGGCACTTGAACCAAACTAAACCCCCCTCCCCAAAATTGTGTTTGTGTGTTTACATTGTTTGAAACGTGGCGTGTTTTTGTCATTGCTTTTTGTCTGTTTTTGTACTTGGTTTTGGATTTTGCTCCACGTTGTCTTCTTGCATTTTCTGTGCTGAATCCAACCCTATAAAGAACGTGACATTTGGACTTACGGTTGGAAAGTTATAGGCTAAAAACTGAACAGAGGTCGAAGCTGAAAAACAGAGAAACGAATCTGTCCAAATTGTGATAAAAGGGTGATAGAAAGTGCTGTTTGTGTTTTTGTTTAGTTTCTTGTTTAGTTTCTTTTCTTTTACCTTTCTTTACTCATTTTTAGTTTCCAATTTGTTTTGTGCATGTGTGGTGTTTTAAATAAGTGTTCTTTACGTACTCAAATTAGAACTTGTAGGAAGCCGACAGTTCTTCGTGGGATCGACCCCGTACTTACATAATCTATACCTCAATAGATTCGTGCACTTGCGGGTATTTTTAATTGGTTGTTTGCACATTAATTTGTGTCCTTTTAGGAATGCAACAGTGGTCAGCGGCTTGCACGTTGGCTGAAGCCCCCAGTCCTCTTACAAGATCTTGTTTTGCTTGAGAATGGAGATCTAAGACACAAGCAAATGGACCATGTGAGTAGTTTATATTATGTTTGTTCTACAAAGTAGATAGCCAACAAAAGGAAAAAGAAAAAGAAAGAAGAAATGTTCTTATCTCTTTATTCCTTCTGATCTTCTTCTTTGGAGGTATTGGTGAAGATAATGGCCTAATCCCCAGTGAAGTCGCCAATTTATGTAGGGGCCTTTTCCTTCCGGCAGCAAGTGGGCTGGACTGATGAAGTTGTCCCCTTTGTTTGAGTTCGAAATTAAGCCCCAAAATGCTTCGAAAGGGCAGCAGAGCCTTAGGAAGTATTTTGGTTATCTTCTCCAACAAAAACAACAGAAAGTTACAGATAATTTCTTCATATTCACAGATGAACTTTTGGGCTTAGCATGAGGGGCATGTGGCATGAGAGCAAAGTTATCATGGGTTTAGCACTTTTGGAAAGAGAAAGTTTGTGGGTTCCTATGAAGGTCAGAGGTTCTAATGGAAGAGAGGAGAGGTTCTAAGGAGGAGAGTTTTGGGTGGTTTTCGTAGCTTCCGGCAGCTCGACAGTGACTCTGTCAGAGCTGTAGCAATTTTGCCAAAGCGTGGGAGATGGAGGAAATGGGCTAGCAAAGCACGAAAATTGGCTGGGTTTGCAAGAGAGAAAGCTTGCTCTCTGAAGATTGTGGGTTGTGTTGTGTTGGGTAGAAGAGGCCCTATTTATAGTTGTTTGGGTTTGCTCTTCTTCAAGAAACCCTAATGGTTTCTTCCTAACTTAGCTAGGTTTTCTTCTTCCTTTCTTCTCTTCCTTCTTGACTTATCTCATGTTGGCAAAGCCAATCCTGCCAAATCCACAAAATCAGAGATTTTGTGTGCTCCAAGCCTCTTCCAGCGGCGGCCTCAGAAGGGAGCTCCCCTTTTTCACCCATCTTCTTCCTCCTCTTTCTTCCTCTTTCCATGGCTAAGTCTGATGAAGGAAAGGAAGCGACTGTACCCGTTGGTTTGAGGGGTGGCATCCTCCCTTGCATGCTAAAATCCCTTGGTTTCTTGGATTCTTATACTTGGAACTAGTTCCCAGCAGCCACCATGTGCAGATTTCCAACGTTGGTTTTGTGGTTTTGGCTCAAAACTGAGTGCTAGAGTCTGAGCTGGTTTTCATCCTAATTATGTTGGCTTTTTAACCACATGATCTATCCAATGGATAGGATATTTTGATCAAGTGTTGGGCTTTTTAGTTGGCTTGGGGCAATGGGCTTATTTTGGCTAGTTTATTCTAATTGGGTTGATGGGCTATTTTGGTTGGTTTATTCTAATTGGGCTATTTTGGTTGAGGCAATGGTCCATCTCCTTTCTTGTGCTTACCCATGCTTGGGCCTAAGGAAATGGGCTTGAGTCCCGAGGCCCCCAAGTGACCCGAGACTTCCATTTCCCGACCCATCGATGGGCCCCATGATAACTTGTTACCATCCATACCACAACCCACTCAAGCAAGCCCCGGGCATTTGAGTGGCTTGGGCCCACTTAAGCTTGTAGCGTGACGTGTTGCTTATTTGCTTGGCGTGGCATGTGTGCAAGCGCGTATGACGAACTTTCGCGTGCCCTAATCGCGCTTCTCCTCGGTAAGGTATTGCATTGGGCTGAGAATTTATTTGGGCCGAACCGTGGATTTTTTGGGCCTCAACAGGTGGTAATCCATTAAGCAAGATCAATAGTTAATACTTATTTTTATAATGGAATTTCAGTACAAGAAGTTAGAAATCCTGCTTTAAAATATCGTACTCAAGCATCATTAGCAGAAAAACAAAGAGTGCTTTTAGATAACTTTTGGAACATTAGAACAAATACTGAAAGCATGAGAAAAGGGCATGAAAAACTTATTAGAGCCCTTGAGCAAGAGTTTTTAGCATATAATTATGATTATAAAAGAGCAAAACAACAACTTGCTTTTTTGCAAGAAAAACATGAAGAGCAAAAGAAGGAGTATGATACAATAGTAAAATTTTTCAGAATCATTAATTTAAGATGTCAAAATCTAAGTATGGTTTTACAAGAAAAAGAGGCTAATAAGCCCAACTTACTTGAGCATAATAGTGAACTTTCTCTTGAGCAAAAATTTAAAAATCCATATTTTCTTCAAACTCTAGCTAGAGAGAGGTATAGATATTTACCACAAGATGTTAAAAATCATATGATTATATTAGAGTATGAGCAAAATACATCTCTTCAACTGTACATTCAAGCCTTTCTTTTTAATTTAAAAAATAATCCACATCCTGGCATAAAAATTATTACCAAAAGTTGTTCTCATTATACTATCTACTTAGCTAGTATTAACATGGTAGAATATAGAGAACTGCATTTAGAACATAAGCAAAAAACTTTCATAGTCACCCCAGCATTCTTAGCAGAGCATGGCTATTTAGGCCAACTTTATGTTAAAAATAGTAATCATTTAAATTCATTTTCTTCAAAATTTAAAGCAACCATAAGTTTTTATCTTCCAATTTGGAAAAATGTAAAATTAGATTTCACTAGTATACCTCCAGAGTGGTTTAAAGATGACATTTACCCAGACAGAGCACAACATAGAATTGTTATTTCTTTTATGGAATTGCTTAGTCCGGCAGAATCAGCAAAAACAAGGATTCCTACTAAGCAGGACATCCAAAAACATAGAGGAGCAATTATAGCTGAGCAACAACTATTCAATGATGATTGTTTGACTCTCCTCCATCAATCCAAGTTTATCAAGATTTATTCAGATTCTACATCAAGGAGACCAGATGATTCATATGAATTCAGGATAAGCACAACTGGAGCAGACGTTTTTGATGAAATTTATAACCAGATAGCAACACAGATTGAAGCAGAAGATAATGATGACACATATTGGAATAGCTTAGGAGAAGAAGAACTCCATAACATAGACAACATGATGGAAGCATAATGGAGTCCTCATCCTTTCACATGAAGGATCATCTCAGCAAAAACAGAATATTTGGCTCCATACGGCATTATTTGAAAAGAAGAAATATTTTGGTTTCATACGGCTAGCAAGGAGCAGAAGGATTCCTTAGGCAATATAAAAATGAGTAAGGGCATTATTGTCCAATCACTTTAATTTTGTCCTTCTTTATAAATAGTGTACATGTTTTGGGTTTATTTATAAAAGCCCCAAGTTATATATAGTAGTATTGGCAGCTGTGTCGCCAATACCATGTGCATAACTTTGCAGTTCGAAACCAAACATTCAGCCCATGAGCCAAGCCAAGCCAAGCATTTGTAGGGTTTGTAAAGACTACTAAACTTAGAATGTGTATCACGTCGAAAAAGATAGATAGATAGATAGATACTTCATATCCATTCATTTTGGTATCACTTTATTGTGTGGACCAGCTTATATGTGTTGTACATCTTGAGGTAAAACAACTTGTCGATCTAGCAATAAATATAAGGTTGAAAAAAGATCGAACATTGACTCAATATGATTAAGTAATTACAATAACATGATATCATAGTGAGTTTCAATTGAAGAGTCCCTAAAATAATTTTATTTGAGATTGATAAAGAGTGTAGTGATATATATATATATATATATATATATATATATATATATAGCTTCCATTGAGGGATCCTCCAAATAAGTTGTAAGGCCCACTTCACATTGTATTTCACTAATCTAAACCGTCTATTTTTTAGATAATCATTCAAAGATCATGTCTACAAAAAATACTTCACTAGTAAAAACAAACCCTTTCGCGACCAAATTTTGCGTGACGAAACACAATTCGTCGAGCGACGAAACTCAAAACTTTGTTGCTGAAAGTCTTATGCGACTAAATTTTGTGCAACGAAACACACATCGTCGCACAAAGTGACTTTGCACGATGAAACACTAAACTTCGCTGCACAAAGTCTTGAGCGACGAAGTGTGTTTCGTCGCGCAAAGTCTTTACAGAAATAAATAAAATTAAAAAAAATATTTTTTTATAATCTTTGCATGACGTAATCCAAATATTTCGTCACCTAAACCAATTTATTTTTGTTTTTTTTTATTTTGTATGCATAATACTTAAGAAATTAAACGGTATATATATTTACTAAGTAGCTTTAAATTTATTATTTTAGTTCGGATCGGATTTTTGTTAGAAAAATATATTATTGTAGTTCGGATTGGATTTTTTTTAGAAAATATATATTTTAAATTGACGATCGAATTTGTTCATTGTATTCATATAGGGTCAATGAGTGTAGCTCTAAAAATTCATCAAAATCGAAATTGAAATAACCGTTAAATCGTGATTTTTCGTTTATAACCGTCGAAAAGTTTTGTCCCATTACTTGATCTATAAATGTTTATTTTTTACGATTTTTGGCGTATATGATCTCAAAGTATAAACAAACAAGTTTGACGGTTGGATCGTTGAAACTAGTTTCGTAGAATGCGTATGCCATCAAAAAAATATATTCACTAGTGTTAATATTTTAAATTGAAGATCAAATTCAGTCATTGTATTCATATAGGGTCAAAGAGTGTAGCTGTAAAAAATCATCAAAATCAGAGTAAAAATAACCGTTGAATCGTGATTTTTCATTTATAACCGTTGAAATAGGAAACTGAGGATAATGTCAAAAAAAGAGGTCGCCAGACAAATTGAGGTAATGAGATGAAGTAGAAGAGTCAAAATAGGAATCTTCACTTTACCTGCAACATAAATAACTATATAGTGGTAGAAATTGTTACTTATAATAATATAAATAACTAAAAGTCTACAAATTATGATTAAATCTTTATAATAATATAATCTAGAAGTTAGTCATTGGTTGATAGATAGTCAAATTTTCGACTCACAAATATGTGTGTGCAAAGAAAAATCAGTTGATCAAGACAACAAGGAAACTACTTGATCAATCAAGACAAAAAGAATAAGACTTAGACTTCGGTTTCTTGCCGATGTAAGGATAATTTGGTTCATTATTTCCCCTCTTCAATTCTGTAATTTTGTGTTACAGTATCACCCTTTTTTTAATACTGCCAAACTCAACAACTTGATTTGGTGTCATGACCGTTATACTCCCAACCAATCAAGAATCATGTATATACCTCCAATAATTAAGAGAAATTTATAATAAAACACATTTCTAGCATTGAATTTACATATAAACCCTAAAAGCTTTTAATTGAAGAAAGAAAAAAAAACTCAAAAAGGACCAAGTGTAGTATTTTTTAAAATTTGAATGATGTGTGAAATACCATTAGTATCCTAGCATTATGATTTTTAGGGAAAAAAAACATTGATGACATTGTTGTAGTTTTTTGGTTTTTCAAGGACTCGTGTGGTACATTTAGTCTCTTTGAAAAGTCAAATGGGTTTTTTTTATAGATATTTATAAAAATACCCAATCCTAGACATGTATTTATAAAAATACCCAAGCACTATTTAAACATAGAAACATACCCAAAATCAACCCCACAATCAACAATTGTATATTTTTTGGGTGTGTTTATAAATGGGTTTTGAGTGTGTGTAATGATGGGTTTTGGGTATGTTTATAAAGTGTTTTGGGTGTTGGGTATTTTTATAATTTCAGCCCCCATTTTGGGTATTTTAGTGAAACTCCCTTTTTTTTTCCTAAGAATTGAGTATTGTAGGATTTTTATATATTTTGGGCCCTATTTATGGAATTCAGATATTTTGTCCCAATTTTCTTTGTTCCCCCTTTGGTCCCTATTTGGAATTTTGACACATGTCCCTTCATTTAACACCACGTTTCCCAGACTTAACAGTGTGAACCTTCCCAACAAAAAAAAAATCCGTTATCTTCAAATAAAAAATAAATTAAAAAATCCTGACTGCAAACTCTCATCTACCACGTCACTTCAATTTCATCACTTCTTGTTTTCATCTTCACTGCTATTCTTCCAAGAGTTCTCTGCACCTCTCCAATGTTTTCAAAAATCAGTGGACAATGTGAATCCATAGCAATTTAATTTTTTTAACCCAATACTCGCTCATTATCAGGCCAACCCAACCCAACTCTCTAACACTAGAGTGTACAACGAATTTGGGATAAAGTAATCTTCCAAGAGATTCTTACCTCGAGAGTGCCTACGTCTGTTCACGTTCGACCAACGGCCTTGTTGTGAACCATAGTGGCGTTGGCTTGATTGATCAAGCATGCCCAACGTTAAAAAACTTGATCATCTTATGCTTCCCACTCCCTTTCTTCTTCAGCACATTTGCACATTCTTTCTTCATTTTCTCTCTCAACCCACTCCAACAATCTCCTCATGTAAGATATTGAAAGAAGAATGTGTTTCGTAAAATTTGATAAATGAAAGGATAGAGAGGATATCTATGATTGGTGTGACTTGAGGGTGTGGTTTTATAATAGGATTTAGAAGATAGAGATGACACATGGCACAATAGTAGCAACCGAAAATCTTATCCGAAATATGAGATGTGAATTTTATAATAAATATGGACACGTGACCATCGGAAATCTTATCAAAATATTTTATCTGAAATCTGAGATGTGAATTTTATAATAAATATGGACATGTGTCAACCGAAAATCTTATCTGTATATTTTATCCGAAATCTAAGAAGTGATTTTATAATAAATAGGGAGCTTCACTAATATACCCAAAATAGGGGTTGAAATTTTTTTTAAAAAAAAACAACACATGGAATGCACTTTAGAAACACACCCAAAACTCATTTACTACATAAAAAATTGGTGTTGAAGTTCTTATAAATTACGTGACTACCATTATACGTCGGTTGTTCATTTACTCCCGTCGTCTGAATTTTAAGCCACAACTGGTAGCCTAAAGACGACTGTTTCTCCATTAAACGTCGTCTTTAGGCTACCAGAACACCGTCAAATTTCAGGGTTTGGGTGTCTTAATGACGACGGTGACTATAGATGCCGTCGTCTGAATGAATATTAAACGACGATTATTTTTTTCAAACCGTCGTCTTGTCCATGTTTTATATTTAATTTTCATTTTGTTCTCTACTATTTGAATCAGGTAGTGTTTCATTGCTGGTCCTTCCACTTTAATATATATATATATATATATATATATATATATTTATATGAATTTGATAGAGTGTGAGATGGGTAAGTCATGGATGCATGCAGATAGAAGATCGAAGGCATATGAGTTAGGGGTGGAAGGAATTTTGAATTTTGCGTCAGAAAATCTTGGAAATACAACTGAGATTCGTTGTCCATGTGTTAAATGTGGGAATATTCGATTGTTTGGGGTTGGAATTATAAGGGAACACTTATACTTTAATGGAATTGACCAAAGCTATAAGATTTGGAGATGGCATGGAGAACCTTGGGAATGGACTACCAATGCTAGTAGAAATGTGGAAGAAGATGAGCAAAGTAGGTTCAGTTATGTTTCTGAAGAATTAGGGATGGATGATAATGATTTTTCCAATATTGGATCTGATCCTTATGAGTTTGCCAATGTGATTGGGGATGGTGATCAACCCTTGTACCCTGGTTGCAGTAAGTACACAAAGTTGTCGGCTTTGGTGAAGTTATATAATTTGAAAGCAAAACATGGGATGAGTGATGTTTGCTTTACAGAATTATTGATACTTCAAGGAGAATTTCTTCCAGAAGGAAATACACTACCTTCCTCTATGTACGAGGCAAAAAAGACTTTGTCTGCTTTAGGGATGAGTTAGGAGAAAATCCACGCATGTCCCAATGACTGCATTTTGTATCGGAAGGAGTATGAGAATGCAACTAATTGTCCTACTTGTGGTATCTCAAGGTGGAAGGAAACCAAGGATGGGTTCTTGAAAGAGGGTGTGGCAGCGAAGGTGGTGTGGTATTTTCCTCCAATTCCAAGGTTTAAAAGGATGTTTCAATCACATAAGACAGCTCAGAGTTTGACTTGGCATGCTGCAAGAAAATCAGTTGACGGTTATATGTCTCATCCAGCAGATTCCCCGTCTTGGAAACTTGTTGATGAAAAATGGCCCGACTTTGGTAATGAGCCAATAAACTTGAGATTGGCTCTCTCATCTGATGGATTCAATCCCCACAGTTCTTTAAGTAGCTGATACAGTTGTTGGCCAGTTATGTTACTTACATATAATCTCCGACCATGGCTATGCATGAAGCGGAAGTTCATGATGTTGACTATACTGATTTCCGGTCCTAAACAGCCCGGAAATGATATAGACGTCTACTTAGAGCCTTTGATTGATGATTTGAAATCTCTGTAGGATGGGATTAGAGGAGTGTATGATGCCCACATAGGAGAATACTTTACACTCAGAGCTGCATTACTGTGGACAATTAATGATTTTCCCGCTTATGGAAACTTATCTGGTTGTGTTGTTCAAGGATATAAAGCTTGTCCAATATGAGGCGATGATACACCTAGTCACAGGTTGAAAAATGGCCACAAAATTTGTTACATTGGGCATAGAAAGTGGTTACCAATCAATTATCCATATAGGAGGCAATGTGCAGCTTTTAATGGGAAACCTGAATATGGCATGCCTCCCGAGCCATTAACAGGAGAAGAAGTGTTGCATATGGTTGAAGATATTAATTACATATGGGGCTCGAAAAATGGGGGAAGTGTTGGTGAGAATGATAGTGACAGAGTTTGTTGGAAGAAGAAATCAAAATTCTTTGATCTCGAGTATTGGAAATACCTCCCTGTGAGGCATGCCTTAGATGTTATGCACATTGAGAAGAATGTTTGCGATAGTATCATTGGTACATTGCTAGAGATCCCTGGAAAAAATAAAGATGGGATTGCTGCTCGGTTAGACTTATTGAACATGGGGGTAAAAATTGATTTGCAACCCGAGTATGGAGAAAGACGTACTCGCTTGCCTCTAGGGCCTTGGAATTTGTCAAGAGCAGAGAAGAGAACGGTTTGCAATTCTTTTTATGGTATGAAGGTTCCTGAAGGTTATTCTTCAAATATAAAAAATCTTGTATCTTTAAAAGATTCAAGACTTCTTGGCCTTAAATCTCATGATTGTCATACCTTGATGCAACAATTGCTCCCTGTGGCAATTCGTTCTGTTTTGGAGAAGCCTGCAAGGTATGCAATAACTCGATTGTGCTTCTTCTTCAATGCTATATGTACAAAGACGGTAGATGTTTCCAAGCTAGATAAGTTGGAAGAAGATGTAGTAGTTACTTTGTGTTTGCTTGAGAAGTACTTTCCCCCTTCATTCTTTGATATCATGGTTCATCTAGTAGTACATCTTGTCATAGAAGTTCGTCTATGTGGGCCAGTATATTTTAGATGGATGTATCCGTCTGAAAGATATATGAAAGTGCTAAAGGGGTATGTTCAGAATCGTACTCGTCCAGAAGGTTGCATTGCTGAGCGGTATATAGCTGAAGAAGCTGTAGAGTTTTGTACCGAGCATTTATCTGATGTTAGTACAGTTGGAGTGCCTTCAAGCCATAATATGGGAGTTTCAAAGCCATTATCAGGTTGCACAGTGAGCTTAGTTGATATGGACTTGTTGAAGCAGGCACATCTATATGTCTTGGAGAATACGGAGGAAATCCTACCTTATATTGAGTACGTATGAGTTTAATTTTTCATATGTAGCCATTTTAAATATTATTACTCCTTATGTTTATCTTATATACAAGGGACCGTAATGCGTGTTTTTTTCGTGTCAATTGCAGGGAACATATGATCCACATCAAGACCACTTATCCAAAATTTAGAAAGAGAACAAAGTGGCTACAAGATAAGCACAATAGCACTTTCATTCAATGGCTACGCTTTAAGGTATATATGTTATTGAATGACATATTGAACTTATTTTACTTTTCTTTCTTTCTATATATATGTTAGATTGAATTAAGATATATGTTTAATTTGCAGGTTCAAAGTGAATTTAATGGGGAAGACTATAATGGCATATCAGAAAATTTGAGGTGGTTAGCAGCTGGTCCAAGCATGGCAGTGTCATCATATATGAGCTATCTTATTAATGGTGTCAAATTTAACACCAAGGCACAAGATGATGTGCGAACTGTCCAAAATAGTGGAGTTTATTTACTTGCACATACTATGCAAGTTGATAGTGCCAAGGATAAAAACCCTATTGTCTCCAATATGGGTTTTTATGGGGTTATTCAAGAAATTTGGGATCTTGACTACCAAAAGTTTAGAATCCCAGTCTTGAGGTGTGATTGGATAGATAACACTTCGGGCCTTGTAGTCGACGAACTTGGATTTACCCTTGTAGATCTGAGTAAAATTGGACATAGGAATGACCAATTTGTTATGGCTTCTCAAGTCAAACAAGTATTTTATGTTGACGACCCAATGGATCGTGGTTGGTCGGTAGTGTTATCAATGCCTAATAGAGAATATAATGATGTTATTGGTGATGATGTGCTAGGTGATATTAGAATTGAGTGTGAGCCATTTTCTAGAGGGATACCAAATGTTGACACATTTAATGACCTAGTGGGTGAGTTTGGGAGTGAGAATATTAGAGATGGGTGTGAAGATATATGGATTGATTGATTGTTGTAATGTATGACATTAGTTATGCAGTTAATTGTATGACATTAATTCATAGCTCTGTATATCACTTTAATTCCGATCACATTTTCATTCTGCAGGCTTTGGGCACGACAAATCAAAAATTAAAAATAATCGATTAAAGCTGAAAATACGACGGTAGAATTACAAAAATTGCAAAAAGAGACGTTTAAAATACAACCAACGTCGGGTTTTCACAACCGACGTGGAATGACAACGCAAAATTGAAATAAAAACCGCCATTTGAAAAAGAAAACACGTCGGTTAATTAAAATTCATTTCAAAACGGTTAATAAATATTTAAAACAACGACGGTAAATAAAATAATCAACGACGAACAATAATGTATAACACGACGACAGAGTTCAAACCGACGAATTTAGGGATATAATCAATTGATGATTAACGTGGTAAAAACATTGTTGCACGTCAGTTATAATTAAACAATTGACGTCTCGGAGAATACACACGTCAAAAAAGGTTATAAAAGAGACTTAACAAAGACTAGCCACATCATGGAATAAATTAAGAACCGACGTAGTAAGTACATAACAACGTCGAATAATTGAATTCTTGGGACATAGTAAAGTATAACCACGACCTACATTTTATAATAACCGACGTCAAATCCATAACTCAAGGCGTTTCGTTACTTATTAACGACGGTTAAGCTAAAAGCAATGACGTCTCAGAGATTACACACGTCTAAGTGGCTCACGAAAGAGACTTTTAAAAAGCCAACCACGTCAAAGTCTACAACCACCGACGTTGTAAAGTACTAACAACGTCCTAAAATGTGACTCCTAGGCCGTAGTAAATGGATTAAACATGACAGGTATTTTAATTAACCGACGTGTAATGTTAAATCCCCGTCGTGTTTTTTTGTGTTCAAGCCGTCAAAATAATTTTCAACGTCTGTGGTGACCTAAAGGGTCGTAGTTATTATTGTTTTTACGTCAGTTCAAGTAAATATATGCCATGTTATATATTTAGACGTCAGTTTTTTTATTTAGTGAACGTAGTATTTATTAACCACGACGGTTTCTATGTTTTACACGTCGATTTTGTTTGATTTAGAGACGTTGATAAAAATATTTACGTCGGTTTTGTAGTTGTTTTTGACATTTAACATAATTTAAACGTCTGTGGTTTACTAAAACCGTCGTCTATTATAGTCGAAAGGTCTCTTTTTATGCTTCTATGTATCAAATCGACGTCGATTTTAGTTTTTTTATGACGTGTAATATGTTAACCATGTCGTTTTTCTGTGTTCAAGCGTCAAAATAATTTTCAACGTCTGTGGTGACCTAAAGGGTCGTAGTTATTATTGTTTTTACGTCAGTTCAAGTAAATATATGCCATGTTATATGTTTTAGACGTCAGTTTTTTTATTTAGTGAACGTAGTATTTATTAACCACGACGGTTTCTAAGTTTTACACGTCGGTTTTGTTTGATTTAGAGACGTTGATAAACTTATTTACGTCGGTTTTATAGTTGTTTTTGACATTTAACATTATTTAAACATCTGTGTTTTACTAAAACCGTCGTCTATTGTAGTCGAAATGTCTCTTTTTATTCTTTTATGTATGAAATCTACGTCGGTTTTAGTGTTTTTAATGACGTGTAATATATTAACCACGTCGGTTATTTGCCGTCGTTATTTCATGTGTTAAAAGACGGCGGTCGATTTCTCGTCGGTTGTAAACCATGATACACGACGGTGGATTCCCGTCGTCTATTTCGTTTTTTGTAGTAGTGAGTGTTTCTTTATGAGATTATGTCTAAGATTGAATATATAACTAAATTTGTATAATAAATATGGACATGTGGAAACCGAAAATTTTATCCGAAAATCTTATCAAAATTAATCTTATAAGTAAATAAATAATAAAATAAATTTATTGTGAATAGTAATTGCCCTTTGCCATGGCAAAGGGTGGAAAAACAACAACAAAATTGCTAGGGCAGACACTATTCACATGAATAGTACTAGTCCTTGCCTCCCCTTCCCTTTTGCCATGACAAATGCTCTAAGGAGTCAACATTATTGGAGCATATAGTATTTGTGGAAGACATCAATATATAATTTGAACATAATTAATTAAAATCTTAGAGCAAAACAAAATTCTAGCCTGAGTACATATTGCTAGCTAGCAACATAAGTTTTACAGGCCTGAGTACATATTGCTAGCTAGTTGATTATTTGAGACAATAGAAATAAAAAATAATAATTAAAATCTTCTAGTAAAATCTTTAGCTTTTTCTTAATAGCACTTGATTCACTAAATTGTCCAAGTTTGTGGATGAAGAACCATGTGGACCAGTAGCTTCTTCTGCAAGTTTCTTCCACTCCATGACCTTATTTTTCATTTTCTTACCCTTCTCACCCTCCATTAACTCTTTGACAAGCTTCTCTACCTCATCCCTCTTCACATCATTACTAATCTCCATGCCAATGCCCCATTCATTGCAAGTATAGCGACAGTCCATTTGCTGGTCTGCGAAGAATGGCCAACAGAGCATAGGAACTCCTGCAGTAAGGCTCTCAACCGTTGAATTCCAACCGCTGTGCGTTAAAAATCCTCCAACTGATGGGTGGTTAAGGACTTGCTCTTGTGGGCACCACCCAGCTATTAGGCTTCTTTCCTTAGTTTCAGCCACAAACTCTGGCGGCAAAATAGCGGATTCTCCAATAACTAGATCAGGTCTAATTACCCAAAAGAATGGAAGCTTGCTATTTGCAAGTCCCCACCCAAACTCTACAAGCCGTTCTGGTGTCATGACTGCTACACTGCCGAAATTCACATAGACAACTGAGTTTGGTCCCTTGGTGTTTAGCCACTCGAGGCATTCAGTTTCTTCTTTGCCAAAGATAGTGTAATTGAGAGAGTAGGGAATGTGAAATGAGAGAGCTATTGCAGAGAATGCAAATCTGAATATTGTATTACTAACATAGAGTAATTGATATATACAATTGTTCCTAGCTAATTATTAGTTATAAACAATACACAAAACATGGAGGGAAACATGGAGAGTTTCCATCCCTAAAACATGGAAAAGTAGGAGAGGTGGTAGACAAGCCTTTTAGGGATGTCTATTTCTTGTCTTTGTCTTAACTAACATTGTCAACACTCCCCCTCAAGTTGGTGCAAAGATATCACGCATGCCCAACTTGTCAACTGAGTCATGAAAAACTTTACTTGATACGGCCTTCGTCAGAATGTCGGCAAGTTGGTTTTCCGAGTTTACAAATGGAAACTTAATTATACCACTTTCTTGTTTCTCTTTGATGAAGTGTCGGTCGACTTCCACATGTTTGGTACGGTCGTGTTGTACTGGGTTATGTGCTATCTCGATGGCAGCTTTATTGTCACAATATAGGTTTGTGGCATTGACTTGTTTAATGCCAAGATTCTTTAGCAATCTTCGCAACCAAAGCAATTCACATACTCCTTGAGCCATTCCTCTGAACTCAGCTTCAGCACTGGATCTTGCTACAACTCTTTGTTTCTTACTCCTCCAAGTAACTAAATTGCCACCCACAAATGTAAAATATCCAGAAGTTGAGCGTCTATCTGTGATACACCCTGCCCAATCAGCATCAGTGTATCCTTCAAGATCCATAGGTGTATGTTTGGAGAACATCAATCCTTTTCCAGGGGCAGTCTTCAAGTATCGCATTATCCATATTACTCCATTCATGTGTGCTTCACTTGGTTGATGCATGAATTGGCTTACCACACTCACAGCATAAGCTATGTCAGGGCGTGTGTGGGATAGATAAATCAATCGCCCAACTAACCTTTGATACCTTTCTTTATCAGTAGGAGCTTGATCTGGATACATTCCCAATTTGTGATTCTGTTCAATAGGTGTGTCAGCTGGCTTGCAATCTAGCATTCCTGTTTCTGTCAACAAATCTAACACATACTTTCTTTGGGATAAAAATATGCCATGTTTAGATCTAGCAACCTCAATGCCAAGAAAATATTGTAACTCACCCAGTTCCTTCATCTCAAATTCACTTCCAAGGAGCTTCTGTAGATTCTGCATTTCTTCATTGTCGTTACCGGTAACCACCATATCATCTACATAGATGATAAGGGCCGTAAGCTTTCCACCATGATGCTTTAAGAACAATGTGTGATCTGAGCTACTCGGAGTGTACCCAAATCGTTTCATGGAATCAGTAAATCTCCCAAACCAGGCTCGAGGTGATTGCTTTAGCCCATATAGAGATTTTCTCAGCTTGCATACGGTATTAGGACCGGATGTCATAGGAATCCCTGGTGGTGGATCCATATATATTTCTTCTTGTAAGTCCCCATGAAGAAAAGCATTTTTTACATCATATTGCAGTAGTGGCCAGTCAAGATTTGCAGCCAAGGATATGAGAACACGTACAGTGTTGATTTTAGCAACTGGTGCAAACGTCTCCTGGTAGTCAATTCCATATGTTTGTGTATATCCCTTGGCCACTAATCGAGCTTTGTATCGGTCTATGGATCCATCAGCTTTGTATTTAACAGTGTATATCCATCGACATCCAACTGGTTTCTTCCCATGTGGTAAAGGAACCATTTCCCATGTAGAATTCTTTTCCAAAGCTTCCATTTCAATTGCCATTGCTTCAGTCCATCTAGAATCTGTCACAGCATCCTGCCATTTACTTGGAACACATACAGTAGATAATTGATTGACAAATGATGCATATGACTTTGACAATCTATGAGTGGACACATGGTTATTGATGGGGTATTTAGATTTAGCATTAAGGTCAGGGCAATATTGAGGTTTAGGTTTTCCCCTAGTGGATCTAGGTGGAAGTGTATATGGTGCAACATTAGGTGGTTCAGTGGTTACCTCAAGTACTTCTTCATCACTAGACGAATGATGCGATGGTAGGGCAGGAGGGGTTGTATTTTGTAGTTGATCATCAGGGGCATCTGGATCACCTTCTGGTTCCATAGTCTCAAGGTCTTCACTGAGGTCAGGACTGGACAGATCATAATTTTCTTCAGAATTTTCAACTCTGTGGAAAAGCGACCGGTCGCTGGGTTCTTCACGACCGGTCTCCTGGGGAATTTGAATTGTATTCGTCTCTGTGTGAAAACGACCGGTCGTAAATGTGTCGCGACCGGTCACATGGGGCACTTCGCGATTGGTCGTCAATGGATCGCGACCGGTCGCCTGGGGCACTTCTCCGTTTTCTTCAGCATTTTTTTCGATATTCTCTTCAAATGACAAGTCCTTCTCTTCACTCCCCCTCTCCCCCTGAAGAGAAGGGGTCTTGGAAACCATAAAGTAGGCCAAATCTTCATGAAAAATGGTATCCATAGTGACAAAGATTTTTTGAGTAGGAGGATGGTAACACTTGTATCCTTTTTGATTCAAGCCATATCCAATGAACACACATCGGAGGGCACACGGATCCAGCTTACTTCGTTGATGAGAAGGAACATGAGCATAAACAACGCAACCGAACACACGAGGAGGCAACTTGAGAATGGTAGGAAGAGAGATGTGATGAGCCAAGGTATCTAGTGGAGTTTGGAAATTCAGAACGCTACTAGGCACCCGATTAATCACATAGACTGCAGAGAGGAGAGCATGACCCCATAAGTGATGAGGAACAGATTTATCAAGCATATAGGCACGGGCAACTTCAAGTAATTGACGATTCTTTCGTTCGGCAACACCATTTTGTTGTGGAGTGAAGGGTGTGGAGGTTTGATGGATGATGCCTTGGTCCTTGAAGAATTGAGCCAAGGCACCATTCACATACTCCCCACCATTGTCAGACCGAAACACTTTGATGGATGCTTGGAACTGAGTGGTGATCATAGCATGAAATTCGCGGATTGTGGTGGTAACATCACTTTTATGGGCGAGCAAATATACCCATGTCATGCGGGTACAGTCATCTATAAATGTAACAAACCACCTCTTGCCAGTAGAAGAGACTTTAGCAGGGCCCCAAACATCGGAGTGAATCAACTCAAAAGGAAATTCTGTTTTACTATCACTTGAGGGAAATACAGTGCGATGGCTCTTGGCCAACACACATGTTTCACACTTAAACTGAGAATCAACCAAGCCTTGGAATAAAGATGGAAACAACCGTCGAAGGTAGCCAAACGATGGATGTCCTAAGCGACGATGTCATAGCCAAATCTGTTGTTGGGCACGTGAGTTTTGAACATGGACAGCTCGTGGTGGTGATGAGACCGTCAAGGTATACAACCCCCCTCTCCGTTTACCATGCCCAATCGTCTCGTGAGTCGTAAGGTCCTGAAACTTACAATGAGAAGGATAGAATGTGGCATAACAATTATGTGAGTCAAGGAATTTCCCAACAGACAACAAATTGCATTTAACAGAGGGGACAAGTAGTGTATGAGGTAAGGAGAATTTAGGGGAAAGTGATATAGTCCCTTCTCCAGCAACATTAGAAGGAGCCCCATTAGCACTAGTGATGTAAGGATAATGAGATTTAGGAGATAAGGTGGAAAAAACAGTGGAGTCAAAAGTCATATGATCAGTGGCACCAGTATCAATTATCCATGTAGTAGAGTGTATACCTGAGTCGGGGAGTAAGGCAGGGGATGAAGACTCACCGGTAGTCATGACATAAGCAGTCTTGGGTGCCATGTTGCGGGTCTTGTGTGAAAGTATGAATACGTAAATGCAGCAGAAGATTTCAAGAACACAACAGCGGTATAACAGAACCAAGTAACCAAAGGAACACAAGTTTGAATTATGCAGGGACAAGGTTAAATAGAGACAAGGTTTAAGCAAACAAGCTTAGAACTTCAGCAAATTAACAAGAGCACAAATTAGGATTGTGATCACAACCAATTTTAAGGCAAGGCAAAGTATGAGATAGGAATGATATAACAGCAAATTATGGGCAAAGATAGGTAGAGATTAGGCAAGAATAAGGTTATGCAGAGGCAACCAAAATCGATTGCTCTGATACCATGCCAAAGATAGTGTAATTGAGAGAGTAGGGAATGTGAAATGCGAGAGCTATTGCAGAGAATGCAAATCTGAATATTGTATTACTAACATAGAGTAATTGATATATACAATTGTTCCTAGCTAATTATTAGTTACAAACAATACACAAAACATGGAGGGAAACATGGAGAGTTTCCATCCCTAAAACATGGAAAAGTAGGAGAGGTGGTAGACAAGCCTTTTAGGGATGTCTATTTCTTGTCTTTGTCTTAACTAACATTGTCAACATTCTTTCCATAGACTGTATCCCATTTTCAAAGGGTGTTCTGGTATGTGATTGAGATGCAATTGAAGAGGGCCAACGGTGTACACACGGGGAAGCATAGATGAGAGAGCATCCAAAACATCTGACTCCAAGGCATCAAAAGTATGAAGAACAACTGCTGAAGCTTCATGAGCTCTGTCGGCTGTTTCCATGGCGAAGTTAAACATGACATCATCCGGATTTGTGGTTTGCAAGAAGGTCGGGAGATCCCTCAACCGGATATCTCTCATTCCCGGGATCCAATCTATTACGGTGTCCAGATAGCCATTTGTGAAACAGCTCTCATCTGCAATAGACAAATGAAATTCAATTGAAGAAACATTTCATTTGCATGTTTAGAAACAAGCAGTTAAGAGTTAACCATAAGTTAAACAACAATTGCTTCAATTAATAGTTATATATTTCACCTTTGAGTGAAGCAAGTCCTTTTTCGACTACAGTGCGAAGTTGTGTAAATCCCATGAAGCTGCAGGCAGCTATAGTGTTGAACAGCACTATCGGGGCTCCAATTTCTTCAGCTGCTGTGATTGTGAACGTGGACATGAAAGCATCTGAAACTATGCAAGTCACTGGAGGATTGCTGGATGTTTCTATGGCATCATTGTTGAGTTTTAAAAGGAGGGCATGAAAGGGAGCTAAGAAATTTTTTCTGACGGACTCAGCAAGCAAAGTGCCATCTTGTGTGGTGTCTTCATTTGAATCCGGAAGGCTATCTGGGATGGCTTCGAACCGAAAATCAGCCAAGCCATCAAGGGAATTGGATCCTAGAGATTTAAGAAAACGCTTGTGATTGAACTCTGTGTTAACAAAGGTTATATGAAAACCTCTATGGTGGAGGAGCTTCGCAAATTTAAGCACTGCCTTTATGTGACTTTGAGAAGGAGCTGGAATGCAAACAGCATGTGGCTTAGTAGCTACTTCTGTGGAACCCATCTTAGCTTTTGTGTGTGCATTGCAGTGCTTGCAAATGCAGATTATTTATACAGCAAAAGTGAGCTACTTTTTCAATGTGTCCTGTTTTGGCTCTTTGTTTTTTTCCCTCCACACAAGTCTATATGCAGATAAGATAACCACAGAGTGAGAAGAAAGCTGTCGGACAAGTTGAGGTGAGAAGAAGCAACGTGGAACTGTATCTTCTATTGGCCTTTCCCCAGTTTCTTCTCCAATTATTGGACCATTTACGTCTACATCTACCACAAAGAGTTCAACTCTCATTCTTTTTCTGCTCTGAATAAGAAAATGAAAAAAAAAAAAAAATCATTTCAAAACCTGCATCATAAACTTAGATATATATTGTTACATCACTAATAGTCATATCTTTTAAATCTTTTTGAATTTATACACTCATGTTGGTCAAGTATTTCAAAATGTTCGGGAGATTCTGCTCAAGTCTCCAACTAACCAACTTAAAAACTGCAATCTGTCTTGCAAAGAAGCCTATTCCGGCACCTGTTTGCCTATCGAGAAACCAAGAGCTGCTAACATCCCTCTCCGCTTTGAATGCTTGAGATTTTATGAAATGCGGGTAAATGCATACTTTCTAAATGCAGAGCTGGGGATCCGATACTACATACTAGAAACACATGCTTCACTTATAATCTATAAAATGATTAAGGTTTTTAAAATTAATATAATCATTGTACACATAAGTGTATATTAGTCTCCTTGCCTATAGTACTAAATACTAAACCTACAGATTAGTTTGTATTATCATAAAAATCATAATAATTCCTATAATAAATTATTGGTATATCTTTGAACAAGTTTTGTAATTAACTAATTAACAACTCGGTCCTAGTTCAAATTTCCCTCGTTTGCTATAAAGAAAGAAAAAAAAAATCGGTTATATATATGTATAGTTAGTAAACTTTTTGGAAAATGTTAACTGACAAGATTTTGAAGAAATTTCTTTATGTAATAAAATCAATTTAGTTTAGCCTTGTTCTACTGGAACAAGATAGCAAGAAAGAAGAAAATAAAAAAATAACTATGTAAGCTTCTAGTCTTCAACAACATGACCAAAAGTAGGTAAGTTATATATAGTAGTATTGGCAGCTGTGTCGCCAATACCATGTGCATAACTTTGCAGTTCGAAACCAAACATTCAGCCCATGAGCCAAGCCAAGCCAAGCATTTGTAGGGTTTGTAAAGACTACTAAACTTAGAATGTGTATCACGTCGAAAAAGATAGATAGATAGATAGATACTTCATATCCATTCATTTTGGTATCACTTTATTGTGTGGACCAGCTTATATGTGTTGTACATCTTGAGGTAAAACAACTTGTCGATCTAGCAATAAATATAAGGTTGAAAAAAGATCGAACATTGACTCAATATGATAAAGTAATTACAATAACATGATATCATAGTGAGTTTAAATTGAAGAGTCCCTAAAATAATTTTATTTGAGATTGATAAAGAGGGCAGTGATATATATATATATATATATATATATATATATATATATATATATATCAGTGGAGTAAAGCAAGAGCCATCCTCCCAACTTATGTCCTTTCCAGGTTATTCTCCAATTCCAATTAATAATAGGTTTAATCCTTTGAGCCATCCTTCTTTATGCCCTAATTATCAGTCAGCTTTAGTTTCACAGTTTGATCCTTTCATAGTTAACCCCTCTGTTCCAATTCCTTCACAAAGCCAAAGTCCAGTTAACAGGTCCAGATATGCCGCCAGAAGCCACACAAATCTTTTTGTTGTTGAATCTTACCTTGAAGGACTTAATGATCCAGCCAAAATATGTGTGTGCAAAGAAAAATCAGTTGATCAAGACAACAAGGAAACTACTTGATCAATCAAGACAAAAAGAATAAGACTTAGACTTCGGTTTCCTGCCGATGTAAGGATAATTTGGTTCATTATTTCCCCTCTTCAATTCTGTAATTTTGTGTTACAGTATCACCCTTTTTTTAATACTGCCAAACTCAACAACTTGATTTGGTGTCATGACCGTTATACTCCCAACCAATCAAGAATCATGTATATACCTCCAATAATTAAGAGAAATTTATAATAAAACACATTTCTAGCATTGAATTTACATATAAACCCTAAAAGCTTTTAATTGAAGAAAGAAAAAAAAACTCAAAAAGGACCAGGTGTAGTATTTTTTAAAATTTGAATGATGTGTGAAATACCATTAGTATCCTAGCATTATGATTTTTAGGGAAAAAAAACATTGATGACATTGTTGTAGTTTTTTGGTTTTTCAAGGACTCGTGTGGTACATTTAGTCTCTTTGAAAAGTCAAATGGTTTTTTTTTCCTAAGAATTGAGTATTGTAGGATTTTTATATATTTTGGGCCCTATTTATGGACTTCAGATATTTTGTCCCAATTTTCTTTGTTCCCCCTCTGGTCCCTATTTGGAATTTTGACACATGTCCCTTCATTTAACACCACGTTTCCCAGACTTAATAGTGTGAACCTTCCCAACAAAAAAAAAAATCCGTTATCTTCAAATAAAAAATAAATTAAAAAATCCTGACTGCAAACTCTCATCTACCACGTCGCTTCAATTTCATCACTTCTTGTTTTCATCTTCACTGCTATTCTTCCAAGAGTTCTCTGCACCTCTCCAATGTTTTCAAAAATCAGTGGACAATGTGAATCCATAGCAATTTAATTTTTTTAACCCAATACTCGCTCATTATCAGGCCAACCCAACCCAACTCTCTAACACTAGAGTGTACAACGAATTTGGGATAAAGTAATCTTCCAAGAGATTCTTACCTCGAGAGTGCCTACGTCTATTCACGTTCGACCAACGGCCTTGTTGTGAACCATAGTGGCGTTGGCTTGATTGATCAAGCATGCCCAACGTTAAAAAACTTGATCATCTTATGCTTCCCACTCCCTTTCTTCTTCAGCACATTTGCACATTCTTTCTTCATTTTCTCAGTCAACCCACTCCAACAATCTCCTCATGTAAGATATTGAAAGAAGAATGTGTTTCGTAAAATTTGATAAATGAAAGGATAGAGAGGATATCTATGATTGGTGTGACTTGAGGGTGTGGTTTTATAATAGGATTTAGAAGATAGAGATGACACATGGCACAATAGTAGCAACCGAAAATCTTATCCGAAATATGAGATGTGAATTTTATAATAAATATGGACATGTGTCAACCGAAAATCTTATCTGTATATTTTATCCGAAATCTAAGAAGTGATTTTATAATAAATAGGGAGCTTCACTAATATACCCAAAATAGGGGTTGAAAATTTTTTTTTTAAAAACAACACATGGAATGCACTTTAGAAACACACCCAAAACTCATTTACTACATAAGAAATTGGTGTTGAAGTTCTTATAAATTACGTGACTACCATTACCAAAAGTAGGTAAGTTATATATAGTAGTATTGGCAGCTGTGTCGCCAATACCATGTGCATAACTTTGCAGTTCGAAACCAAACATTCAGCCCATGAGCCAAGCCAAGCCAAGCATTTGTAGGGTTTGTAAAGACTACTGAACTTAGCATGTGTATCACGTCGAAAAAGATAGATAGATATATAGATACTTCATATCCATTCATTTTGGTATCACTTTATTGTGTGGACCAGCTTATATGTGTTGTACATCTTGAGGTAAAACAACTTGTCGATCTAGCAATAAATATAAGGTTGAAAAAAGATCGAACATTGACTCAATATGATTAAGTAATTACAATAACATGATATCATAGTGAGTTTCAATTGAAGAGTCCCTAAAATAATTTTATTTGAGATTGATAAAGAGTGTAGTGCACTACAAGGAAAAACCCTTTGGGCGACTACCATCTTTAGTCGCTAAAAGCTGATATTTCGTCGCAAAAACAATTTAGCGACGAAATTATTTCGTCGCTAGTTTTGTCGCCCAAAGCTCGTGGCTGAAAGTAAAAATGACCAAAGGCGACGAGAAAGAATTTTCATCGCCAAAACACTTTCGCGACCAATTGTTTTCGTCGCCTTAAAGTAAACAGTTGGTCGCCTATAAAGACAGGTCCCCGCGAAAATACGAAAATTTGCCGCGAACTTTGGAAGGATTGGGCGACCAAAGAGATTGGTTCGTCGATGATAGTTTCTGGTGACTATGAGATTTGGTCGCTAAAGCTTACTTAGTTGGTCGCTAAAATATGTATATTTTAAGTATTTTTGATAATTTTATTTATATTCTGTTTTTTGATAACCTTTTGTTCATTAACGTATTGTAATTTGAAAAAACAATAAATTTAGATCAATAGAAAATTACATGAATAAAAGTTTCTCCCATTCAAAACACAAGCATACTAGTCATTCAAGTACACATAACATATCCAAAAATAGTAGACATAACATAACCGAGTGAAGAACTCTCCACTAAAAGACTAGAGGCCAAGCCCCATATATTCTTGCCTTTTGTAAACCCAAGTTCTGCAATCATTATTTCTCCACTCTATGCCCTTTGTATCCCCAAGTTTTGTAGTCATGATCTTTAACACTTGTGGTATAGGGGCTGTGATCTAATATCGAGGAATTCCCAAACACTGCCAATTGTTTGCTTGACCTTCTCAAACTCATCAATCATCTTCCTTTACAAAAGAAACAAAATAAGAAAATGTCAATGGTCAAGAAGATGCCAAAACCAAGAAATTTAAATTTTAATATATAGACCAAAGCTGAAATTCACAATCTTAACTAAATAAGCCAACAAAAAAGAGTTTGGATTGACATAAGAAAACTGATTACTGGTCATCAATGAACCAACTTAAAAAAATTTGAATTCATTTTTCATACCTCTCAATATCGACTGTCTAATCATACCTTTGTGATAATAACATAAATCAAATCATCAATTACCACAAATAAAGAAGGAAAACAGTTACGAAAAACCAATGTAAAGACTAATATTATGCATGGTACAAACCCATTAGAAAACATAAATCATAAAATCCAAAGTATAATCCACACCTTAAATGGAACCGAGTGTAATGAGAAGAAAAGGTTCTTACCTAATATGGTCCTTTGTCCAAAACCCCAAACCAAATCCTTCCACCTCCTCAAATAAATCTGACATGGAAAAACAGGATACTACCCCAGTAAAGTAAAGACTCCTAAATGACATTGTTCTAAACACATTATAAGATAAAGAGAACTGAAGGGTAGATGGTCTGGGGTCAAAGAGTGGAAAATAACTCAAGCCATCAGAAATCTTTGGGGAAAGAGAGTGGGTATGCTTATATGAGTACATAGAGTTTACAGACCTTTTTCTCACAAAGGAAGCATCCTATATTCTATTCAATCTGTTTAGTGAACTAACAACAGTAACAACAATAGTGCAGAAGTCCTTGGCAGAGCTATGCACATATTTTGGTTTAGGACCAGCTTTAATTTATAATATAATTCTTTCTAGTGTTAAAAATTAATAAAAAGACAAGGACAATGATATATCTAATTGCTCAAACAGAAAAATTATGCTGTGGACCAAAGGGGCAGCAGCAAAGGTAAAATGAAAACAAGCTGCAATACCCAAGCACCTTAAGACTTAATTGCACTTCCTACAAAGAAAGAACTCTAACTCGCAATGCCAATGCCATATCATTTGAAAGTTAAAGCACAAAACACTACCTTATCAATCTAAATCACTATAATCATTACTGTGATTACTAGATTGCCATCATTTTGTAATCAATCACAACCTAAACTGGAAGACCTCAGTGCCTAACAAGATTTCTTCTTCTTATTATAGTTCATCTTGCACATTTACAAACACATAAATAGGAGTACCATACTATGCTGAAATAAAGAGAAAAAGATCAACCTTGTTTATCTTCAACTACACACTGTTTAGCTAACAGTTTCAATTGGATAATGGGAACAAATTTTTAAGCAAAAATGAGGTATACCTCTTTTCGTTAATGAATATAACTCCCAATTTCTTAAAAATCAGTTTAGAAATCACTCTCCTTCACTCCCTTTTCCAAATCAATATCCAAGAAATTAATATAGGTATTTGCAGTCATCAAATAAGTTCTTGTGTATAACAGATTCCTAGAAACTTATCGCTTCAAATGAGAATTTGGTTTGGTTTTAAAAAGCAGAAAGCAATTCCTTATAGCTAAATCTTCTAGCCAAATCAAAATGGCTATTGCTACATCAAACCAGAGAAAAAGAGAAAATCCAAATAAAATAGGCAATGTATGTTTTTAAATAGCTCCTCAACCTGATTACCAATTCACAATATCCATTAGACAAAAATGAGAGTAAAATTTCATCTCAGCTGTTTGAAAATCATATACAAAAGTCCAACTTCAAAATCCTAGTCATGTTAGACCCACTCTTTTCTTAGGCATTTTCCTACAAGCAAGAAAGCAAAAAACATAAATGTCCAACTTCAAAATCCTAGTCATGTTAGAAAAACTCAACCAAAGGACATGCGTATAATGTATAACAGCAACCTTTAGAATACTCGCTTCTTCTCGGTTGAAATTTAAACATTGCCAAAAAGAACTTTTAAAATGGAAACGGGGGAATACAAAATTACATCAATAACATACTTATTCACAGTATATAACCAAATATCTCTTGCAGACTAGAGACCTTATCAATTTAAGTGAATTCATTGAAGTCCTCCAATATATGAAAAGAGAAGGGAAAAAATTTATAATGCAAGGTCTTTAAAAATTAAGTTTCAAAAGAAAATGAGCCAAACAAGAATTTTGAAAAGGCACAAGAAATAAATAAAATTGTGGCACAATTTTTTATTTCTAATAAAGAGAGGGAAAACAAAGGATGCTCAAACCTGCCATCTGCAACAATAGATTCACAGCCTAGCGTTGGTCTCTTGGTTGTCTGAAGGGGCCTTCAAGTCTTTAATAGCTACAATTATCCATAATAGAAAATTCTCAAATGGCAGTGCTAAATCAAGGTTGCTAATCTTTCATTTCTTCTCACAGTTTACATAAATGAAATACAAAAAGACCTTAAGATTTAAGTTCTCGAATGAAGGCTTAACAACGAAATCTGAAAAATGCTGAATCATTGCAAGATCCAGCAAATAAACAAAACATCAATTACAAGACACCACCAGGCAACGCAAGCACAAGAAATCTTTATAATAAATAAAAATAAGGTAAATCTTAACATTTCCATGATTCCAAACTCGTAACTCAAAATATTTAGAGAAGTTTTCATACCTAACGTAGAGGCAGCAGATGAGAAGTGGTTGAGGGGTCGTTGACCACCTCGTTACTAAGACAAAAACCAACTAAATTTTATTTTTACAGAACCAAAATCAAATAATTACAGAAAAAAGCTAAATAAACAAAAAATAATAAAAACACCTTTGAATCAGAGTTGGTATGTGGCTGTGCACATTGCAGAGAAGGATGATTTTGGGAAAGAGAGTGAGAAATAAGGGCCATGAGAAATCTGAAGGGGGATGAAGAGATAGTGGGTATATAAGTGATTGGCCGGCATCGTTGGAAGATTTCATTGCTAGCGTATGTGGAGGACTGAGTTGAAGGCATCGGTGGTGTGGAAGACGGAGAGAGTAGATACGAGAGAAGTAAATTGGGGGAAGTAATGGGTTAGGGAAAATTTTTTCATTTATATTCTCCCAGAATCAGCCACCAAGCTATTTGGTTGCGAACATGTCAAATAAGGAAACGACACAGTTTTAATACTTTATTTTTTTTTTACGGGAATTGTGACCAAAAAATTTGGTCGCCAAGTTTCAAGAAATATTGGGCGGCATCTCACAAAATATTTTCGCGGCATCTCAAATTTAGAGACGACGCAAGCAACCTTAGAGACAACATAATTTGGTCGCCAATAATTTTCAAGCTCAAAGGCGACCAATCCTGTAATTGGTCGCTAATTCCTTCCCTAGCGACCAAATCTTTTGGTCGCCATTCGGACATATTTTCTGGTCAATTCGTTGATAAATTTGACGAAATTATTGGTGACGAAATAAAAAACTTCGTCTCCCATAACCTTACTTGGCGACCAAATTTAGGTTGGTCGCAAAATATTTCGTCGCAAAAAAGGTTTTTTCTTGTAGTGGTAATATATATATATAGCTTCCATTGAGGGATCCTCCAAATAAGTTGTAAGGTCCACTTCACATTGCATTTCACTAATCTAAACCGTCTATTTTTTAGATGATCATTCAAAGATCATGTCTACAAAAAATACTTCTCTCAGCTCTCTCTCAAGCAGTTGTTATATTCTCGCAGCTCTCTCTCAATATCCATGTAAGTACAACCCTAATCTCTTCTTAAATCCATAAATGTTTTCGTTGGTAGCTATATTAGGGTTCTTTTATGTTTTGGTGTTTGCATTCTTGTAATAATTGCTCTCTGTTTGGGTTCTTTTATGTTTGTTTGGCCATGGGTTCTTGGAAAAGGAATGGGGATGGGAGATTTAAGCTGTTTTTTTTAAACTACGACGACGGTTGAAGGATCAAACCGTCATCCAAATGTTTATTATACGTCGGTTGTTCATTTACTCCCGTCGTCTGAATTTTAAGCCACAACTGGTAGCCTAAAGACGACTGTTTCTCCATTAAACGTCGTCTTTAGGCTACCAGAACACCGTCAAATTTCTGGGTTTGGGTGTCTTAATGACGACGGTGACTATAGATGCCGTCGTCTGAATGAATATTAAACGACGATTATTTTTTTCAAACCGTCGTCTTGTCCATGTTTTATATTTAATTTTCATTTTGTTCTCTGCTATTTGAATCAGGTAGTGTTTCATTGCTGGTCCTTCCACTTTAATATATATATATATATATATATTTATATGAATTTGATAGAGTGTGAGATGGATAAGTCATGGATGCATGTAGATAAAAGATCGAAGGCATATGAGTTAGGGGTGGAAGGATTTTTGAATTTTGCGTCAGAAAATCTTGGAAATACAACTGAGATTCGTTGTCCATGTGTTAAATGTGGGAATATTCGATTGTTTGGGGTTGAAATTATAAGGGAACACTTATACTTTAATGGAATTGACCAAAGCTATAAGATTTGGAGATGGCATGGAGAACCTTGGGAATGGACTACCAATGATAGTAGAAATGTGGAAGAAGATGAGCAAAGTAGGTTCAGTTATGTTTCTGAAGAATTAGGGATGGATGATAATGATTTTGCCAATATTGGATCTGATCCTTATGAGTTTGCCAATGTGATTGGGGATGGCGATCAACCCTTGTACCTTGGTTGCAGTAAGTACACAAAGTTGTCGGCTTCGGTGAAGTTATATAATTTGAAAGCAAAACATGGGATGAGTGATGTTTGCTTTACAGAATTATTGATACTTCAAGGAGAATTTCTTTCAGAAGGAAATACACTACCTTCCTCTATGTACGAGGCAAAAAAGACTTTGTCTGCTTTAGGGACGAGTTATGAGAAAATCCACGCATGTCCCAATGACTGCATTTTGTATCGGAAGGAGTATGAGAATGCAACTAATTGTCCTACTTGTGGTATCTCAAGGTGGAAGGAAACCAAGGATGGGTTCTTGAAAGAGGGTGTGGCAGCGAAGGTGGTGTGGTATTTTCCTCCAATTCCAAGGTTTAAAAGGATGTTTCAATCACATAAGACAGCTCAGAGTTTGACTTGGCATGCTGCAAGAAAATCAGTTGACGGTTATATGTCTCATCCAGCGGATTCCCCGGCTTGGAAACCTGTTGATGAAAAATGGCCCGACTTTGGTAATGAGCCAAGAAACTTGAGACTGGCTCTCTCATCTGATGGATTCAATCCCCACAGTTCTTTAAGTAGCAGATACAGTTGTTGGCCAGTTATGTTACTTACATATAATCTCCCACCATGGCTATGCATGAAGCGGAAGTTCATGATGTTGACTATACTGATTTCCAGTCCTAAACAGCCCGGAAATGATATAGATGTCTACTTAGAGCCTTTGATTGATGATTTGAAATCTCTGTAGGATGGGATTAGAGGAGTGTATGATGCCCACATAGGAGAATACTTTACACTCAGAGCTGCATTACTGTGGACAATTAATGATTTTCCCTCTTATGGAAACTTATCTGGTTGTGTTGTTAAAGGATATAAAGCTTGTCCAATATGCGGCGATGATACACCTAGTCACAGGTTGAAAAATGGCCACAAAATTTGTTACATTGGGCATAGAAAGTGGTTACCAAACAATTATCCATATAGGAGGCAACGTGCAGCTTTTAATGGGAAACCTGAATATGGCATGCCTCCCAAGCCATTAACAGGAGAAGAAGTGTTGCATATGGTTGAAGATATTAATTACATATGGGGCTCGAAAAATGGGGGAAGTGTTGGTGAGAATGATAGTGACAGAGTTTGTTGGAAGAAGAAATCAAAATTCTTTGATCTCGAGTATTGGAAATACCTCCCAGTGAGGCATGCCTTAGATGTTATGCACATTGAGAAGAATGTTTGCGATAGTATCATTGGTACATTGCTAGAGATCCCTGGAAAAAATAAAGATGGGATTGCTGCTCGGTTAGACTTATTGAACATGGGGGTAAAAATTGATTTGCAACCCGAGTATGGAGAAAGACGTACTCGCTTGCCTCCAGGGCCTTGGAATTTGTCAAGAGCAGAGAAGAGAACGGTTTGCAATTCTTTTTATGGTATGAAGGTTCCTGAAGGTTATTCTTCAAATATAAAAAATCTTGTATCTTTAAAAGATTCAAGACTTCTTGGCCTTAAATCTCATGATTGTCATACCTTGATGCAACAATTGCTCCCTGTGGCAATTCGTTCTGTTTTGGAGAAGCCTGCAAGGTATGCAATAACTCGATTGTGCTTCTTCTTCAATGCTATATGTGCAAAGACGGTAGATGTTTCCAAGCTAGATAAGTTGGAAGAAGATGTAGTAGTTACTTTGTGTTTGCTTGAGAAGTACTTTCCCCCTTCATTCTTTGATATCATGGTTCATCTAGTAGTACATCTTGTCATAGAAGTTCGTCTATGTGGGCCAGTATATTTTAGATGGATGTATCCGTCTGAAAGATATATGAAAGTGCTAAAGGGGTATGTTCAGAATCGTACTCGTCCAGAAGGTTGCATTGCTGAGCGGTATATAGCTGAAGAAGCTGTAGAGTTTTGTACCGAGCATTTATCTGATGTTAGTACAGTTGGAGTGCCTTCAAGCCAGAATATGGGAGTTTCAAAGCCATTATCAGGTTGCACAGTGAGCTTAGTTGATATGGACTTGTTGAAGCAGGCACATCTATATGTCTTGGAGAATACGGAGGAAGTCCTACCTTATATTGAGTACGTATGAGTTTAATTTTTCATATGTAGCCATTTTAAATATTATTACTCCTTATGTTTATCTTATATACAAGGGACCGTAATGCGTGTTTTTTTCGTGTCAATTGTAGGGAACATATGATCCACATCAAGACCACTTATCCGAAATTTAGAAAGATAACAAAGTGGCTACAAGATAAGCACAATAGAACTTTCATTCAATGGCTACGCTTTAAGGTATATATGTTATTGAATGACATATTGAACTTATTTTACTTTTCTTTCTTTCTATATATATGTTAGATTGAATTAAGATATATGTTTAATTTGCAGGTTCAAAGTGAATTTAATGGGGAAGACTATAATGGCATATCAGAAAATTTGAGGTGGTTAGCAGCTGGTCCAAGCATGGCAGTGCCATCATATAGGAGCTATCTTATTAATGGTGTCAAATTTAACACCAAGGCACAAGATGATGTGCGAACTGTCCAAAATAGTGGAGTTTATTTACTTGCACATACTATGCAAGTTGCTAGTGCCAAGGATAAAAACCCTATTGTCTCCAATATGGGTTTTTATGGGGTTATTCAAGAAATTTGGGATCTTGACTACCAAAAGTTTAGAATCCCAGTCTTGAGGTGTGATTGGATAGATAACACTTCGGGCCTTGTAGTCGACGAACTTGGATTTACCCTTGTAGATCTGAGTAAAATTGGACATAGGAATGACCAATTTGTTATGGCTTCTCAAGTCAAACAAGTATTTTATGTTGACGACCCAATGGATCGTGGTTGGTCGGTAGTGTTATCAATGCCTAATAGAGAATATAATGATGTTATTGGTGATGATGTGCTAGGTGATATTAGAATTGAGTGTGAGCCATTTTGTAGAGGGATACAAATGTTGACACATTTGATGACCTAGTGGGTGAGTTTGGGAGTGAGAATATTAGAGATGGGTGTGAAGATATATGGATTGATTGATTGTTGTAATGTATGACATTAGTTATGCAGTTAATTGTATGACATTAATTCATAGCTCTGTATATCATTTTAATTCTGATCACATTTTCATTCTGCAGGCTTTGGGCACGACAAATCAAAAATTAAAAATAATCGGTTAAAGCTGAAAATACGACGGTAGAATTACAAAAATTGCAAAAAGAGACGTCTAAAATACAACCAACGTCGGGTTTTCACAACCGACGTGGAATGACAACGCAAATTGAAATAAAAACCGCCATTTGAAAAAGAAAACACGTCGGTTAATTAAAATTCATTTCAAAACGGTTAATAAATATTTAAAACAACGACGGTAAATAAAATAATCAACGATGAACAATAATGTATAACACGACGGCAGAGTTCAAACCGACGAATTTAGGGATATAAGTCATTGATGATTAACGTCGTAAAAACATTGTTGCACGTCAGTTATAATTAAACAATTGACGTCTCGGAGAATACACACGTCAAAAAAGGTTATAAAAGAGACTTAACAAAGACTAGCCACGTCATGGAATAAATTAAGAACCGACGTAGAAAGTACATAACAACGTCGAATAATTGAATTCTTGGGACATAGTAAAGTATAACCACGACCTACATTTTATAATAACCGACGTCAAATCCATAACTCAAGGCGTTTCGTTACTTATTAACGACGGTTAAGCTAAAAGCAATGACGACTCAGAGATTACACACGTCTAAGTGGCTCACAAAAGAGACTTTTAAAAAGCCAACCACGTCAAAGTCTACAACCACCGACGTTGTAAAGTACTAACAACATCCTAAAATGTGACTCCTAGGCCATAGTAAATGGATTAAACATGACAGGTATTTTAATTAACCGACGTGTAATGTTAAATCCCCGTCGTGTTTTTTTGTGTTCAAGCCGTCAAAATAATTTTCAACGTCTGTGGTGACCTAAAGGGTCGTAGTTATTATTGTTTTTACGTCAGTTCAAGTAAATATATGCCATGTTATATATTTTAGACGTCAGTTTTTTTATTTAGTGAACGTAGTATTTATTAACCACGACGGTTTCTATGTTTTACACGTCGGTTTTGTTTGATTTAGAGACGTTGATAAAGATATTTACGTCGGTTTTGTAGTTATTTTTGACATTTAACATAATTTAAACGTCTGTGTTTTACTAAAACCGTCGTCCATTATAGTCGAAAGGTCTCTTTTTATGCTTTTATGTATCAAATCGACGTCGGTTTTAGTTTTTTTATGACGTGTAATATGTTAACCACGTGGTTTTTTTGTGTTCAAGCCGTCAAAATAATTTTCAACGTCTGTGGTGACCTAAAGGGTCGTAGTTATTTTTGTTTTTACGTCAGTTCAAGTAAATATATGCCATGTTATATGTTTTAGACGTCAGTTTTTTTATTTAGTGAACGTAGTATTTATTAACCACGACGGTTTCTAAGTTTTACACGTCGGTTTTGTTTGATTTAGAGACGTTGATAAACATATTTACGTCGGTTTTATAGTTGTTTTTGACATTTAACATTATTTAAACGTCTGTGTTTTACTAAAACCGTCGTCTATTGTAGTCGAAATGTCTCTTTTTATGCTTTTATGTATGAAATCTACGTCGGTTTTAGTGTTTTTAATGACGTGTAATATATTAACCACGTCGGTTATTTGCCGTCGTTATTTCATGTGTTAAAAGACGGCGGTCGATTTCTCGTCAGTTGTAAACCATGATACACGACGGTGGATTCCCGTCGTCTATTTCGTTTTTTGTAGTAGTGAGTGTTTCTTTATGAGATTATGTCTAAGATTGAATATATAACTAAATTTGTATAATAAATATGGACATGTGGAAACCGAAAATTTTATCCGAAAATCTTATCAAAATTAATCTTATAAGTAAATAAATAATAAAATAAATTTATTGTGAATAGTAATTGCCCTTTGCCATGGCAAAGGGTGGAAAAACAACAACAAAATTGCCAGGGCAGACACTATTCACATGAATAGTACTAGTCCTTGCCTCCCCTTCCCTTTTGCCATGACAAATGCTCTAAGGAGTCAACATTGGAGCATATAGTATTTGTGGAAGACATCAATATATAATTTGAACATAATTAATTAAAATCTTAGAGCAAAACAAAATTCTAGCCTGAGTACATATTGCTAGCTAGCAACATAAGTTTTACAAGCCTGAGTACATATTGCTAGCTAGTTGATTATTTGAGACAATAGAAATAAAAAATAATAATTAAAATCTTCTAGTAAAATCTTTAGCTTTTTCTTAATAGCACTTGATTCACTAAATTGTCCAAGTTTGTGGATGAAGAACCATGTGGACCAGTAGCTTCTTCTGCAAGTTTCTTCCACTCCATGACCTTATTTTTCATCTTCTTACCCTTCTCACCCTCCATTAACTCTTTGACAAGCTTCTCTACCTCATCCCTCTTCACATCATTACTAATCTCCATGCCAATGCCCCATTCATTGCAAGTATAGCGACAGTCCATTTGCTGGTCTGCGAAGAATGGCCAACAGAGCATAGGAACTCCTGCAGTAAGGCTCTCAACCGTTGAATTCCAACCGCTGTGCGTTAAAAATCCTCCAACTGATGGGTGGTTAAGGACTTGCTCTTGTGGGCACCACCCAGCTATTAGGCTTCTTTCCTTAGTTTCAGCCACAAACTCTGGCGGCAAAATAGCGGATTCTCCAATAACTAGATCAGGTCTAATTACCCAAAAGAATGGAAGCTTGCTATTTGCAAGTCCCCACCCAAACTCTACAAGCCGTTCTGGTGTCATGACTGCTACACTGCCGAAATTCACATAGACAACTGAGTTTGGTCCCTTGGTGTTTAGCCACTCGAGGCATTCAGTTTCTTCTTTCCATAGACTGTATCCCATTTTCAAAGGGTGTTCTGGTATGTGATTGAGATGCAATTGAAGAGGGCCAACGGTGTACACACGGGGAAGCATAGATGAGAGAGCATCCAAAACATCTGACTCCAAGGCATCAAAAGTATGAAGAACAACTGCTGAAGCTTCATGAGCTCTGTCGGCTGTTTCCATGGCGAAGTTAAACATGACATCATCCGGATTTGTGGTTTGCAAGAAGGTCGGGAGATCCCTCAACCGGATATCTCTCATTCCCGGGATCCAATCTATTACGGTGTCCAGATAGCCATTTGTGAAACAGCTCTCATCTGCAATAGACAAATGAAATTCAATTGAAGAAACATTTCATTTGCATGTTTAGAAACAAGCGGTTAAGAGTTAACCATAAGTTAAACAACAATTGCTCCAATTAATAGTTATATATTTCACCTTTGAGTGGAGCAAGTCCTTTTTCGACTACAGTGCGAAGTTGTGTAAATCCCATGAAGCTGCAGGCAGCTATAGTGTTGAACAGCACTATCGGGGCTCCAATTTCTTCAGCTGCTGTGATTGTGAACGTGGACATGAAAGCATCTGAAACTATGCAAGTCACTGGAGGATTGCTGGATGTTTCTATGGCATCATTGCTGAGTTTTAAAAGGAGGGCATGAAAGGGAGCTAAGAAATGTTTTCTGACGGACTCAGCAAGCAAAGTGCCATCTTGTGTGGTGTCTTCATTTGTTGGTTGTTGGCTCAAAGAAGTCAAAAAGTTGAAATTCACTTTCTGCTAGTTATTGTTGTAGTTGGCTGTTTGCCTTGGTATTTGTTTGATTGGTTACTTTCGGCTGTTTGTCTTGGTTGATTGGCAGACAAATTGCATGGGCACATTAAGTGTTGGACGTTGGCTAATTAATTGGGTTGACTGAAGTAGTTGGCCTTCACCCGTTGGCTTCTCTATAAATAGAGAAGCATGGCAGCAGCAAGAGAGTAAGAGCAGAACCAAAGTCTGAGAGAGAAAAGTGAGAGAGGAAAAATAAAGAGTTGGGCAGCAAAACAATTGTTGCTGTCATTGGTTATTTTTCCCTTTTCAATTTGTACTCAATTTGTATTCCCTTTATATTCTTGAGTGTGTGAGCTTGGGTATATTTGGGGCTTGGGTTTCTGAGTGTTAAACACTATTGTATTCTCTCATTTGATTATAGTGGAATACTCCGTCGTCTCCAAACTGGATGTAGGCATTGCCGAACCAGTATAAATCTTGGTGTTCTTGTTGGTGTTGTTTTGTTATGTTTTTTATCTCTTGCCAAGTTGTTGTTTATTTTTCACTCACAGTTGGTTGACGCTTCCGCACAACAAGTGGTATCAGAGCTCCAGTTTTCGACTGGGGTTGTAGGAGTGAAAATTTTGCTGGAGCTACAGTGGCGTGAATAGTGCTGTGCTACAGTCTGTGAATAGTGCCGGTGCTACAGTTCCGTGAACAGTGAACTGCTACAGTATTTGTGAACAGTATTGTACCTGTGAACATTGCTGTATTTGTGAATAGTGCAGAGTAGATGGCTGGAGATAAAGATGAATCTGTGAAGGAGAAGGAGTCGACATCGTCTTCGTCGGCACCTACATCCAATAGACATCCTATCGCTACTACAAGGTTAGAGGTTGATAAATTCAATGGCTCTAATAATTTTGGTATGTGGCAATGTGAAGTTATGGATGTGCTGTATCAACAAGAGTTGGATATGGTTCTGGAGGATAAACCAGAAGATATTGATGACAAGCAGTGGACACGAATTAATCTTCATGCTTGTGCTGCTATTCGATCGTTCCTTGATAAGGAGTTGAAATACCCGTATATGAAGGAAACTTCTGCTAAGGAGTTTTGGACGAAATTGGAGGAGAAGTATATGACCAAGAGCGCAGGAAATCGGCTCTTCTTGAAGAAGCGACTCTTCCGATTTCAGTATCGTCCAGGTATTTCTATGCACGAACACCTCAATGATTATAATAAAATACTTGCTGATTTAGCAAACCTTGATGTGAAAATTCCTGACGAGGATAAGGCACTATGTTTGTTAAATTCATTGCCTGATGATTATGATCATTTGACAACTACTTTGTTGTATGGAAAATCCGAGGTGAAACTTGAGGAGGTGTCTGCGGCGTTGGTGAATCATGAGTGTCGTAAAAAAGAATTGAAGACTCAAAATTCACAAACCGAGGCACTTGTTGCAAGGGGTCGAACAGAGGAAAGAAAATCTGGGAAGCGGGGAAAATCTCGTTCAAAGTCACGAGGGAAGTTTCCTGCTAAAGATGAATGTGCCTTTTGTCGCCAAAAGGGTCATTGGAAGAAAGACTGCCCCAAATTGAAGAACAAAGAGAAGGAGAAAGCGAGTTCTGAAGCAAATGTTGCAAAATCTGGAGATGATGATTTCGAGTTTGCTTTGGCTAGTTCATCTGCTGATGGTCACTCCGAGGAGTGGATTTTGGATTCAGGTTGCACCTATCATATGTGTCCCATTCGGGAATGGTTTTCTAGCTTCGAGGAGCTGGATGGTGGAGTTGTTTTGATGGGTAATAATAATGCCTGCAAAACACAAGGGATAGGCAAAATTTGTTTGAAGATGCATGATGGAACAGTCAGAGAATTGAGTGATGTTCGGTATGTACCGGATATGAAGAAGAATCTCATCTCATTGGGCGCTTTGGAATCCAAGGGTCTCAAGATCACCATGGAGGGTGGAGTTCTTAAAGCTGTGTACGGGGCATTGGTGGTGATGAAAGGTACAAGACGAAATAACTTGTATTTCTTGCAAGGGAGTACAGTTATTGGTGGAGCAGCTGTCACCGAAGCTGCTGACGCAGATAGCACAGACACCACGAGGTTATGGCACATGCGTCTTGGGCATGCCGGTGAAAAGGCGTTGCAAGGATTGGTGAAGCAAGGCTTATTGAAAGGTGCAAAGGCCTGCAAATTGGAATTCTGTGAACACTGTGTGCTGGGTAAGCAAACTAGAGTGAAATTTGGCACTGCTATTCACCACACTAAAGGCATTCTAGATTATGTTCACACTGATGTTTGGGGACCTTCCAAGAATGCATCTTGGGGAGGTAGCCATTATTTTGTCTCCTTTGTTGATGACTTCTCTAGAAGAATATGGGTGTACACCATGAAGCGTAAAGATGAAGTCTTGAAGATATTCCTGAAGTGGAAAAAGATGATTGAAACGCAAAGCGGTCGAAAGATCAAGACTCTCAGATCAGACAATGGGGGTGAATATAAGTCTGATCCTTTCTTGAAAGTATGTCAAGATGAGGGTATTGTGAGGCACTTCACGGTTAGGGAGACACCGCAACAGAATGGGGTGGCAGAGCGCATGAACCGTACTTTGCTTGAGAAAGTCCGGTGTATGTTGTCTAATGCTGGTTTAGGCAAGGCGTTTTGGGCTGAGGCGATTACTTATGCAAGCCATCTCATTAATCGGTTGCCTGCTGCTGCGAACAAGGGCAAAACGCCCATGGAGGTATGGTCTGGTAAACCTTGTACTGATTACAAATATTTGCACATATTTGGTTGTTCTGCTTACTATCATGTCAGAGAAAGCAAGTTGGATCCAAGAGCAAAGAAAGCTCTATTTATGGGCTTTAGCACTGGCGTGAAGGGATACCGTCTCTGGTGTCCAGATGAGAAGAAATTTGTTGTAAGCAGAGATGTGACTTTTGATGAGGCTGCTATGGTTAATCAGAACAAGCATGAAGGTGAAATTGAAGCAACCAAGACCATGAGTAGTTCAAAGCAGGTGGAGTTACTGAAGACTCCAGTTGTTCCAGTAAGGTCTGATGTTACAGACACTAGTCCAGCAGTTGATTCTGATGATGAGGACAAGGATGATGAAGAGGAGGCACCTACCCAAGAGCCTCCACAGCAACAAGATTTTATTGCAATCAGAAGACAGAGAAGGGAAATTCGGAAGCCTGCTCGGTTTACTGATATTGTGGCATATGCACTTCCCGTTATTGAAGATGATATTCCATCCGCCTACAAAGAAGCTGTCATGAGTTCAGAGAGCGTGGAGTGGAAGAAATCTATGGATGAGGAGATGAAATCTCTTCATAAAAATGAGACTTGGAAGCTGGTTCAGTTACCAAAGGGGAAGAAAGCAATTGGTTGTAAATGGGTGTATGCCAAGAAGATGGAATCTTTGGGAAAAGACAATGTAAGATTCAAAGCCAGATTGGTAGCTAAAGGCTATGCTCAGAAGGAAGGCATTGACTACAATGAGGTATTTTCTCCTGTAGTAAAACATTCTTCTATTCGTATTCTATTGGCCTTGGTTGTACAGTTTGACCTTGAGTTGGCCCAACTTGATGTCAAGACTGCGTTCTTACATGGTGATTTGGAAGAAGAGATTTATATGTCTCAGCCAGAAGGTTTTAAGGTTGCTGGAAAGGAAAATTGGGTTTGCAAATTGCAGAAATCATTGTATGGCTTGAAGCAGTCTCCAAGACAATGGTACAAGCGATTTGATCGATTTATGATCGGGCAAAAGTACACAAGAAGTCACTATGACCATTGTGTATACTTTCGCAAACTACAAGATGGAACCTTCATTTATCTGCTTTTATATGTTGATGATATGCTGATAGCATGTAAGAGCAAAGTGGAGATTGAAAGGTTGAAGACTCAACTGAGTAATGAATTTGAGATGAAGGACTTGGGAGAAGCTCGGAAGATACTAGGTATGGAAATTGAAAGAGATAGAGCGAAGGGCAAGATTAGTCTGTGTCAGAAGCAGTATTTGAAGAAGGTACTACAGCGTTTCGGGATGAATGAAAATTCAAAACCGGTTAGTACACCTCTTGCCCCTTATTTCAAACTTAGTGCTTCTATGTCTCCTAGCACTGATGAGGAGAGTCATTACATGGCTCAAATTCCATATGCAAGTGTTGTCGGTAGTTTGATGTATGCTATGGTGTGTACAAGGCCTGATATTTCACAAGCTGTTAGTATTGTCAGTAGATATATGCATAATCCAGGAAAAGGGCATTGGCAAGCTGTGAAATGGATTCTACGGTATATTCTGGGTACTGTGGATGTTGGTTTATTGTTTCAACAGGATAAAGTTACTGGTCAATGTGTTGTTGGATATGTGGATTCTGATTACGCCGGTGATTTGGACAAGCGTAGGTCCACTACAGGTTTTGTATTCACTATTGCTGGAGGTCCAGTAAGTTGGAGGTCGATTCTGCAATCTACAGTTGCCTTGTCAACTACTGAGGCGGAATACATGGCAGTAACAGAAGCTATTAAGGAAGCCATCTGGCTTCAAGGGTTGCTTGATGACTTGGGGGTCCAACAGGACCATGTGGATGTTCATTGTGACAGTCAGAGTGCTATTTATTTAGCAAAGAATCAAGTTCATCATGCACGTACAAAACACATTGACGTGAGGTTCCATTTTGTTCGTGAGATTGTTGATGAGGGAGATATTCTTCTTCAGAAGATTGGGACCGCCGACAATCCTGCGGATATGTTGACAAAGCCAGTTTCGTTGCTCAAGTTTAAGCATTGCTTAGACTTGATTGGCATTTGTTAAATTTGTTGATTGCCCCATGGGGGATTGGGAGACGACTATTGGGAGTTCTACTTCAAGGGTTTGAGCCAAGGTGGAGATTGTTGGTTGTTGGCTCAAAGAAGTCAAAAAGTTGAAATTCACTTTCTGCTAGTTATTGTTGTAGTTGGCTGTTTGCCTTGGTATTTGTTTGATTGGTTACTTTCGGCTGTTTGTCTTGGTTGATTGGCAGACAAATTGCATGGGCACATTAAGTGTTGGACGTTGGCTAATTAATTGGGTTGACTGAAGTAGTTGGCCTTCACCCGTTGGCTTCTCTATAAATAGAGAAGCATGGCAGCAGCAAGAGAGTAAGAGCAGAACCAAAGTCTGAGAGAGAAAAGTGAGAGAGGAAAAATAAAGAGTTGGGCAGCAAAACAATTGTTGCTGTCATTGGTTATTTTTCCCTTTTCAATTTGTACTCAATTTGTATTCCCTTTATATTCTTGAGTGTGTGAGCTTGGGTATATTTGGGGCTTGGGTTTCTGAGTGTTAAACACTATTGTATTCTCTCATTTGATTATAGTGGAATACTCCGTCGTCTCCAAACTGGATGTAGGCATTGCCGAACCAGTATAAATCTTGGTGTTCTTGTTGGTGTTGTTTTGTTATGTTTTTTATCTCTTGCCAAGTTGTTGTTTATTTTTCACTCACAGTTGGTTGACGCTTCCGCACAACATCATTTGAATCCGGAAGGCTATCTGGGATGGCTTCGAACCGAAAATCAGCCAAGCCATCAAGGGAATTGGATCCTAGAGATTTAAGAAAACGCTTGTGATTGAACTCTGTGTTAACAAAGGTTATATGAAAACCTCTATGGTGGAGGAGCTTCGCAAATTTAAGCACTGCCTTTATGACTTTGAGAAGGAGCTGGAATGCAAACAGCATGTGGCTTAGTAGCTACTTCTGTGGAACCCATCTTAGCTTTTGTGTGTGCATTGCAGTGCTTGCAAATGCAGATTATTTATACAGCAAAAGTGAGCTACTTTTTCAATGTGTCCTGTTTTGGCTCTTTGTTTTTTTCCCTCCACACAAGTCTATATGCAGATAAGATAACCAGAGAGTGAGAAGAAAGCTGTCAGACAAGTTGAGGTGAGAAGAAGCAACGTGGAACTGGTATCTTCTATTGGCCTTTCCCCAGTTTCTTCTCCAATTATTGGACCATTTACGTCTACATCTACCACAAAGAGTTCAATTCTCATTCTTGTTCTGCTCTGAATAAGAAAATGAAAAAAAAAAAAAATCATTTCAATACCTGCATCATAAACTTAGATATATATATTGTTACATCACTAATAGTCATATCTTTTAAATCTTTTTGAATTTATACACTCATGTTGGTCAAGTATTTCAAAATGTTCAGGAGATTCTGCTCAAGTCTCCAACTAACCTACTTAAAAACTGCAATCTGTCTTGCAAAGAAGCCTATTCCGGCACCTGTTTGCCTATCGAGAAACCAAGAGCTGCTAACATCCCTCTCCGATTTGAATGCTTGAGATTTTATGAAATGAGGGTAAATGCGTACTTTCTAAATGCAGAGCTGGGGATCCGATACTATATACTAGAAACACATGCTTCACTTATAATCTATAAAATGATTAAGGTTTTTAAAATTAATATAATCATTGTACACATAAGTGTATATTAGTCTCCTTGCCTATAGTACTAAATACTAAACCTACAGATTAGTTTGTATTATCATAAAAATCATAATAATTCCTATAATAAATTATTGGTATATCTTTGAACAAGTTTTGTAATTAACTAATTAACAACTCGGTCCTAGTTCAAATTTCCCTCGTTTGCTATAAAGAAAGAAAAAAAAAATCGGTTATATATATGTATAGTTAGTAAACCTTTTGGAAAATGTTAACTGACAAGATTTTGAAGAAATTTCTTTATGTAATAAAATCAATTTAGTTTAGCCTTGTTCTACTGGAACAAGATAGCAAGAAAGAAGAAAATAAAAAAATAACTATGTAAGCTTCTAGTCTTCAACAACATGACCAAAAGTAGGTAAGTTATATATAGTAGTATTGGCAGCTGTGTCGCCAATACCATGTGCATAACTTTGCAGTTCGAAACCAAACATTCAGCCCATGAGCCAAGCCAAGCCAAGCATTTGTAGGGTTTGTAAAGACTACTGAACTTAGCATGTGTATCACGTCGAAAAAGATAGATAGATAGATAGATACTTCATATCCATTCATTTTGGTATCACTTTATTGTGTGGACCAGCTTATATGTGTTGTACATCTTGAGGTAAAACAACTTGTCGATCTAGCAATAAATATAAGGTTGAAAAAAGATCGAACATTGACTCAATATGATAAAGTAATTACAATAACATGATATCATAGTGAGTTTAAATTGAAGAGTCCCTAAAATAATTTTATTTGAGATTGATAAAGAGGGCAGTGATATATATATATATATATATCAGTGGAGTAAAGCAAGAGCCATCCTCCCAACTTATGTCCTTTCCAGGTTATTCTCCAATTCCAATTAATAATAGGTTTAATCCTTTGAGCCATCCTTCTTTATGCCCTAATTATCAGTCAGCTTTAGTTTCACAGTTTGATCCTTTCATAGTTAACCCCTCTGTTCCAATTCCTTCACAAAGCCAAAGTCCAGTTAACAGGTCCAGATATGCCGCCAGAAGCCACACAAATCTTTTTGTTGTTGAATCTTACCTTGAAGGACTTAATGATCCAGCCAAAATAGCCAAGAAGTTCTTTCCTCCCAATCTCCATTATTTTCCGAGTCACCCTTCAAAATCAATCAAGTTCTACAGAGATATTCTTTATGAAACCTAGTCAATAGAAATTAGGCCAATCAAGGATAAGGAAACAGATGCCACTATTTTTCATTCTCTCTACATACACCAAATCCTTATGCCGGATCAGTGGAGTAAAAACCCTTATGATCAGTTACCCTTCAAACAGATCCCCAATTAGGCCTTACTTATAATTATGGTGATTACATAGATGTCTGGTATACAATTTTTTATCATTAGCACCCAGATTTTAGCCATTCATGGTTTCTTAATTTTGATGCCAAATTCAAAGGCCAGTTTCCTTTTTGGTTTCTTCAATGGTGGAACATCCATGGCCCCATTTGGGAAATTATCCCAGTTGAACTCCAAAATTCAGTTAATTATTTTAGTCAAAAGCACAAGTTAACTAAGCCAGAAAAGTTTTTCCCTATGCTCCTCCATTTTATGGCCAAATACAGAGTAGCTTGGATTTTAAAATGGAATTACCAAGTTAATTGGGAATCAAGAGTTCTAAACCGTCATTTTGCAGTCAAATGGTGGGACAAAGTGCAAATTCATAAAATCATTTTTCAAGTCAATACAGAGTTCCCTCCTCTTCAAGCACCAGTCAATCCAGTCAAAGTTGCCTCTCCTAGCAGCTCCAATGCCTCCCTCAAAGGGAAATCCAAAAATGAATTAACAGAGTTAGCTGAGCAGATTCTTGCCCAAGTCACACAAATGAAAGATGATGATAGTGATGATGCCAGCCCAAAGTCTGAATCTTCTTCCAGTCAACAGATGCCAAGCCAACCCTTCAGTCAAAAGCCGAAGCCTAGATGGTCAGATTATGTTCCCGACAGTCAAGACCCTTATGATCTGAATGAAGACTAAGCCTTTCAGTCAAAGCAGCCGAAAGCAAAGTTGCAGTGTCAAAAGGCAAAAGCTAAAGCAATTCCATCAGAGTTAAAGTAGCCAAAAGCAAGATTTAAAGCAAGATGCCCCTGAGTTAAAGCAAAAGTTGCCTCAAGAGTCAAAAGATGCCTCGACATTTGAAAGTTAAAGTCTCTTCACCCAAAGACAAAACAAGTTTCACCTAAGTTAAAGTAGAAGTTAATTCAAAAGTTATTTTGTCCTCTTTTGTTTGCCAAGTCTTTAAAAAGATGCCCCGAGTCATTTGTATCTCCAAGCTTTGTTTAGTGAACATTGTATTTTCTTTCAGTTTTCAAAGTTCTCTTAGAGTTGTAGACCTGAGGCAACTACAATAGTTGTGAGTGAGAGTGGAGTGTGAGTGTCCTGCGTGGCATTGCTTGCTTTCACTGAACTAAGATTTCTGTAAGTTCTTACTTTGTTTGTCAAAGCTTCCTCAGTCAATAATATTTCCAATTAATATTATTTTCTGAGTTATTTTTCTGTTATTCTTTCATAGTTATTTAAATTCTAATTTCATTTATAAACATTAATTTAAATGATTAATTATATTTTCATTCATGCTATTCTTGAGTTAAGAATTTTGTGCATCTATTCTTTAATTAAATTTTATTTTGATTTATTCCAAATTTTTCTTTCAATCATCCTCTTCTTCCCTTCCCTTATTATTCATTTGTCTTAGACTCCTCAATAAGCCTTCCGCAGTTAACTAGTTAAAAATCTTTTTTAATCTAGTTCTTCTAGATTATAGGTACTAGTCCCCTTCTGATATATATATATATATATATATATATATATATATATATATATATATATATAGCTTCCATTGAGGGATCCCCCAAATAAGTTATAGGGCCCACTTCACATTGTATTTCACTAATCCAAACCGTCTATTTTTTAGATAATCATTCAAAGATCATCTCTACAAAAAATCCTTCACTAGTAAAAACAAACCCTTTCGCGACCAAATTTTGCGCGACGAAACTCAAAACTTCGTCGCTGAAGTCTTATGCGACTAAATTTTGTGCAACGAAACACACATCGTCGCACAAAGTGACTTTGCGTGACGAAACACTAACTTCGTTGCACAAAGTCTTGAGCAACGAAGTGTGTTTCGTCGCGCAAAGTCTTTACAAAAATAAATAAAATAAAATAATTATTTTTTAAAATCTTTGCATGATGTAATCCAAATATTTCGTCGCTTAAACCAATTTTATTTTATTTTATTATTTTTTATGCATAACACTTAAGAAATTAAACGGTATATATTTTTATTAAGTAGCTTTAAATTTATTATTTTAGTTCGGATCGGATTTTTGTTAGAAAAATATATTATTGTAGTTCGGATTGGGTTTTTGTTAGAAAATATATATTTTAAATTGACGATCGAATTTGTTCATTGTATTCATATAGGGTCAAGGAGTGTACCTGTAAAAAAATCATCAAAATCGAAATTGAAATAACCGTTAAATCGTGATTTTTCGTTTATAACCGTCGAAAAGTTTTGTCACATTACTTGATCTCTAAATGTTTATTTTTTATGATTTTTGGCGTATATGATCTCGAAGTATAAACAAACAAGTTTGACGGTTGGATCGTTGAAACTAGTTTCGTAGAATGCGTATGCCCTCAAAACAATATATTCACAAACAATTAAGAGTTTATTTATACCTTCGTTAAATATAACATAAGATTTTGTGGTATCCACTAGTGTAAATATTTTAAATTGAAGATCAAATTTAGTCATTGTATTCATATAGGGTCAAGGAGTGTAGCTATAAAAAAATCATCAAAATCGGAGTTAAAATAACCGTTAAATAGTGATTTTTCATTTATAACCGTCGAAAAGTTTTGCTCCGTTACTAGATCTCTAAATGTTTGTTTTTTGCGATTTTGGAGTATACGATCTCTCAGTATATACAAATAAGTTTGACGGTTGGATCGTTGAATGGTGTGTGCATATATATATATATATATATATATATATATATATATATTTATTTATTTATTTATTTATTAAGTAGCTTTAAATTTATTTATTTTGTATGTATACCACTTAAGAAATTGAATAGTATATATATTTATTAGTAGCTTTAAATTTATTATTGTAGTTAGGATTGGGTTTTTGTTAGAAAAATATATTATTGTGGGATTTATGTATAAAAAAAAATTGAATTTGAAGGGAGTAAAGTCACATTTTCAGTAAACTTTATAATAATAATTTTTTTTTTATAAAAAATATAACAATGGGGTCATTGTGCAAAAACCAATAGCACGACGTCGTAATGTAAACATGCGTCGAGCAAACCAATTAATTTTTTTATTTAATTATACATAAGAAATTTTAAGATATAGTTGTTTTTATTATTTTTTGAAAACTTTGTTCAACGAATATCAATATTTCGTCACCTAACCCTTATTTACTTATTTTTATATTTTATATTGTTGAATTAAATTATTTATTTATTTTTTATTATTTTCTTTGTGCGAAGAAAACACATTTGGTCGCCTAAACCTTATTTATATTTTAAATCGTAAAATAAAATTATTTTATTTTTTATTATTTATAACAATTATTTGTATAAATATTGCGCTACGAACCAATTTTTCGTCTCTCAAAACTTTGCGCGACCAACAATTTGTCGCGCAAAAGTCAAAATTTGGGCGGTTACCAAAAATGGAACGCGATAATTTTTTGGTTGCGCAAAACTCTAAAAATTTGGGCCGGCACCAAAACTGGGACGCGGGAATTTTTTTTTAAAGACTTTGTGCAACCAATATTTTGTCGCGCAAAGTGATACGGTTTTTAAAACCAAAATAACTCCTCCACCATTTTCTCAATGTCTTTCTCTACTCTTACCTCTCCTCTCTCTTTCCCTCTCTCCAAATCCGACCCTTTCTCTCACACTCACTCCTCTCACTTAATCACTCATCTCTCTTTTCACTATCTCTCACTCTCACTCACTCTCTCATCTCTCTCTCACTACTCTAATTCTCTCACACTCACTTCTCCCTCTCATTCTTACTCACTCTCAATCTTGCCAAAAGGTATATTCCCTCCAAATTTTTAAAAAAATTTCATTAATATGTGTTTTTGGAGTTAGTTTTGAGTTTGTGCGGGCTTTGGGGTTGAGTATAGGTTGAGGATTGGAGTTTGGGTTGGATTTGGGATATAACAATTTTAGGGGAGATTATGCCAATTTTTTAATATTATTTTATGTTATTTTTTTGTTATTTGACCATATATATATATATATATTTTTTTTAGGGAATCGTCGAGACTTTGATGGCTAAAGTTGAGGATTAGGACGCTATCGAAACATATCCTCCGCCACTACCACCACCATAGGCTTGTATTAGGAATTTATTATTGTACTTTGTTAATTTATGTGTACATTTTGAATATTATATATATATATATTGGATAATTTGATCACTATTTTTCATATGTAATTTTATTTTGAATATGTCAATTTAAATTAAAGTAATTAAAAAAAAAAAATCATACAATTAAATTAAATTTAAAAAATTAATATAAGAGAAATAATAAAACAAAAAGTCAAAAACCTTGCACGACAAAATATTTCGTCGCGCAAACTATTAAATTAGTTTATTTTAATTAAAAAAAATTAAAATATTTGAAATATTTCGTCGCGCAAATATTTGTGCGACATTAAGGTTTGTTGCGCAAAGTAGCTCTGTGCGAGGGATCATGCGCGACCAAAATTTCGTCACGCAAGCTTTGTGCGACAAAATTGTACTTTGCGCAACAAACTTATTTCGTCACGCTAAGTGGTTTTTTGTAATAGTGCTTGAATTCGATATCATTTGACCACTCAATTGAATCCGATATATATATATATATATATATATATATATATATATAATATTTGAACTGCAGTGTGCAAGTCCTTTTTCAAGCAAGGCGCCATATTTGTTAAACCATGAAGATGCATTGGATTGGGTTTGATGTTTGAGCACAGGGGAGAGATCACTAGAGCATAGTTTCATTTTGTAATATTATGTAATTGCCTTGCTTCATTTAGCAATGGTTCTTCTTCGCTTGGTGTATACTTGAAGAGATTTTTTCTCTTGTACTTCTCTAGCAATTCCTCGCACTCATTAGTAATTTGGTTCGTAACCACACTCATAGACACTCTCTAGCCACAAATAATGACTTCTTAAAAGCCTTATTTATAGTGACCAAGGGTTACATGGGTAGGAAATAGGATTAAAATAGGAATCCTAAACCAAGTAGGAATTGAAATAAAAATTTAAAACCAAGCCAATTTGGCTTTGATGTGCTATGAAAATAATTGTCGTATTTGTTATGAGAGAAATCAATTGTGAAAGAAAGGTTTTTGGCATTTGGTAAACTTTTTGTTAAAAGTGATGTTGGTATAATAATCATTTTTTGAGTGTTTGGTATCTTTGTATAATTTTTTTCTTTTTTACTCAAGCTGTTGTTATCTTTGTATGTAATACTAGCCTCTTTGCACGCGCTTCCGCGCTTGCGAGAGGCTTTTTTAAAAAAAATTTAAATTTATTTTAGAATTAAAAAAGATAATGGGTAGTTGTGTTCCATAAAAATAGGATCCATTATCTTATTTTTCTTTTAATTTTAATTTTTTTAAATATGAAAAAGTGTGAATTTACCATATTATCCTCATTTAATTAATAATTTCAATTCTTAATGTTTGCATTAACCATGGGCATTTTCTGGTATTTTGAATGTTTCACCATTCTCTGCCTTTTGCTTTATATATATAGATGAAATGAAATAAACAATCAGAAACTTTGGGTTGGGTTTCGCTCTCTCAAGTCTCTTCTCTAATAAGAAGTAATAACAAGTAGGAACAAAGAATTGTCCATTTAAATAATCGAATTATGGGGTCCATATTGGTTTTGGGGTCACCCTTAAGAAAAGCAGATTGTTTCTTGTTCAATGCAAAAACCCTTACCATTCCATTTCTAAAGCTTCTTCTTCATCAGTAAGATAGTAACGAAGGGAACAACGAGTCATGGCTGCTTCTCACGCCTTTCCAAGCATTCCGTCTTCCTGTTGTCACTGCCGAATTAGTAATCTCAAGGAAGATTACAAGGTTTGCGTTTGCGGTTTCTCCAGAGGATGAGTGATTGTGAAATTGGTATTTCTATGTATTTACAGGAAGACAGGTAATAATAATCTAACTGGTCCCTAGTATCATATCAGTTTGATTTGTAAATTGTACCATAATCAGTGAGCTTCCCTAACCCTAGTTGAGAAGAATGAAATTGAAAAGAAAAATAAACCCAATATGTCTCTTACTTGAGTCTTCTAGTTTTTAGAGAATGCTTCAATTGATCCAACAAGAAATATTGAAGAACGAGTGGAAGAGAATGAGAAGAGGGAGCTCTAGACTGATGAAGCGATGGGAACAATAATGTGTGGCGATTTTTTATTTTTTATGCATAGCATCTAGTTTTTTCTTAACAGCACTGATCGAATAAATTATCTAAGTTTATGGACGAGGAGCCATGTGGATCAGTTGCAGTTTCTGCTAGTTTCTTCCACTCCTTAGCCTTCTTTTTCATTTTCTTACCCGTCTCTCCCTCCAACTCTCTAACAACCATCTCCACTCCATCTCTCTTGACATCGTTATCAATCTCCATGCCACTGCCCCATTCATTGCAAGTATAATAACAATTGGTTTGCTGGTCAGCAAAAAATGGCCAGTAGATCATAGGCACTACTGCAGTCAGACTCTCCATGGTTGTATTCCAACCGCTCCAACTGATGGGTGGTTAAGGACTTCTTCATGTGGGCACCAACTTGCTATTTGACCTCTTTCCTTCGTTTCAGCCACAAACTCAGGTGACAAAATTGCAGATTCACCAACAACCAAATCAGGCCTACTTACCCAAAAGAAGTGAAACTTAATATTTGCAAGTCCCCAGCCAAACTCCACAAGATGTTGCGTTGTCATGACCGCTACACTGCCAAAATGCACATAAACAACTGAATTTGGGGCCTTGGAATTTAGCCATTGAAGGCACTCAGTTTCTTCTTTCCATAAACTGTATCCGATAGGGCTCAAAGAATCTTCTGGTATCTGATTGAGAAGTAATTGGATAGGACAAATGGTATAAAGAGGCGGAATCAGGATAGATGAGAGAGCATCCATAACATCTTGTTCCAAAGCATCAAATGTAAGAAAAACAACTGCTGAAGCTTTATCAACTTCATCTGTTGCTTCCATGCAGAAGTTGAACATCACGTCATCATGATTTGTAGTTTGGATGAAGGTTGAAAGATCCCTTAGACGAATATCTTATTCACTTTATTCACTTTGGATGAAGTTGAACATCACGTCATCACGTCATCATAATATTTTATTCACTTTGTAAAAGCATGCCCATGCTTTATGTAGGATATGTTTTGTTTATTGGCTCAAGGAGTGGTGCTACTGTGGCTAAGTTTGTATTAGGCATGCTGTGGGCAGTGTGCTCTCTTGTCTCTAGGATGTTTTTATTGTGTCTGCTGAAAGGTCTCTCTCTCTCTCAAAAGAGGCGTGGCCTCTACTTGTATTTGTAGTTGTTGCTGTTTGATTATTATTGAACAAGGCTTATCAGCTTTTCCTTTAGTCTTCTTCCTTTCTTTTCTTCTTCCGGGTCTGTGAGTTTTTACTTGCTTGCTGTGTTGTTCAGTCTGTTTGTTTGTGAGTTAGCTGCCGTGAGTTTTTGTTTAGTTCTCTACATAACAACAATATCTCGTGTCAAACTGTCTAGCAAACTATGAATGAACTATTGATTAGGTTTTATTCTTGCATAAAAACACAATCAGCTGGCATCTTATTTGCATAAAAACTGTAGAAACTGATACAATGTAGAAACTAATTTTCCTTTAGTCACTCATATGATTATTATACAATATACATATATACAAGTCTATAGAGAACAATCTACAGTTACAGCAAGTCCTTATGATAGACATAAATATGGAGTTATTGCCTAATAACAACGTAACTGACAACTGACCATTTCCTATCATTAGTAGGATTAACTATTATAACTGAAATACTATTGTAACTCCCTAATAAAGGAAGGGTTTAGGCATCTTTGAGTGGGGAAAGTCCTTTTTCCATCAAAGCACGATACTATTTAATGCCCATGAAGCTGCTTGCAGCAATAGTGTAAAACAGTGTGATAGGGATTCCAAGTTCTAGACTTCAACTGTTGTAATTGTGAACACGGATAAGAAACCGTCTGAAACTACGCAAGTCACCGGAGGAACACTATTTGCTGTCTCATTGAGTTTTACGAGGAGCTCACAAAACGGAGCCATGAGCAATAAATTTATGAACGACTAACAAACCAAAGTGGAGTCTTGGGTGGCATCTTCATCTGATTCTGGAAGGCCGTCTGGAATGGTTTCGAATCCAAAATCAAGCAGACCATAAAGGGAATTATGTCCAAGAGATTTTAGAAAGCGCCTGTGGTTGAACTCTATGGTGGAGGAGTTTTACTAATTGGAGCATTGCCTTTATATGGCTTTGACCTGGCAAAGGTTAGACAAACTGCATGAGGCTTATTGGAAACTACGGGGAAGTCATCTTAGGTATGTGCATGTAGCATGACTTGCTCAAATGCAGATTATTTATAGGGCAAGCTAGCCATAGCTACCTTTCAACGGGGTAGGTTTACTATTTTATATATATAAACACTCAAAAGTAATTTGGCATAATATTGATATGTTTATTCTTTTCTCAAATAGGGATATATATACTTACATACAAAGATGGTACAAATAGGAAATATATACAAAATCTCCTAATTCTACTCAAATTAGGTAATTACAATAAAATACAAATTATATCCCTAATAGGAACGTTGACTCACACCAACACTTCCTCTCAAGTTGGGGCATAGATATCGGTAATGCCCAACTTGTCTAGTGACTTTTCGAATCTTTACTTCAACACGAGGTCAACATATTTGCAAGCTGCTCCGAAGAAGGCACAAATTAATGGTATAGCAATAACTTACGCTCCATCTTCTCCTTAATGAAATGCCAATCAACCTCTACGTGCTTAGTTCGATCACGTTGCACCATATTGTTAGCTATTTCAAATGTAGACTGACTATCACAGTGGATCTTTATAGCAGTTCTCGGTCTGAACCCAATTTCAGTAAGCAACCACCTCAACCATAGTATTTCACAAATCCCCTAGGCAATCCCTCTGTACTCAGACTATGCACAAGATCGAGATACAACATTTTGTTTCTTGCTACGCCAAGTAACTAGGTTACCTCCAACAAAGGTTAAATAAATCAGAATACGCAGCACAACAACCATATGATCCTCACTAGGTGAATGCATAAATTGGCTAGCAACACTTACCGCATAGACAATGTTAGGACGTGTAAGTGACAAATATATCAATCTCCCAACCAACATCTTGTATCTCTCCTTCCTAGTTGGAACTTGATTCACATAAACCCCAAGCTTATGATTCTCCATAATAGGTGTCTTAGCTGGTTTAAAATCAAGCATCCCAGTATTTGCTAGCAGATCCATGACATACTTCTTTTGTAAAAGAAATAAGCCATGTTTAGATCGAGTGACTTCTACTCCCAAAAAACATTTTAGATTACCCAAATCTTTCATCTCAAATTCTAAAGCTGTTTGTACCATATCTGACCCTCTACTCATCCAGCGACACGCGAATCAGGGACACTCCCCAAATACCCAAGGCCTCGAACAATCGGCATCGGCTATCGATGATATTGTCTCAAAGCTGCAAACGGACGCTACAGGCCCAGCATATTCTACAATCGGTATCACCTACCGATTCTGCAGAATCAACCTTGAAGCACCCGCCCGAAATATCTAAAGACTCGTGTCAACCTCATAGGGCCCTCCCACGAGTCCCACATCGAAATTAAGTACTAAGAGCCAACAAAATGCCCTCTATAAATAAGCCCCTTCACTACAATACAGGGGTAAGACTTTTCAGCTTGACTTTTATGCTAAATATATTGTCAACAACAAAGGCTCTTAAAAACAAACTTACTTTGGCATCGGAGGGTCTTAGGCTGGTTCCACACCGGTTCCTTAGACCTAACGAGTCTCGGCTTCCTTCTATTCAGGATCAGCATCCGAGGACAGGAAGAATCTGCGTCTAACACTCAATCGATCCACTGGATCGTCCACATCACTTGTAAGTTGCACTCATCTCTATCTGTTCAGTTTTAGTGCCAACAGATTGGCGTTGTCTGTGGGAATCGCTTATCGATTAACCCATATCTCAAAAACTCTGAGACCAAAAAATGAATCCATCTTCGGCCCTCCCTGCCGATGGCCCCATCCTCGGCATCGGTGGTGAGCCAAGTCCTGCTCCTTTGCCTCACACCCCACGAACAGAAACGCCTGCTCAACCGACCACCCTGGAGGCTCGCATGGAGACTCTACAACATGAAATGGCAAGAATGCAGGAGCACAACAATATCCTCGCTTCTAAACTTGATGACACCCAAAGGCAACTGCATGATCAGCAAACGCACTCAACCCAACTGCAGAACAGTCTGGAACGAACCATACAACTTCGGTAGGAGAAGTCGATTAAGAGCGTACGAAAGCCTAGCGCTCAAGATAGAGGGAAACAGCAAGCTGCAGACAAACCAACTGCCTCCTGAAGACTGTTCGTACCCTCCCCAAAGGAGCATCACCCAGAATACCAAGTTTATTTCGACTGTCGGGATAGGATCAACGATCGGCGCAAGGAACGGCAGCCCTCACCCATCCAGATTCGAGCAAAACTCAACGATCGGCGGTTAGAGGCGCTTGGACCAAAGTCCCCCTTGCGCCAACGGTACGGTGCAGTTGGCCTGGAGGAAACGGATGAATCAGATTATGTCCCAACTTCACCAGGAACCACTATCTCCTACAGATCGCCGGGACCTTCTAAGGAGCACCATAGCCATCGATCGAATAGAGAAAATGATCGGCATAGGGGGGCTATGAAAGAAGTCCAAGCTGAACGGCAAGTCAAGAAGATCAGGGCCACCGCGCTGGTCGGAGCACGGAGAAAGAGGCAAGGGAGCCCTTCAGTGACAATCTTCCCTCTACCTATCCTACCATCTGTCTCCTCCTCCAGAAGATGAACCGTATTGAGGAGGAACAGAACCAGGGTCGGACACCAACATGGGGAACGGTACAGCCAGGGCCGTTCACCAATCGCATCCGAACATTCAGACACGAAAAAGAGGTCCAGGCACTCCGAATATCGTTCAACTCGGGGGTGGAAGACCCCGTTACTCACATTCATACCTTCCAGTCAGCCTTGGGTTGCAAAGGGCTAACGGACGAAGCCCAATGTCTACTATTCCCCTCCACCCTGACCGGAGCCGCTCTGAATTGGTTCTACCGATTGGAACCAGGTACGGTTGACTCTTTCAATCAGTTGAAGCAAACCTTCCTCAACCATTTTATGATTCAGACCGATCGCCTGTATTCTACCGATGACCTCTATACCGTTCGACAGCAAGATGATGAGCCCCTGAGGGAATATGCGGCTAGGTTCAGTCATGAATATTCCCGATGTCCAGAAACTGACGATAGGGCAGCCTTCGGTGCCTTCAAAAGCGGCCTTCGGTCGTCTCAGTTTCGCTATCTGGTCCACAGCAGCAACTGGACCACCTACGTCGAGCTGATAAAGCAGGCAGCTATCCACGCCAAGGCCGAACATTACAACTCCAAAGGATCGGCTTCGGCCCCACCAAGCAAAGCAACAACGGCCGATCAGCCTTCAACACAAAACTATGATCGATTCCCAGCCAATCGGACTGTCAGTCAGGCTCCCTACCGAACGGCACCCTCTGCCTCTGCTCCTTACGAGGCACGAAACAAACGGAAAGACCACTTTCGGGATCGGCAGGACAATAACAAAAGGGGCAAGGACTCCGGCAGGCGAAGCAACTTCGAAGATCCGAAGAAGAATCGGCCAGAGGAAATTTTCACTTTACTCAACACCACTTACGAGCATATCCTCCTGACTGAGAGTGAGATGATATCGAAGCCGAACAACCGGAAGCTTCCTCGGCAGAACGAGAAAGACACCGGTGTATTCTGCCGATACCACCAGTACAACGGCCACGATACCGAATCGTGTATCGCACTTCACAAAATTGTCGAACGCCTCATCAACGAAGGAAAACTGGATCAGTATTTAAGCACTAAACCATCATCGGACAAACCATCGAATCGGCAGATTAATATGATTAGTGGAGGGGCCCTGTTTGTGCCTAATAAATCACGGCTATGAACTGACCGAAGGAGCCCCTTTTCTCGGCCCTAGCACTTGCTCGTGAAACTAAAACGCGGCGTTTCCGCCAAGATGTTTGGCCTTCCTAAAAACAAAGGAAAAGTTGCGAAGGCATGATCATCTCGGCCCCGATTACAGGCCGAGGCCGAGGCCGAACAAAATCACGGCCAAAGGCATTAAAGTCAAATCATCACGTGACAGCAGGGTCCCATGCCTCATTTAATGAAGTAATGCCTCTGTTTATTGCAGCAAACCCACTGACCACGAATAAGCATTTAATGCATGAGGGAAGATGGGAAGTGACTGAAGTCAGGATTTGGTGATAGGAATCAGAGTGATTAGACGCAAACATTCTCACAAGGAATCTTATAGCTTGAGAGATTAGGTCACCAGCTATCATAGCAATAAATGCGTCTCCACGGCCAGCAGCGCAGAACCCACGATCAGGGCGGCGGCCGAGATTCACCAGGATTTATGGGGTCACACCACCATACTTCACAATCCCAAATATCGATTGGACTACCCACTTGCTCTAATCAGGCTCCACCATGCAGATTTTCAGCCTCGATTACGCCTCCAAGAACTCCTCCTATAAATACAAGGCTCAAAATACATTCAAAGGGTTCAAACACCAAACGAAAGCCTCCCACGGAGCAACTTATATTTTCCTGTAATGCACTTTCAATATTTTACTTGCTTTCCTAGGAGTAGTGTTAGTTTGTAAGAAAAATCCGTTCATCAATATATCATACGACCCTTGATTTTCAAGGCGCCGGAGCACCATCCCTATTATTCGCTCATTCACCCCATATATCATACGACCGTCGCTCACTGAGCAACGCGCCGGAGCACCGCCCAAAACCCACCATCAACATCACCACTAAACGGCCTTGTAGCTCAGGCCGTGAACCTGACGGCCGAGATTAGTTCCTCTCTCGGTCACAATCGCTTGATTAGAAGTCAAGTCCAAACAGGCGCACCACTTAACCATTCCCATCCAAACCACATCTCAACGCATGGTAAACCGTGCTGGCCCACATCGCTGAAACCAGCAATCGCTCTGTTAAAAATTATGTTCGCGCCGTACAGCATCCCCAGATTTTAAGCGTAGCAGGAGGACGCAATGACAAGATCCAGCGAAACGGTTGGGAACCTTTTCTGAAGAGGAAGAACGAGGCATCATCTTCCCCCACTCCGATCCCATGATCATACGGGCCGATATTTCAGACTTTGATATGGGCCGAATCCTCATAGACACCGGCAGTTCAGTCAATGTGCTATTTGCTAACGCTTTTAATGTCCTCGGTATAGACCCTTAGCATCTGAACAAAGATATCACCCCTCTCCTCAGCTTCTCGGGTGACGTGGTCGAATCGATCGGCAGTGTCCAGCTCCCGTTCGCCATCGGCATTATTCCCAGACGAACGGTCATTTACACTCATTTCCTGGTAGTCGATTGCCCAACGGCATATAACGCTATCTTCGGTAGGACGGCGCGAACATAATTTAAAAGGCCATGCTGTCACCACACATGCTCCTCCTCAAGTTCCCCACACACGCTAGTGTCGGCCAAGTGCGAGGGGATCAATTGAGTGCACGGACATGTTACGTTTGGCAACCAAGGAATCGGCAAAAGCTACGCTTCGCGAAGCGTACTCAGTTTCTACCAGATGATCCGGCAACCAAGGATAACTGTGCCGAACTGCAGGGGGACGGACAAACCAGATGATCCCAGGGATGAGGCCGTCACCCCACAAGCATAACCTGTTGAAGATTTGGAATCGGTCACCCTCTCCGAGGCACAGCTCAACCGACAGGTCCGAATCGGCACCGCCTTGAGTTCGGTACTGCGTGCCGATTTCATTGCCTTTTTGCGCGCCAACACAGAAGTCTTCGCTTGGTCATACGATGACATGCCCGGCATCGCCCCAAACGTCATCAGTCACAAGCTCATCATTTGTCCCACTTTCAAACCCATCAGGCAGAAACGGCGGGCCTATGATGCCGAACGGTACGAAGCAATGAGAATCGAGGTGGAGAAACTACGGACAATCGGCTTCATCCAGGAGGTCACTTACCCAATTTGGTTGGCAATGTTCGGTTCATTTTTACACATGATTTTTCATGTTATTCACCTATTATTTTGAGTTAGTTCTTGACATTTTATAGCTTTTTACTTCCTTTTTGTGTTTTCTTAGATTTTACCTTGGTTAGAATGAAAATGAGCTAAAAGTGCATTATTGGTTATAAATTCTGTTTTTGTTCATTTTCGTAGGTCAACTTCTTGGCCTGGGATCAACATGCTCTGGTGCTTGGATGAGGTTATGATCTTCATGAAACTTGTTCCAATGGATGTTAACTACAACATATCCAAATTTGAGCTCCATTGGACAAGTATTGCCCATCCAACCAATGCAACATGTTACCACAGTTCTGGAAATCCGGAATTGTCCAGCTTTTACCTCCATTGTGTCATCTTGATTATTCTTGTTACCATAACACTTGGTAACAAGGATTTACCTTAGTAGATGAGATATTTTCTGAAGCATTTGGCATCTTTGTGAGGACAAGGCTTCATCATTTGCAAGGGGACAAGAAGACAATGGGTGAAGACTTTGCATTAGAATACTAAAAGTAAAAGCTGGAAAGGAGGAGAGAGGGAAGCAAAAGGGAATTGCAATCTGAAGTTAGAGAGCTTTTGAACGTGGGAAAGAGAAAGGATTCTATCATTCTACAACTTAGGAGCAGGTTTTGGAGAGCTTGGAGCTAGGAGAAAGCCAAGGTGCAGCCAAGCAAAGTGGAGAAGAAAGCTTTCACCATTTTCTCAAAATCTGTAAACTCTTTCTAATTTTATTTTGAATTTGTATTTGGAATAAGTATGAGCAACTAAACTCCATAGCTAGGGCTTAGGTTGAATCCCTAAACATGATTACCTTATTGTTTTGATGCTTGAGTGTATGAATTTCTGAATATTGTTGATGAATTCCAATTCACCAAATTAATCTATCCTTGATGTGTGTTTTTCCTTGGTTGGCCATCTTTGAAAGCATGCTTCTTGAGATTGTTGGGATTATGTGTATTTTCATGTTTTCCTAAGCAATAGATGGATGGAGTAAGAACCATCCATGTGAATTGGTTTCTTGAATACCTAATGTAAACACCATGCTATTAGGATTCTTGTGATGTTCATATTCTCTTTGAACTTAATGGGTTTTCCTTGTAATTGAATCGAAGTACGAACCATACCTAGGTTCGGTTATGAGGAGGGCACAAGTATTGTAGCACGAACCATGCACTTTACGTATATTAGAGAGAATCAATGCGTCTTGAGCCACGACCCATGGTCTTGATTGCGAACATCTTCATCAACACGTTTAGAGTTCACTACTTGAGTATTCATGAACATAGGTAGAATTGTTTAGGGTGGATTCCGAAACCCTAGTGTTTGTTACATTTTACTCTCACATTTTGATAACTCATCTCTGCCATTCTCATTTAAATTCAAAGTTCATTTCCTTTCATGCACTAGAAATAGGTCACTTGAACCAAACCAAAACCCCCCCCCCCCCCCCCCCAATGTGTGTGTGAGTTGCGTGTTTGACACGTTTTGTGTCTTTGTCATTGAATTTTGGTTGTTTCCGTAATTGTTTTGGACTTTTGGTCCGCGTTGTGTTCTTGCATTTTCTGTGCTGAATCCAACCGTATAAAGAACGTGATTTTTAGACAAACGGTTGGAAAGTTATAGGAAAAACACTGGACAGAGGTCGAAACTGAAAGCAGAGAAAACGACTCTGTGAAAAACGACCGGTCGCTTATCACTAACGACCGGTCTCTTTTTACTGTTCACAGCACTATTCCTTGTGATAAATAGGTGATAAAAGGGTGATAGAAAGTGCTGTTTCTGTTTTTCTTTGGTTTCTTGTTTCGTTTCTTTTCTTTTACCTTCCTTTATTCATTTTTAGTTTCCAATTTGTATTGTGTTTGTGTGTTGTGTAAAATTAGTGTTCTTTACGTACTCAAATTAGAACTTATAGGAAGCCGACAAGTTCTTCGTGGGATCGACCCCGTACTTACATAATCTATACTTCATTAGATTCGTGCACTTGCGGGTATTTTTAATTGGTTGTTTGCACATTAATTTGTGTCCTCTTAGGAATGCAACAATTTTTGGCGCCGTTGCCGGGGAACTGGCACGGTTGCTTATTTGTTTTGTTTGAGTATGTTTAGAGTACTTAGTTTTATTTTTGTTTATTGATTGTTGTTTCATTTTATCTTGATTTGTTTTTGTTTTGTTTTCTTATAGGAACATCCGACGAGTCACCTCCACCATCACCAATGGCAGCCACAACTGAAATTGTGGAACTTACTATGCAAGAATACTCCAATAAATTTGTGATGGAGGAAGCAAATGCGTTTGGCTCATTTCAGAATGAGTTGACTATGAATGAATATTTCCAACAAACATACAATCCGGAGTGGAGAAATCATTCGAACTTCTGGTGGACCGACAATCCAAATTTTCAACAAGGGCCATATCAACCATATCAAGGCCAACATAATACTTGTCCACCTTATGGTCAACCCCAACATTATAATCCACCACCACTTAGTCAATCTCACCAACCACCTCAAGGACCAACTTTGGAAGAAATTGTTGCTTCAATGGTTAGAAACACAGATAGATTCATCATGCAGAGGAATGACACTCACATGCAGAGGAATGATACCCACATGCAGAAAATGGATAAGGCCATTGCCAATCTAGAAAATCAAGTGGGGCAAATTGCTACAGCTTTGAGTCAAAGGGAAGTTGGGATGATGCCTAACCAAACAGTGATACCAACCGGGCATGAGCATGTTCAAGCAATTATCTTGAGAACTGGTAAGGTAATTGGTGAGGTTGATAATTCTGAAAGTCTAATTAAAATTTATGATGAGATACAGGTTGAGCAAGTGATTAGGCCTAAGGAAAAGGATGAAATCAACATGGTGGAAAATAAACAAGTAGCTTCTTCATCCGAGTGGATCCCAAAGCATGAAATTGCGAGAAGGGCAAGGAAGGAGAAGGTAAGTCGTGAACCTACTGATGAAGATATCTTACATGCTCCTTTTCCTCACAGGTTGATGAGTTCTAGGAAAAATCAACATGCCAAGGACATATTGGAAACTTTCAAGCAGGTGCAAGTCAACATTCCTCTCTTGGATGCAAACAAGCTCAAGGAATACGAAACTGTTGCATTAACGGAAGATGTTTCTGCTGTTTTGCAAAAGAAGCTTCCTCCCAATTTACAAGATCCAGGAAGTTTCACAATTCCTTGTATAATTGGTGATAAATTGTTTGAGAAACCTTTAATTGATTTAGGTGCTTCAATTAATCTAATGTCTTATTCTATTGTTGAAATACTAGAAGAAGACAAGCTGAACATCCATGTTCCAAGTACCAATCATATGTTCAATGTCATTCCTTCTACTCAAATGAGAAAGCCACCCAATCCACAATATGTGCCTCATCCATCCAATCCACGTATTGAAGAGCGCTTAAAATTGCTTTTGAAATCTACTCATGTGGGTAAAAAGAAAAGAATACGAAATGGGTTGATTAGATGGCAAAGAGATTTGAAGAAACTTCATGTTCGGCACAAGGAGGCGATTGAGCCAAAACCTCCAAAGTGACCACAGTATGTTGGAAGTCCGGCAAAAGACTTTAAACTTAGCGCTTCTTGGGAGGCAACCCAAGGTGAATAGGAGAAGTTTGTTGTCGTCCTAATCGCTTCAAAGTGGAGTTTCTCTAGACTCAAACTTTCTTTTATTTTATTTTATTTTATTTTATTTTATTTTTTTTTGAGTTAGGGTTACAATTTTCCAACCAAGGTAATTAGGATTTTCTTGTTGTTTCTCTTTGTTTTTCTTACTTTTGCTCTCCTTTACTTGTTTGTGTTTCTAACTTGTTTTTCTTTGTTTTTCTTCTTTATTGTAGTTTGTGGTTGTTTATTTTCTTTTTGTTCATCCTGACTTTTCATTATGACATTGTTTAATCTTAAATCTCCATAATTTATAAACAGTGTTTCATATAAGTTTGGGATGTGTTTTCAATTCATTAATGCACAATCAGGAATGGGACTAGAATGCTTATTTCATTTCTAAACATGTGATTACAAATATAAACTTGAAAATGCATACATAAATTCTTGAATCACATGTTTCTTTTGCATTCTGCGCCACCCGAGGCTTCTGCTAATTGCCTCTATCTGCTCTTGCTTGTAGAACCTACAACAGCTCTACATGATCTTCATTCCTCTTTTGTAGCATCTCTACATGCTGGTTGGCACTGTAGAGCCGCTTCTGCAGGTCCGCCACATGAGCTTTCAGGGCCGCCAACTCCTCGCTCAGTGCTCCGCACTCTCGTGTTCTCGCTAGTAGGCGCATGCCCAAATTGGTAGCCGAGACCGCATTGAGCACTGTTAGATTGTGGGACTCGTCCACTGCTATCGAGTCAGACCTCTGCGCCACATGCAGATGATCCGCCACTGTAAGTCTGCTGACAGTCATGCCTTGCGGCAGTACTGCCCTACACCGCACGGCCTCAGAGAAGTTCGAGGCCGAGCCATGATGGTATGAGGAGTTTGGGAAGATAGGGTTTGGAGGAGCCCTTATCTCTGCATTTGGTGGGGCAAGTGTTAACTCAAGGTTAAGATCATCAACAAGCATATCTGAGGATGCCATTGATTTTTATGTCTGGACTATTTGATGGTTTTTTCTTGAGTTTGCAGGTTGAAATGCAGGGTACTTCTCCTTTCAGCCGAGAAGTGGTTTAAATAGACATATGCTCATAGGGGAGCCGACACCACTTTGCATTTCCGGAGCAATTTGCGGTTGCGTCCAGTTAAACAGGGAAGCATATTCACTTTCACTTTACTTTTCTTTTCCTCCCTGTTTTCTGGTGCATTGTGTTTTGATTTCTTTTTAGTTGTCGTCTTTGTTTTATTTCAATTGGGGAAGTGTGCTTTGTTTCTTTTTAGTTTGTCGCATTCCCTTTATTCAAGTTTGGGAAGTGCGTTTTGTTTTTCTTCTTTGTCTTTTGCAACTTTCTCTTCTTTTATTTCCGAAAAAAAAAAAATACACGGAAAGGGCAACAACAACAGGCACACCAATAATACACTAGAATTCACTTTTTCCTAGTGCTCGGTGTCTCGACCATAGGACCTTTGAGTTTGCCCCTATGGCTATCCTCTTCCGGGGCTTCACGCACAGCCTCTTGGGGCTCATCACTCGAGCTCCCAAAGAGCGCACTCTTAGCTTGAGCGTAACCGCTCTCGCGATCTGTTTTCTTGCGTTTACCTGGTCGGTCTAGGTCCTCCAGCTGCTTTCTCATGTCATGAGCGTAAACACTTACCATCTTGGAGAGATTTTTGTTCTCTTCCCGCAACGCCTCCAGCTGGTGTCGATTCACCTCTAATATCCTTGCCCTTTCTGTTTTTAAACTTTTAATAATACTCTGGCACTCTTCAACCATACTTCGCTCTGCTGCCAACTGACCTCTTAGCACCTCCACCTCATGGGACTTCGCAATTAGGCGATGACCCATACTTGCGACTGTTGCCGTGCTTTGGACGCTTAGCGCCAGACCATCGCTCACGACCTGGTTGTCATCCCTTGATCCCAGCACCCGTATATCCTTGGGAGTCATTAGATTTCTAGCAACTCCAAGGGCAACATCGTTGTCCAGCAGTATTGAGTCATTCACTGTTACGTGCCCCCGTGCAGAGGCAAAGTAGGGCATCCACACTGGTGCCACTGCTTGGCCCCGAGTCTGAGTCGGTGGAGCTAGGTTGAGATCCAACGAGAATGGGTAGGAAGAGGCCATTTGTTTTCTTACTTTGATTTCTCACTTTCTTTTCTCTTTGGTGTATTTCTGAGTTGTGTGTTTTTCCCCAACTCTTTCTCTTCTTTTTATAGAGTTAGTTTCTACGTAACCCTAGCCACTGCGCTTCTGGTTTGGCGCGGCCCTTGCGGCCTATCCCCCTCTATCGCCTCACCTATCCCCCAACCCCTTTAATTGCTTTTCCGCCTTCCAGCGTTTTCAAGAGTCAAAAGTCGTCACGCCTTCCCAAGAAGCCAATAATTCTGGCTTGGGAATGTGAGAGGGGCCTCTGCACGAGACGTGTCCCTCGCTTTGTTGCCCGTGACTCACAAGAGCCGAGACATCAGGGCCCACTTTTTTCTATTTTTCTGAGTTCTCGCTCTTTGTGCTTCTGACTTGGTTTCTTTGTTTTGTATACTTCCTTCGCTTTTGGGCTTTCGTTTGGGTTGGGCTTTCATTTTGGTTTGTGCGTTTCTTTGGGTTGGATTTCTGCGTGTCTGAGACTGTTGTTAGGGCTTACTGTTTGTTTGGTTTTGTTTGGTTCGGTTTTGTTTTGTTTTGCAACCGTGTTGTAGTTTTAGTTCTTGTTTGTTTTTTTTTATTTATTTAATTGCTTTATCCCTTTATTTCTTGTAATAACATTGTTGATGCCTAAGTTCTTTAACATTGAGGACAATGTTTATTTCTAAGTTTGGGAAGGGATAGCAAGTCTTTTTTCGTTTCGCTTAAATTCTTGCTTTATTTTTGTTTTGTTTTGTTTTCTGTTTTGAGTCTTGTTGTTTTCAAGTCACTTTCCGGACATATATGATGAGATTGTGATGAATGTTTACATGACTTGATTGAAAATACTAAAAAAAAAATAATTTTGTTATTCACTAAATGGCATTGTTCTAGCATGATATGTTTGAAACCCTCTATGCACTTGCCATTTGTTTCATAATTCTCTAGTTGAGGGACTTGCATGATCCAAAGAATTGTATCAAGCATGAATTAGACTTGTATAACCATATAATGTGAGCTTTGAGCCTTGTGCTTCAATTCATGAGTGTTATACACATATTCTTATTTTCTTGTCATCCGAGTTGTTGTTTGATCTCATTATTCATTGACTTGGTTGAACACTTAAAAGACATTCATTCTTGTGCAATTTGATTACATGACATTTGAGAAATGATATTAAGGCCCTCTTTGGACCGTTTGTGCCTTCAAGCTAACCCTATGCATGCTTAAGCATGATTTTCCATTGTTAACCACCTTGAGCCTATATGTAAGCCTTTTCTTTCAAGTAACCAATTTTTACTTCTAACCTTAGCCTGAAAAACAAGAATTTACCTTTCTAAGGAACTCGTGAGCTTTAATTTAGATGTGTTTTTCATGCTAAGTTTGGGAAGTTTGTTATTACATTTCGAAAAAAAAAAAAAAAAAAGAATACTTCACTCAAAGGGTGAAAGAAAAGAGAAAAGTTGTGGTTAAGTGGCAATGGTTTCAAATTCAATTCCATGTTTCTTGGTTGTTCGAATGGAAGGAAGGAGTGTGAATCAAAATTTTGTGGAGGTATAAGGCTTTGTGGTCTAATTGATCACACAAAAAAAAAAAAAAAGAATGAAAATCTCAAGCGTGATGTTTCAAAGTCTTTTAGTCAACGATTATATGCTCTTACATTGTGAGTTCCTTGGACTTTGTTGTATCCTTATCCTTCATTTCTTACTCACCTTACACCCTTAGCCCCATTACAACCTATAATAAAGACCTAAATTGATCCTAAATGTCATGTGGTTGAATTGTACACATTCTGCTTTTAAGTGTTTGGCATCCTTCTTGAGATCATATTCATGCATGTTTTTCATCTTGCCAATTGTGAGTTAAGTCCCGTATGGTTTAACTCTATTCTCATATTTACTATTGAGTGATGCATTGTACCCCTCTTTCGAGTGATTCATTTGTGAGAGGACAACTTTGGTGAGATTTGAAGTTACATTTGTGCTTGGTATGATTTTTGAAGTTGTGTGAAAACTGAAATTGGAGAATGAGTTCCATTTGGCCATCACACTACTACACTTGAGCATGTTGTGTTCTGAACTTTGCCGCCCTGTGACTAATGTCTAAACTGTGTTTTTCTTGTGAAAACTTTTGAGTCGTTTGCATGAGTCGCTCTCTCTTTGGAAAGTGTTCGGAAAGTTTGTTTCGAGTCTTGTTTTAGTTTCTGTTTTGCTCGAGGACTAGCAAAAGATAAGTTTGGGAAGTTTGTTCGGTTCATTTTTACACATGATTTTTCATGTTATTCACCTATTATTTTGAGTTAGTTCTTGACATTTTATAGCTTTTTACTTCCTTTTTGTGTTTTCTTAGATTTTACCTTGGTTAGAATGAAAATGAGCTAAAAGTGCATTATTGGTTATAAATTCTGTTTTTGTTCATTTTCGTAGGTCAACTTCTTGGCCTGGGATCAACATGCTCTGGTGCTTGGATGAGGTTATGATCTTCATGAAACTTGTTCCAATGGATGTTAACTACAACATATCCAAATTTGAGCTCCATTGGACAAGTATTGCCCATCCAACCAATGCAACATGTTACCACAGTTCTGGAAATCCGGAATTGTCCAGCTTTTACCTCCATTGTGTCATCTTGATTATTCTTGTTACCATAACACTTGGTAACAAGGATTTACCTTAGTAGATGAGATATTTTCTGAAGCATTTGGCATCTTTGTGAGGACAAGGCTTCATCATTTGCAAGGGGACAAGAAGACAATGGGTGAAGACTTTGCATTAGAATACTAAAAGTAAAAGCTGGAAAGGAGGAGAGAGGGAAGCAAAAGGGAATTGCAATCTGAAGTTAGAGAGCTTTTGAACGTGGGAAAGAGAAAGGATTCTATCATTCTACAACTTAGGAGCAGGTTTTGGAGAGCTTGGAGCTAGGAGAAAGCCAAGGTGCAGCCAAGCAAAGTGGAGAAGAAAGCTTTCACCATTTTCTCAAAATCTGTAAACTCTTTCTAATTTTATTTTGAATTTGTATTTGGAATAAGTATGAGCAACTAAACTCCATAGCTAGGGCTTAGGTTGAATCCCTAAACATGATTACCTTATTGTTTTGATGCTTGAGTGTATGAATTTCTGAATATTGTTGATGAATTCCAATTCACCAAATTAATCTATCCTTGATGTGTGTTTTTCCTTGGTTGGCCATCTTTGAAAGCATGCTTCTTGAGATTGTTGGGATTATGTGTATTTTCATGTTTTCCTAAGCAATAGATGGATGGAGTAAGAACCATCCATGTGAATTGGTTTCTTGAATACCTAATGTAAACACCATGCTATTAGGATTCTTGTGATGTTCATATTCTCTTTGAACTTAATGGGTTTTCCTTGTAATTGAATCGAAGTACGAACCATACCTAGGTTCGGTTATGAGGAGGGCACAAGTATTGTAGCACGAACCATGCACTTTACGTATATTAGAGAGAATCAATGCGTCTTGAGCCACGACCCATGGTCTTGATTGCGAACATCTTCATCAACACGTTTAGAGTTCACTACTTGAGTATTCATGAACATAGGTAGAATTGTTTAGGGTGGATTCCGAAACCCTAGTGTTTGTTACATTTTACTCTCACATTTTGATAACTCATCTCTGCCATTCTCATTTAAATTCAAAGTTCATTTCCTTTCATGCACTAGAAATAGGTCACTTGAACCAAACCAAAACCCCCCCCCCCCCCCCCCAATGTGTGTGTGAGTTGCGTGTTTGACACGTTTTGTGTCTTTGTCATTGAATTTTGGTTGTTTCCGTAATTGTTTTGGACTTTTGGTCCGCGTTGTGTTCTTGCATTTTCTGTGCTGAATCCAACCGTATAAAGAACGTGATTTTTAGACAAACGGTTGGAAAGTTATAGGAAAAACACTGGACAGAGGTCGAAACTGAAAGCAGAGAAAACGACTCTGTGAAAAACGACCGGTCGCTTATCACTAACGACCGGTCTCTTTTTACTGTTCACAGCACTATTCCTTGTGATAAATAGGTGATAAAAGGGTGATAGAAAGTGCTGTTTCTGTTTTTCTTTGGTTTCTTGTTTCGTTTCTTGTCTTTTACCTTCCTTTATTCATTTTTAGTTTCCAATTTGTATTGTGTTTGTGTGTTGTGTAAAATTAGTGTTCTTTACGTACTCAAATTAGAACTTATAGGAAGCCGACAAGTTCTTCGTGGGATCGACCCCGTACTTACATAATCTATACTTCATTAGATTCGTGCACTTGCGGGTATTTTTAATTGGTTGTTTGCACATTAATTTGTGTCCTCTTAGGAATGCAACAGGCAAATTCGGTCCTAGTCAAAAAATCGAGCGGCGCCTGGAGGATGTGTCAGGACTACACCGATTTAAACAAGGCTTGCCCAAAGGACAGTTTTCCTTTGCCAAGGATCGATCAGATGGTGGACGCCACGGCAGGCCATGAACTTCTCAGCTTCATGGACGCATACTCAGGCTACAATCAGATATTCATGAGCCCTACCGACCGCGAACATACGGCATTCATCTCCGACAAAGGACTCTACTGTTACAATGTCATGCCGTTACAATGTCATGCCGTTCGGCACCTCGACAAAGGACGACATGTTGGTCAAAAGCAAAACAGCCGATTCTCATCTCCACAACCTCTCTCTCATGTTCGGCGTCTTAAAGCGGTACAACATACGTCTCAACCCAAGCAAATGTGCCTTCGGCGTCTCCTCGGGCAAATTTCTTGGCTTCATGATCAGCCAACGAGGCATTGAGGCCAACCCTGAAAAAATCAAGGCGTTGCTCGACATGCAGATACCGAAGACACAGAAGGATATTCAGAGTCTCACTGGGCGTGTCGCCGCTCTGGCCCGATTCATATCCAAGGCTAACGATCGGTGTGCCCCGTTCTTCAAAACCCTCAAAGGAAGTAAACGGCAGATTGTCTGGACTGCCGAATGAGATTGAGCCTTCCAAGACCTCAAGGCCTACATGAGTAGAGCGCCCCTATTATCCACCCCTCTTCCTAGCGAAAAATTAATTCTCTACCTATAGGTATCGGCAACGGCATTAAGTTCCGTGCTCATTTGCAAGCCGAACGGCATAGAGCTTCCAATTTTCTATACTAGCCCCGCTTTGTAGGATGCCGAGATTCGGTACCCTGAACTAGAGAAGCTCGCCTATGCTCTCGTTCTCTCAGCTCGCAAGCTTCGGCCATATTTTCAGGCTCACAGTATTGCCGTTCTTACCAATCAGCCTCTACGCCAAATACTGCAACGACCCGAGACGTCCGGTCGGCTAGTCAAATGGGCCATCGAACTGAGCGAATTCGACATCCACTATCACCCTCGGCCTGCCGAGAAGGGCCAGGCCATAGCTGATTTCATCTCCGAATTGACTACGTCCGAACAGGAACGTTCGGAAGATATCGCCCCTGAACCGGCTTCGGCAGCCCCAGTTGCTCATCCGACAGAAGGGACCTTTAATCCATCAATTCCCATATGGACTCTCTATGTAGACAGCTTGTCCAACCGACAAGGCAGCGGAGCCATCTTAGTACTAAAAGCCCCTGATCAAACGACCATCGAATACGCCATCCGTTTCCAATTCCAGGCTTCCAACAATGAAGCAGAATACGAAGCTCTTTTGGCCGGCCTTCGGCTCGCTAAAGGGATGGGGGCTAAACAACTTAGGATATGCAGCGACTCGCAACTCGTCGTTAATCAGGTACTCACTAAATTCGAGGCCAAGGATACTTCGATGGCTGCCTACTTGACGCACGCCCGCCAATTGCTCCACCACTTTGTAGCATATCAAGTTCAGCAGATCCCCAGATCCGAGAATAGCCACGCCGATACCCTATCACGCCTTGCGTCGACAATCGACGACAACGTTGGTCGCCATGTGCCGATCGAAATCCTCGCTCGGCGCAGCACCTCTGACGTCGAGATACAAGCCGTTCGGCAAGATCCAAGTTGGATGGATCCAATCCACGCTTTCCTCGCAAACGGAACGTTACTAGATGACATGGCCGAGGCCAAGACTCTCCGCCGCCGATCGGCACGATACTTAATTTTGAATCATATTCTCTATCGGCGCGGTCATTCTTTACCACTGCTTCGGTGCATGACCCCGCAGCAGGGCAACTACGTCTTACGAGAGATTCACGAAGGAGCTTGTGGAGACCATTCTGGCATCCGACCCTTGGCTTTCAAGACCATACGGCAAGGGTATTATTGGCCGACTCTTCATGCCGATGCAACCAAACTTGTCTAGAGGTGCGATCATTGCCAGCGTTTCAGCTCCGTCCCAAAACTGCCTGCCGAACCGCTCACTCCGATTGTCAGCCCATGGCCCTTCGCCCAATGGGGTTTAGATCTCATCGGCCCCATGCCCCAAGGAAAAGGACAGCTTAAATTAGCCATCGTTGCCGTCGACTACTTTACAGAGTGGACCGAAGCCGAAGCCTTGGCGACTATCACCGCAGCCAGAGTTGAGCATTTCGTATGGAAGAACATTATTTGTCGGTTCGGCCTCCCGAACGGAATCATCACCGACAACGGTAAACAATTCGACTCCTCTCAGTTCCGACACCTATGCCACCGATTCAACATCAACTTGTTCTTCGCATCTCCAGTGCACCCACAATCGAACGGCCAAGTAGAAGCCATTAACAAGATCATCAAGAAGACACTGAAGAAGAAGCTTGGGGCAGCTAAAGGGGCCTGGCCCGATTTGCTCCCAAAAGCGTTATGGGGCATAAACACCTCCTACCGACGATCAACTGGCGAAACGCCGTTTTCCCTTGCCTTCGGTACCAAAGCTGTTGTCCCAGTCAAAATCAACGCACCCACGTGCCGAACAACATCTTACACGAAAGAGCAAAATGAGAGACTACTTGCACTCAACCTTGACCTCGTCGAAGAGCACCGTTCCCTGGCTCAGCTTCGGAATGCTGCCTACAAACAGAGGACCTCCCACTACTACGACTCGCACGTCAGACGCCGATCGTTCAAAGTGGGGGACTGGGTTTTACGCAAAGTCTCTCTCGCCACCAAGGACTCCAACGAGGGCACCCTTGGCCCGTCATGGGAAGGTCCTTATGAGGTCGTCACCGTCTGCTGACCGGGAACTTACCGACTGCGCGGTACCGATGGCCAAACCCTCGGCCACCCTTGGAACGTAGACCATTTGAAATATTACTACAAGTGACTGCACCTTCGGTCATCACTTTTTGTAAACGTGACTGTACCTTCGGTCATCACCTTTGTAATCGGTTTGTTTTTAACAATTCCTATTCTATACATACAGTAACGCCATAACGGTCAAACTATATTCATAGTATATTACCTACGGCATGCTTACTTATATTAGAATACGAAATTTAAAAATAAACCGAATGATAATTAACTTTGACAAAAAGCCACAACGGGCTATGTCTTCACAAAAAATTGCCGTTCGGCCTGTCCCAAATATTTTTTACATTCCCAAAATATAAACATCAAAATAAACAAGTCTACGAAGAGGAGGGATCGGCAGTCGCATCTCCAAGCTCGGCATCGGCAGTCACAGCCTCGGCACTGGTCATGGCTTCTGTATTCGGAGCGCTGGTTGTGATCGGTGCAGGATGGCTCTCTTCCTCCTCGCTGCTAGAGTCGGTATCATCGGCTTCCTCAGGTTCGGCATCCTCGCCCTTATATGCCTCCACCATCTCTTCGGTCACACCCTCTGGCAACGGAGGTGGATCCCGAAGGAAGTTCAAGTTCAAATGCTTGTTAGCATTGTAACGTTTGAAACGGTAGACAAAGTCGTCACATTGTTCCATGACTTCCTTGTCCACCAGAAGCGTGAATTCCTCCGAAGATCGGTAGTCAGCAACGGCCTTCGCCTTCGCCTCTTCCACCTCCTTCGCATGCGACCGTTCGGCCGCGTCCATCGCTACTTGCACAGCCGCCTTAGCCTCATGAGCAGCCACCACTTCCAGCTCGGCTGCTGCCAGTTTTGAGGATAATTCTGCAATCTTGGCAGCGTTCTCCTCGGCACGCCAATCAGCCGAGCTTCACAACAACAAAATCTTTATCACACTTACCGCAGCCTGAAGCCGGAAGGCTCGCCCAGTCTGCTCACGCAGCGTCTTCATTGACAGCTGCTCGATCTCTGACAGCTCCATTTGGGCGCCGTCGATCATGCTGTTGATAAACGGCACGGCCTTCCGAGGACAGGCAATGTTCACCGGCCCCTCCTCCTCCTCCCCTTCATCATCGGGGATCAACACCGATGTCCCCTCATTCGGACCCCTTGGCCGTTTCGGTAACGGCATCACATCGAGGCGACCCTCGATCTGCCTCTTGCCTGTCACCTCGAGATGAACCTCCCAGACGGCCTCAGCTTCGACCACCCTCTTCTCCCGGCGACGATCAACCACAGTCATCTCGTCCACCGAAGCCCCTCCGGACGCCCCTGCAGCCTTCTTCTTCTTCGGTCTGGGGGACTCGCCCTTCTTCTTCTTCGGCGCCCCTTGGCCCTCCAGCCGCCTCCGAGTCGCCTCACTCATTGGCCTTCCACCTGCCATTGCATACAAAACACAAGTAAGAATGGAAACGGCAATAAAGCAAGAAGAAAAGACAGAACCTGCCGAACGGCATCACTCACTCAGTCTCTTTTCTTCTTCTTCTTCCTCCTTTACTCTTCGGTCGTGTTCCGCCTTGCCGATCAGCCCCACCTTGTACAGGTTTCGAAAGTACAGCAGCTCCTTAAAAAAGCGATCTTCTTCGGCAACCTTCACTCGAACGCGCTAGATCGCTTCCACTTCTCGGATCGGGGCAGCAGGCCGTTTCAAAGACACTGAAACAAAACAGCCAACAGTTACAATATATATATATATATATATATATATATATATATATATATATATAAATGATTATAAAATAAAATAAAAACTGACGAACGGCAGGTTCCATCCTACCGACTGTCTAAAAGGTCGTAGGGATCCGCCTCTCTACGATCACTCCTGGTGCCGATTCCCAATCCCCAGAGACAATCACCCGACGCTTGCGCTAGGTCTTTTGGGAGCTCGGCACCCCAACCACAAAATGTCCACGCTGCCCTGCCGAAAGACAGTTGGACTGCACCCACCCCCCTTGATCGGCACTCTTCGCCCTCGTTACACTATACAGTTGGGCGAACTGCTCGTAACTCGGCTCCCCCTCTCCAGCCATGCCGAAAGCAGTTATTGTTCCGAGCAATGTAATCCAAAAGTTCGGATTATATTGCCCCGGGGCATACCCTAGCGCCGTCAAAATCTTCTGCACCGAATGCCTCAACGGCAGCCGAAGCCCATGTTTGAAGACATCGGTGAAGAAGACCACGCCATTGTCATTGTCACTCAACGACTCCAACGGCGCTGAAGTCAGTGTGTTCGGCTCTAAATGATCTACTCCGAACACCAACTCCTTTGACTTCGCCATTGGGGTTCGTTGCCTACCAGCGACAACCCTCAGCGCCCCTTCCCCTGCCGCAGCAACAGACACGTCACCTGCTTCGGCTCCACGACCCGAAGTCGAAGGCTCACTACCTTGAGGCAATCTACGCGAAGTGCCACCAGCTTCGGTGCGCACTCCTGCCCCTTCCACTATCTCACAACTTGAAGAGCTCCCAGAATCGGTACTCTCCCTTCCCTCGGACGAACTCCCCAAGGACGATTCATCCTTATAGGCCCTCGGACTACGCCTACTCTCGGATTCGGTATCTGACATCTACAAACACAAACGAAGGGACACTAAGGGCCAGGCTAGAATCAGAAGTCCTATTCTACCTCCTAAACACTTATGTTCATGCTTGTTCATGCTTTGTTCATACAAAATTCAACGAATTCAACACTTTGATTCACTACAAATCAAAAACACGGCAACATACCTTGTTCACACGGTGGTTCAAGCTCGCCGGAAATCGCTTGCTCAGCCTTCGCACGGTTGCCAGAAATCGCCTCTCACAAAGATCTGACTGCTTTCAAAAACTTCAAGTATTCCAACTATCGTCCCTTCCTCACATTTATAGGATGAACCTAGCATCGGGAAGCGAAGCAACGCATCGGGATATGAAACGGCGCGACTCCGCACAACCATGCCGACACGTGTCACGCATGCATGGGGGACCTCAGGCGTCATCAGTCGAAACGTTTCAACTCCTCAGAGACGCTTTCGCCTTCCCAGACGCTGCAAGTCTAACCATTATTCGAGTACAACTCCACTGACGAACGGCAAGCGCACGTAGATGAGTTTTCACTCACCTCTCGTGCCGAACGGCAGGCGCACATTGATGAGTTCTCACTCATCTCTCGTGCCGAACGGCAGGCGCACATTGATGAGTTCTCATTCACCTCTCGTGCCGAACGGCAGGCGCACATAGATGAATTCTCACTCACCTCTCGTGCCGAATGGTAGGCGCACGTGGATGAGTTTTCACTCACCTCTCGTGCCGAACGGCAAGCGCACATTGATGAGTTCTCACTCACCTCTCATGCCGAACGGCAGGCGCACGTAGATGGGTTTTCACTCACCTCTCATGCCAAACGGCAGGCGCACATTGATGAGTTCTCACTCACCTCTCGTGCCGAACGGTAGGCGCACGTTGATGAGTTTTCACTAACCTCTCGAACCATTCGGTACCTAATGCCGTCTCCTTTCCAAGCTCAATCGCTCGGGCACTTGAGGGACTACATGCCACCATCGGCAACAACGAGACCATCGAGTTCGGATCAGAATGCCGAAGACAGATTCAAGTCCCCAACCAAGAAGTCGCTTCTCAATCGGTAACTTGGGGGACTACTCTTTGTGCCATATCTGACCCTCTACTCATCCAGCGACATGCGGATCAGGGACACTCCCCAAATACCCAAGGCCTCGAACAATCGGCATCGGCTACCGATGATATTGTCTCAAAGCTGCAAACGGACGCTACAGGCCCAGCATATTCTACAATCGGTGTCACCTACCGATTCTGCAGAATCAACCTCGAAGCACCCGCCCGAAATATCTAAAGACTCGTGTCAACCTCATAGGGCCCTCCCACGAGTCCCACATCGAAATTAAGTACTAAGAGCCTACAAAATGCCCTCTATAAATAAGCCCCTTCACTACAATACAGGAGTAAGACTTTTCAGCTTGACTTTTATGCTAAATATATTGTCAATAGCAAAGGCTCTTAAAAACAAACTTACTTTGGCATCGGAGGGTCTTAGGCTGGTTCCACACCGGTTCCTTAGACCTAACGAGTCTCGGCTTCCTTCTATTCAAGATCAGCATCTGAGGACAGGAAGAATCTGCATCTAACACTCAATCGATCCACTGGATCGTCCACATCACTTGTAAGTTGCACTCATCTCTATCTGTTCAGTTTTAGTGCCAACAAAAGCAAAACGTTTCCCTATCCCATCGATCTCTACAGTATCATCCCTAGTCACAGTCATATCATCAGTATAAATAATCAAGAAAGTCACCTTACCTGCTATATGTTTAATGAACATAGTTTGATCAGTATTGGCTTGTCGATAGAAGGACTTTTTCATAGTTGCAGTAAATTTGTCAAACCATGCTCGAGGAGATTGCTTCAAGCCATACACAGCCTTTTTTAATATGCACACATTCCATATATCACCAGTGACGCCATCCCCTGATGGGAGAGTCATGTACACCTTTACTTCTAGTTCCATGCAGGAATGCATTTTTGACATCAAATTGTCTCAAGGTCCAAACTAGGTTTACTGCTAAGGACAACAAAGATAAGTAGATGCCTAGAGTTTCACCAGGTTCTGGTTTGGAGAGGATGAGGGTGGTCCCCATGTGTGCTTTTAGGCTCCAGAAAGCCTCATCGCATTCCTCTATCCAGTCGATGTGTGCCTCGTATGGCTTTATAGAAGAGTAAGCATCGATCGGTGGACTGCGAAATGAAGCGGTTGAGGGCGGCAACTCGCCCGGTGAGGCTTTGTACCTCTTTTTTGTTTTTGGGCTGGACCCTCTCGAGTAGTGCTCGGATCTTCTTGGGGTTGGCCTCCACTCCTCGTTGGCTGACCATGAATCCAAGGAATTTTCCTGATTTGACACCGAAGACACATTTGGCAGGATTTAGGCGCATTTAGTATTGAAGGAGGATTGTGAACATCTCGGCGAGGCGGTTGACGTGCTGGTCCGTAGTGCGGCTTTTGACGAGCATGTCGTCCACATATACCTCAATGGATCGGCCCAGGTGTTTGGCGAACATCTGATTCACAAGTCGTTGGTACGTGGCACCTACATTTTTAAGACTGAAGGGCATGACTCGATAGCAGTAGAGTCCTCAGTCGGTGATGAACGGGGTATCCTTTTTGTCTGGGGGGTCCATTCTGATCTGGTTGTATCCCGAATAGGCATCCAAGAAGCTGAGGAGGGCGAACCCTACGGTGATGTCGACAAGCTGGTCAATCAGAGGAATAGGGAAGTTGTCTTTGGGGAAAGCCTTGTTTAGTTCGGTGAAGTCGACGCACATCCTCCATTTTTCGGGTGTCTTCTTCACCATAACTAGGCTAGACACCCACTTCGGGTAATCTACCTCGCGGATGGAACCGACCTCTTTCAGCTTCTGGACCTCCTCTTTCATGGTCGAGTATCTGACGTTGTCATAAGGTTGCCGCTTCTTCCGAATTGGCCAAGCCTGAGGGTCGATCCCCAAGCGATGAGTGATGATGCGGGGATCAATTTCGGGTACATCGGCATGGGACCACGCAAAGCAATCTGTGTTGCTGTGTAAAAAGGCTAGAAGGTTCTCTCGGTCGGTCGCATTGAGGTTTTTTCCTACCCGGATCGATTGTTCTGGGTGGGCGTTGGAAATGACTACGGATTCCAAGTCTTCCAAAGGCTGGGGCCACAAGTATTCTTCCCGAGGATCGTCCATGGGTTCAATCGACCGGCTCTCAGCGTGGATGACATAGGTCACATGGGTGCTATTTTTCGAGCAGTCGGTGAAGATCATCGTCACTCCCAGGAACTTCGGGAGGCGCAAAGTCAGTGAATGATGATATAGTGTTACGTGGAGATGTTTTAAGAGAGGTCGGCCAAAGATCGCTAGGTATGGGTTTAGGTGATCGACCACTATGAAACGAGCTATCGTCCATGTCTGTGCGGGGAGCAACCCGATTGAGGCGAGGAGGTTGATGCAACCGAGAATTCGCACTCTTGTTCCGTCGAAGGCATGTAGCAGTTGGTGGTAAGGAGCAAACACTTCATATTCCAATCCGAGTTGGGAGATCGTGGGATAGAACAGAATGTTGATCGAGCTCTGGTGTTCCAGTAGGACGTGGGGGGTGTCTTACCGTGCTATGCCGACAGTGATCGTGAGAGGCCGATCATTGTCGTGAGGTCGGTAGCCACTGAAGGGGCAATGTTGGGTGTTAGGATAATCGGTGACAAGGGTGTCATCTCGAGTGTTCTTCTGTCTCAAGGCCGTGACGTAGCAGTTCCATCTCGAGACCTGGTCCCCTTGGACCGTTCCTATTCCATTCGGGGTCCTGAATTTTAGCATGAGAATCTGGTAAATAGCCGTAAGGCCGAGTTTCGTAAGCGTTGGTCGGCCTAAGATCACGTTGTATGCAGTCGGACAATCGACCACGACAAAGTTGGCGACTGTGGTTGCCTGTCACGGACACTCCCCTATGGTTAGGGTGAGATGGATATTGCCGAGGGGCTATACCTGAGTTCCTCTAAAAGCATAGAGCGGGGGCATCCTTTTATCCAGTAGGGCGTAGGGCTTGGTTTATTCCAAGCTGGTCGAACACAAGCGCAAAGATGATGTTGGATGAACTCCCCCCATCGATGAGGACCCGATTCACATCGCAATTTGCGATGCCCACGGAGATAACCAGTAGGTCACTATGGGGTTGGGAAGTGTAGCCGTTGTCTGGGCTAAAGATGATAGGTTCTTCATTTCTGTCCCGAGCCTGTTTGGAGGGTCGTGCCATGTCGCAGATGGAGAGGGAGTGGCTGGTCTCCTGGTTGAGCAACCGAGCGTATCGTTTCCTAGATCTGTTGGTGTCACCGCCCAGTGAGGGACCCCCTTCGATTGTAGAAATTAATTTTCAAGACACCGAGGCCTGAGTTGATCCCCCTGAAACGTCAATAGGGACGTCAGGACGGGCCATGTATTCTCGGAGTTTCCCCCTTCTGACCAGTGCTTCGATTTCCTCCTTCAGTTGGTAGCAGTCGTCCGTTGAATGGCCATATGTGCGGTGATACTTGCAGTACCGGGCCTCATCGTGTTTTCCTAGATAATCGTTCCGACCCTGGTGAGAAGGGGGTAGCTCTTTCCCCGCAATGGCTAAGATGGCCCTTTTGCTAGTATTTAAAGGTGTATAACTTGATTAGCATTCGGAGGCACCGTTTTGTCGGCCGGCTTATTTCTATTGCCGGTGCTTTTTCTTCTGGGGGTTCCCTTTCCGCGGGTCCTGGACGAGGCCCGAGGTCCTGGGGGCCATGGTCTGATCTAGCGAGGTGCCGGTTCGGGCTGAATTGAGCTGCTCGGCTCAATTGTAGCACGTGGCTTCTTGGAGGAGGTTTCTATACGTCTCGGGGGGATTTCGAGTAAGGTGGAAGAAGAAGTCCCCGCCCTGGAGCCCTCTTATGAGGGCATTATGGGCTGTTGCCTCGTAGCAACCCTTGCAGCGAGCGTACTTGTTGAAGCGGGTGATGTAGTCCCGGAGGGACTCATTCAGTTTATGCTGGACGGCCGAGAGGTCATTGGCGGTGTACAGCCAAATTGAGATGATCATATACCTGTCTAGGAAAGCTCGGCGTAACTCGGCAAATGAGTTGACATACTCGAGATTTAGCCGCTTAAACCAATTCAAGGCCGCTCCTTTTAGGGTCGTCGGGAACAGTTGACATTTGGTGGCCTCATTTGCTCCCCTACCCTCCATGACGTATCGAAAACTGTCGAGGTGGTCATATGGGTTGGTGAGTCCCTCGTATAGGGCTATTTTTGGTGCCTTCTTGTCACCAATGACGACTGAATCGAGGAGTTCCTTTGTGTAGGGGAGGGGGATTTTGTCCTCAGAGAACGGTGGGACGAGCGGGTGGTAGGTCTTTACAACCTTGCCGAGTTGGTCCCAAACATTTCTCATCTTCCCCTTAATCATGGCCTTCATTGCTTCTCTTAAGTCGGCTTCATCGGGGAGCGTGGTGGGGCCGTCGATCTCCGTGACGTGCCTTTTTCCCGTGTGTGGGCTATCCCCCATGGGGGTGTATCTCCCTAGATCAGTATCCTCGGGAGTGGGATGGGGCTCGACGTCACTGGTTCGAGGCGTTGGCGTTAACGCTGATTCCTCGCTGAATAGGCGCCTTTCCACCCGCTTGGTACAGCTCGAATCTCTGGCGGCCTTTTGTAATACCTCGAAAAATTCAAGGTGGATTTTTAGATTTTAGTGAAAAATAATATAATTGTGGAGAATGATTATGGGTATTTTATCAAGTGATTTTGGATTGAGATTATTTAATTAAGTGTGTTTAATTTCAAGTTGGACAAACATGACCAAAATACCCCTATGTGTGGATAATTATCAAAACACCCTTGTAGGCAAAGAAAAAAGTGAAACGTGGAGGACTCAAACCACCCTCCTCCCATTCTTCCCCCTTGCCTCAAGCTTTCATATCCACCATTTATGAAAGGATGAGTCACCTAGTCTAAAATGGTAAGTCACCTAGCCTAATTAAGATTCTTAAATCATGAAATTATTCTCTTCCTTCCCATTCATTGTATCATGACTCTCTTCTAACTTGATGACTCACCTAGCCTAAGGCTCTTCAATCATGAATTTACTCTTATCCTCATCATTCATTCTGTCATCCCTTTCTTCCTCATTCACCTTAGTTTAGTCCTTATTCTTCTTTTGTTCCTCTTCAAAATCCAAAATTCGTCACTTCCTTGGAGCAGCCGAGAACTCAAATTTCGGAAGCTCAAATGAGAAAATGTTCTTCATAAACGTTGTTCATTTACGAGATTCCTATAACATACTCAAATTTCAGCTCAATCCGACTAGTATAGGCTCTGAAACGTTGGTATGATCACAATAAGTTTACCATTTCCTGATTTCACAGAAGTATGCTTGGTTTCAATATGTTTCTGTGATTTCCTGTACTCAAATGACTTTGGTTCCTTCATCAAAGTTGTTTGAAATGCTATCTATTATAACACATAAAAAGTTTAGATTGATCGGACTTCTATAGCCACCTTGGGAACGTTTAGAGTGGAACTTGTTTATAGTCTTCGACCTTAGTTCCTTCCCTCGTTTTCAGTCCGAAACACTCATTTCAAAAGCTCAAAACACTATGGTTTCTTCATCATAGTTACTCCAAATTCTCCTCTTTATAACATATCCAAAGATCATCCAAAAGCAACCATTATAACTCTCTGAAAATTGGTATGAGCAAAACTTGTTCAAATGATTATGTTGAATTTCTTGTTATAGATGTGTACTTTCTCTCAAATGGCTTGATCCTTATCATTCAATTGCTCAAATTAGCCACTATCATCTCAAGTATATGATTCTTTGAAGGCACAAAGCTCATCTTTTTATTGCCTCTTTGAGTACTAGTTATAAACCAAGTGTTGGTTAGAATGCCTCAAGGATATATATATCTTTCGAAGTGTATTTTTGTGAAGTTCTAGATTATTTCGATGTGTTTTTGTTCCAATTTCACTATGGGATTTTGTTACATCAAAATGAATATCTCAAGGGTTATTTCAAAGTTGGTTTTGTGCCATTTGAATTTAAATTGATTTTTGTGAAATTTCAAAGTAGAGACTATCATGTTGGAATTGTTTTGATTCTGTTGCATACCCTGTTTTGAATAAGTGTTTGAAAACTTTCTAAACTTGGATTTTCATGAAATTTTAGTATGTTTTACTTTCTCGTATTCTCTTTAGATCTGGAAAGTTTTATCCAGTAATTTTGGTGATTTTTCAAAATAAAGTGTACAAACCTGAAAAAAAGAACGTTACGTAGCCTAGTCTGTTTTGGTTTCTATTTTGACATGCTTCCTTAACCCTAATTTTTATCAAATTTTGACATATTTAATGTTTCTATGTCTAGTTGTGATCTAGAAAGTTTTACATTATTTTGATTTGAACTCAATATTTAGTGAATTTTCAAAGTTAGTGTGTTCCAACCCAAATGTTTAGCAAAACTGAAATTTTCATTTTAAATTGATGTTTTAAATTTTCTTTATGAGTCCAGAGCCAAACCACCTGATTTTAAACATCCTAAATAGTAGAACTATTATAGGAGGGGAATAGATTAGTTTTTCTTTGACGCTTGGTTCTATGCTTGCTTGGATGTGAGGTTAAGGGAGTAACAATCGGGTCAAAACAACTTGTCAAATGTATTATGGGGTTTTAGGTCTATGTGCGCTAGTGGGACACTCAAATTTGTTTCCTTTTGTCCAATGAATTTTAATCAGTAAATTATCTTAACTAGGTGTTCTACTCTGCGTACTTTCGAGGACGAAACCGCACAAGGTTAAGCTAGCTGGACATGAGGTAGGGTTTCCTGATTTCGCGATGATTGGGCTATGTCACTTTTAATCTTTGTGCTTATATATAGTCTTATAAATATGAATATTATTGTTGATTTGTTCGGTGAATATTATTGATGTTATGTGAATATTATTATTGATGTTTCTTCGTGGATATAATTTGACATTGGGTGAATATTATTATTCATGTGATTAAATCTGAAATATTATTGTTATTATCTGTGTTATTATTCAGCAGAGATAAATGATGTTTGTGCTGCATTACATATGCATCATAAATACAGTGGTGTTTGGGGTGTGTGTGTGTCGTTTGAGGTATATCTAAGGAGTGGGAGAAGGCCTTAGATATATCTGAGTAAATAAAATGTGGAATATATTTAGGTGACGGGAGTAGAGCTTGAATATATTGAGGTGATGGGAGCATGGCCTCTAATGAAAAGTGAAAGTTGAGAAATTTGTAAACAAAAGAAAAATGGGTTGACGGATGGGCACTAGTTCATATTTTAGGGTATTCAGAGCCACAGTAGTAAAACACATGATATGGGACATGCAGGCTTGTTGCTCTAAGGTATGAATTAGTGGGATTAGAAGGGAGTGAGTTCATGGTATTACCGCATATGCAAATTTATTTATCTGGTATGATTGCATAATTCATATACCTTGTGTTGTTTGATGCATGACACTTTGATTAACTATGATAGTTGACCTTGAGGAGTTGACGGTACTCTACTGGGCATTAGAATGCTCATACCCTAATAGATTGTGCAGGATTAAAGAAGAAGTTTGAGTAAGCGGGTTCAACTAAGCTGCTGAGCTTTTATTGTTGATTTGTGTAATTAATATTTGTAAATAGTCAACCGTTTGTTAAATATCTTAGTGTGTAGTTAACTACAAGCTACTACGACTTTGATTTTGTGATGTTAAGTAAATTTGTATTATTTTGTGGCTCTATTTCTCATCATATCATGGTTGTAGGATTTTATTCTTATGACTATGGTATGACTCACACCATGATTCGGGAATATTCCTTGTTTTCGAATCGGGTCGTGACACCTTCCTCTGGGCCTTTCGCAGGTGTGCCTGGAGGCCAATCTGCCGCTCTTCGAGGGTCTCGTTTTGGTCCTGAAGGGTTCTGTTTATGTCCTGCATGGCGTTGGCTCCGCTCAGGAGTAGCTCAACTTTGGCCTTGAGGGCTTTGATCCTTTGCTTTTCGGCTTTTTGACGTTTCATATTTTTCTGGTCAGGAGTGCCAAGAAAAGAGATCCCCTTCATCTTCCGGCCCAATATATTGGTAGTGGAGTAGCTAATGCGTAACCTTTGAATGTAGCTTCCCACATACAGTGCCAAATGTTGAAACCACAAATCTTCTAGTGGGTAACATAGAGGATTACAAGTGTATTAAAAGAATCCAAAAGAGATATAAACTGGACGAGGCATAAATAACAAGATCTGTATCACACTAAAAGTATTGTTTTTTCATTCCTTTCCTAGGGGAATCCTCCTACTTTTTACAAAGACCTATGCTCTATTTATAGAGAGGGCAAAACATGGATTAATTTGCAAGCTAACCACCTCGGCTCGAAGCCGAGCCGTTCGTGTCACATCAGATCTGTCAGACGGCTGGTGGTCGAGATCTATCCACGTCCCTGGCTCATGATGACCTTCTTGCACTTCTACTAGGGGGCGCCCATCTGGAGAGGCGGTGGCTTGGACGGCCAACACCTGGCTTTCAAAGGGATGGGGGCACATTCTTTGAGGTGCGAACAATCGGTGGTCAGAAGGGGTCTTGTCATCGACGTAGATGACTTATGTCCTTTTGATCTTCCTGAGGCAGCCCGGGGGCCGAGGCTTATGTGCACAGTTTTGTTTCATTTTGCACGTGTCGTGCTTTTATTGGGTGGGTGAGCTCGGCATATGCTGAGCGTCAACAATATGCCTACTAAGAAACAATACAATCTGAACACCTGAAGGTATACTTTTCTGAATGAATGGGCAAAATTGAAGTAAAACGGAAGTAGAAGACTTTTACCAAGGGGAATGCGTTGAAAGCAGAGTTAGAGGGCAAACTTTGGTCCAATAGTATATTTGAGAGCAAGTATGGACTACACGTCGTACACGGTAGATTTGTTGACTGTTGACCTTCTATAGCAGTCTAGAAGTGTTTGAGAAGCATTACTTTATATTATGTGACATTGTGAATGGTGTTGACTAAACAAGCGAAAAGAAAAGGAAAAAGGGAAATGGAAAATATAAAGGCTATGAAGACTAAGCAGAAGCTACATAAAAGATGCATGGAAATTTCCAATGGCTAGTGCTTAAACTCACCATATCTCTTAATCTCTAAATGTTATTACTTTTTAATTGTATATATAGCGACTAGAATAACTTGCAGCAGTGCTATTTATTTATAAATATACAAGTATTATTCTTTTAATTTATTTCATAAAAAATTATTATTTTATATCAATTCTAAGGAGGGTGTATTCAATTTAAATTTTAAATGATTTTAAAAGAGTTCTAAAGTTAATGGAGTTTAATTGAATTTAATTGAATTTGACTGAATTCTACTAACTCCACATAGATTTTGACTGAATTCGTATATAAATTTTAACTGAGTTTGTTAGAGTTTTATTATTGATTGTAATGGAGTTTATAGCACTCAAAAAACAAAGGGTTTAAAAGTCATGACGGTGGTGATGATGGTGGTTTGTGGGTGATGGTGGGGGAGGTAGTGGTGGAGGAGGTGGGGGTGGGAGTGAGGTGGAGGAGGTGGTGGTGGTTAAGATAAATTGAAACATTAAAGAACAAATAAAGCAGTTGAGAGCTAAAATATAAAGTGAAAGCAACACCACCATATTTGAAGGCAAAGCATTATTGCAATAAGGTCCTTTTCTTTTCATTATTTTGTCAGCACTTGCACTCGTTCAACATGACTCTGTTTGGTCTGTTCTTTCTTCTGGTCTAACGCCAAGTCAACTTAGATAAAGGGTTATAGAACTTTGATTTGAAATATATACTAATTAACTTTAATTATACCTCAAACGTTCTGGTTTTGTGTTGAGATATTGATACACATATGGATGTTAGTCATGCTCTGAATTTCTTCTCAAATTCTCATGAGCTTCCAAGGATTTGATATGTTGGCAAGGGTGGGTGGTGGCTGTCTTGGCTCCATTCACAAAGTTTAAATTTCCACAAAATAAAGTGACAGGTGCAACCGAGATAAGAATCAAATGAAAAAGAAGAGGATTTGGGAAATTTTACCATGTAATAAGTGTAGGTGTCTTTCGAACTTCAATCTACATCTTTAGTGACAACTTTCATTGACCAAATTATACGCATGGTTCTGATATACACTTGATGCAGATTGGTGCTATTAATGGCCATGCAAATTATTCTCATGAGAGTTTTTTTTTTTTTTTTTTGGGTTGAGAAATGGATTTCATTCATAAAATCAAAGTAGCATACATAGAACGACACGAAACAGTGGTCATGAAAACCTACATGAGGGACAAACCTCAAGGTAGGAAAGAATACCACACATGTCATTAACTAACAAGAGAGTCTGAAATAGTCACACAGGACCAATGCTAGAGCAAGATAAAATAAAACAATAAATTGGCACATAGACCTCCGACGAGAACACTACAACACAATCCAACCATCAAAAGAGTCTTGCTATGAGAGTTATTAGAGAACAATTCAATTCTCACAATTCTACCTCACGATTAGTCTCACTTAATTAGATGAATCCTTCGAGAGTACTTGTGTGAGAATATGCCCACCTCCAAGCTCATTCAAAATATTATCCTTCCTTTTACTTAGGGGTGGGCATTATTACTGAAAACCCGACCGAACCGCCCGAACCAGACCGCTTTAAGTGGTTTGGTTCGGTTTTTATAGTTAAAAATGCAAGAACCAGTAAAAAAAACCGGCCGAACCGGCCAGGAACCGGGTTGAACCGGTTTAATTTTCTCCAAACCGGCGAAAACCGACCGGACCGAACTTTTTTAATTATATTATTATTTTTTTAAATAATACACATGGCAGCGCCTAATTCGTCCATTTTATCCCAACCGTAAGCCTTGCCACACTCGATCTCGCGAAACCCTAACATTTCACTTCAGCCGCTCAATTTTTTTTTTCACTTCGCTCTCTACTCTGCCTCTGTTCTTCTTCGAGTCTGTCTTCTTCTTCGAGTCGCCAAACCCTAACCTAACACCAGATCGACCGCTCACCCAACCTTCTCTCCCCAAACCAAATCGTCGACTTCTTCTTCCACCCTCGCCTGTCTTCTTCTTCCACGCTTGCCTCTCTTCTTCTTCGTGGCTCTCTCTCTGTCCCGCTCGCTCTCTCTCTCTCTGTCCCGCTCGCTCTCTCTCTCTCAGCCAATCTCGCGCTCTCTCTCTCTCTCAGTGACTCGCACCCTCTCTCGCTCTCTCTCTCTCTGTCACTCTTACTCTCTCTCAGTTGTCACGCTCTCTTCTTCGAGTTTTCCTCACTTGATTTTTTCTGTCAAATTGAGCCGCGAATTCTAATCTACGAGTTAGGGTTTTGAGGTACTAATATCTCGAAAACATGATTCAAAAATTTAGGGCTTTGATAATTTATATTGATTTTGTCTGACTATGTTGTTATTTTATTTTCTGGACAGATTGATTTTGAAGGCAAAGGAAAGGATTGGCTTGCTGCTGGTTGTGCTTTGATTTCTGGTAAATTTCTGAGTTTTTTTGGTTTTTGGTTTACTTGTTATTTTTTGCTGCTGCCCAAGTATTTGTAGTTTACAGAAATAGAATTTAGTTTACTAATATCATGAACGAGCAATTTCAGTAAATTTCTATGTTGTGTATTTGCGTAGGGTATTATTTTCATGGAAGGACAATCTGAAATCCTTGTTTCAACTAACCCACCACCACCAGTCCCTCCACAATCAGTCCCTCCACAATCAGGTCCTAGCACTTTAGGAAAAAAAAGGGCTGCTAAGAATGCTTCGGGGGTTTGGGATCATTTCACAAAGATGAAGTGTGAGGATGGTAGTAGTGACCCTAGATGCATATGCAAGTACTGTAAAAAGGACTATGCATGTGATGGTAAAAAGAATGGCACATCCACTTTGTGGCACCAATTGAGAAGTCAATGTAAGAGTTCTCCATTGAGACATGAGAAAAAACAAAAAGTCCTTTCATTTGAGGGTCAAGAGAAATGGGGTAACTTAGTAGCACATGCATTTAGTAAAGAGAGATGTAGAATTGCATGTGTCAAGATGATTATTCGGGATGAGCTTCCGTTTAGTCATGTGGAGGGGATTGGGTTTCGTGAATTTATGAAGGAGGCACAACCTAGATTTGATTTGCCATCTCGTACGACAATTGCTAGAGATGTGTGGAACCTCTATCAAGAGGAGAAAGCTAAAATCAAGAGTGTCTTAACACATAATTCACAAAGGGTGTCTCTTACCACCGACACTTGGACTTCCATTCAAAACATCAATTACATGGTTCTCACGGCCCACTTCATTGATGATGATTGGGTGTTGCATAAGAGAATTCTTAACTTTTGTGTCATTCCTAATCATAAGGGGGATACAATTGGTAGGCTAGTAGAGTCATGTTTGAATGGATGGGGGATAGACAAAGTCTTCACCATATCGGTTGATAATGCCTCTTCCAATGATGGATGTATTAGCTACATGAAGAAGAGATTAGAAAAGTGGAATTCACTCATATGTGATGGTAGTATGTTGCATGTGAGGTGTTGTGCACATATTACTAACTTGATTGTAACCGATGGAATGAAAGAAATTCATCAATCTATTGAGAGTATTCGTAATTGTGCTAAGTACATTAGGGGGTCATCTCAACAGTTAGAGAAGTTTAGGGCTTGTTTGGAGATGGAGAAGGTTGACACAAAAACCATAGTTCCTTTAGATGTGTGCACAAGATGGAATTCAACTTACATGATGTTGGAGAGTGCTTTGAAGCTCCAAAAGGGTTTTGAGAGGATGGAGGAGGATGACACAAACTTTTTGGGGTACTTTGAGGAGTATGAAGTTCATGGTAAGGAAAAGAAGAAAAGAGTGGGGCCTCCAACATTGTTGGATTGGGAAAATACAAAGGTATTTGTCAAATTTTTGAAGAAGTTTTATGATGCTACTTTGAGATTTAGTGCCTCTAAAACCGTGTCTTCTAATGCCCCAATCCATGAGATATGTTCTTTTTTGGAGGAGATAGATGCTATGATGAATGTTGATGATGTTGTTATGTGCAAAATAGCAACAATGATGAAGAGAAAGTTTGATAAATATTGGGGGAATGTTAATAATATCAACAAGTTATTCTTTGTGGCGGTTATTCTAGATCCTAGATACAAGATGGAATATGTGACATTTTGCTTGGGTGACTTGATTTCCGATGAAAGTGGGGTTAATGACATGTCATTGGAGATCAAGACACTATTACATTCTTTGTATGATTATTATAGAAAGCAAAATCCAGCTGCTGCCCAAGTATTTCAAGGTAATGTAGAAGGTGAAGGATCATCTGTTTTGAACAATGATGTTACTAAGTCATCAAGGTTACAAAAGTTTTTGAAGTCAAGGAAAGATTAGGATGTTGTTGAGATAAGAAATGAGATTGATAAATACTTATTGGAACCTCCCGTGAATCTTACCAATGATGAGTTCAAATTACTTGATTGGTGGAAGGAGAATGCTCCAAAATATCCAATACTTTCCAATGTTGCAAAAGATGTATTTGCTGTCCAATCATCAACTGTGGCTTCGGAATGTTCTTTTAGCACGGGAAAGAGAGTTGTAGATCCCTTTAGGAGTTCGTTAACTCCAAAAACCGTGGAGGCATTGATTTGTTGTAGTGATTGGTTAAGGGCGGAGGAGTTTAGCTACTACAAAGAACCCGCAATGGATGAGTTAGATTTCTACCAAGCTTTGGAAAAAGTGGAAAAAGGTTTTCTTTCTTTTCTACATTAATCAAAATTTATAGTTTCTTTATGTCTTATTAATTCATATATTTATTAACTATTTTTTTTCCTTTATGCAGAGGTGCTGATTTGATATGATATGAGGAGTATGAAACTCATGGAATTTTATTTCTATATGTAATGGAAATTTACTTGTTTTGATTTGATTTTCTATTATGGTTTGTAATAATTTATGTGAATTTGGACTTGTGATGGATGATGATTTTCTTAGGTTTTTAACTTTGCAAGTATGCAAATTGTGATTGAGATTACTCTCACAATTTGCTTGGTCTGTAATATATATTTCTGTGAATTTGGACATGTGATGGATGATGATTTTCAGGTTTTTATTTGTATTAGAATGATATGTGCTAAAATTATGCAGAAGTACAGAATCTAGAAAATATATAGAATAGAAGTCCTAAACTTGAATGGGCCTGGAAATCTGACCCAAAAAAAATGGGCTGAGAAATTTTTTTAAAAAAAACCACCATCAGCTGTTGGTCTTTTTGGGCCTCGGCAGAAACCGCCACCGACCCGACCCGACCCGACTTATTCGGGTTTCGAACTCATTCGAAATTGGGCCTAAAATTGAGGTGTACGGTTTGCCCATTGGGCCTGCCGACATGACCCGGTTCGGTGACCGGTTTGGGCCTAAACCCGACCCGACCCGACCCGTGTTCACCCCTACTTTTACTTCACATTTAATCGTCACTAATTTCATGAGGGAGATGAGAAGAAGATTTTATTTTTATGTCATATTTTATAGTGAGTAAAGCAGTAGGTTTCTTCTACCATATTGAAAGATGCTACTTACAACAAACCAACCTACCAAAAATGGTCAAGAGAGGAAATAAACAAAAAGAGAACAATACAGTTTAAAATCACTATAACATTACTCAACACATTAACCCATAATCCTAAGCCCAACGACGTCGTCTGAACACAACTACAATGTAAACACAGAAAGTACGTACGTATAAGGTTTTGTCTAGTAATCAAGTCAACCCTTATTTTAATCTCCTTGGTTTTGTTTATTCAAGCCTAAATATCTTCCTGGTGGATTCTAGAGTTGGCTAAGGTTTTAGCCATTCAATTATCACGCTACATCAGTATTTCACTCTCAAACCAAACATTTGGAAGTGAACTATCATTATGTTTGAGAGAAGGTTACTCGAGGTGAGCTGCTGGTTCTATTTGTTTGTTCGCGGGATCAGATTGCTGATTTGTTTACCAAGGGCGTGTCTATTGTTCATTTCAAGTACTTGGTGTCCAAGCTTCCGGTTGTTCTAAGACCTATCAGCTAGCGGGGGGATGTTAGACAGATGTTATCTGCTAGTTTGAATTCAAAGTCCTTATCTAATTTGATGAGAAGTCCTAGTTTATCTGGACTTAGTTTGAATTGTTTTGTGATATGTTACTATTTTGATTTTCAAATGTATAGATTGAATCCCATGTAAATAGGGATTTTCATGTAGTCGTTTGTAACTGTTATACTTGGAATATCAATATAAATTCGGCTGCACCATCATGTTGATGGTATGCAAGCTCACCAATCACTCTTGAGCACACTATTGTTTTAGAGTGCTACTATTTCTACCAATCTGTCATATTTTCCCACCCACCTTATCTTCAAAATTTAAAAACAAATTTATCCCTTCGTAAAATTACTTCGAAGGACTTAGCTCTCTTCAAATTTACCCCTATCCTATACGTTTCAAAATACGTTTCAAGAGAAAACTAGAACGCTCAGATGTTATTGATTGACATGATTATATCAAGTCATGCGACATGAAGCTATAAAGTTGTTTAATTTTCATTCAAGTTAATGAATAGAGCAAAATGATTCCACGAGTGAAATAGATACCTAAATCAAACTAATATAAAAAGAATGTTATATAACTAAGGGGAAATTGTAGAGAGAATTGGAAAGTAGAGGAAGACAATAGAAATTGTTCAATCCACTTGTCTTTCTCATCTTGATAAGACCTCTTATTTATAGGCTTACAATGGTAAGAAGACATTAACAACTCATAAGTTACAAGCCCATAACTATGGTATTTAGTGTATAGGTTACATAGAATTAGAAAGGGTGAATGCTAAGAGGTATGGTGGTCATCCACCAACTCATGCATTTACAACACTCCCCCTTGGATGTCCACCATACAATTGACATAGTTGCCTCATTAAAAACCTTGCTAGGAAAACCCAGTGGGACAAAACCTAAGCAAAGGGAAAAAGAGTGCAACATTCTTCTGGATCATTGATATGGTGTTGGACGTGCTTATGCTGCCTCGTTAAAACCTTGATAGGACAAACCCAGTGGGACAAAACCTAGTCCAAGGGAAAAGAGTACAGCGCACATATGTCCTATATGTAGAAAACTATTGAATCCTCCCCCTGATGAATTACTCCCCCTGATGAGGATAAAATTGAATTATTTGAAGATACAACACAAATGATATTAATATCTCATTTTCCTCCGACAAAGCAAGCTTTGGTAATGCTTTGTATAAAAACTTCTTCAATATCATCACTGGAGGATGTATGTGTGTCATTCCTTTGAATCCCTGTTGAGGTTAGAGTAATACCAAAAATATCTAGACTATTTTCACAAATCCTTTCACATTAACAATTCTTAAAATAACATCATATTCTACAATATCATAGTAATATAAGCAAACTCATACGTTACCGTTATGAGGACAAGAGTATAAAATTGCATGATGTAATAAGCTATTCATATAAATTTTTGTATACTATGCTAGCATGTCATAGGCTCTTCAAGAGACCTAAATATTCTGATAACTTCTTTAAAAATTTGAATACGTTGCAACGATATTGAACTTGATCTTGAACTCATAATTCCATCAAAGTACTCACTGAGGCAATTAGATCACTTTCATTTCATGATATTTGAATACATACATTGAGCTTCGGGCTCCTTAACTTCTTTAGAAATTTTCCTTCAATAATTTATATAATGTATGACATTTTACATCTCTGAGAAGTTATTCCTATGTATTCTTCAAAAGATCGCTTCTGGCGATATGCTTAACTTCATAATCTTTTTAGATTTTTCATCTCAAATTCCTTTATTAAATCAGGGGAAGCCTTTGTAAACTCTTCAAGAGTTCTAACAAAATTCTTCATATATATACTGCAATGATGGTAAACTCATTTTCAAATTATTTATATATCCCTTTTGTAATATATATTCATTAAGACGATTATACCATATTCTTCCACAATACTTTAATCCACACAAGAATCATTACAAGCCATCATATTTTAAATCATTTGCTTCAGGCATTCTGAATCCTTCGGGAATTTTTATACACATAAATTTTTCATAAAAATGCATAACATAGTTGCATATGTTTACCATCATAATCCCATGTCTTTATTGGGAAACGTTGTGCCATATCATCAAGTGATTTATTTCACTTCATCTCAAACACCAGTTTGTAACATATACATTTTTATATCCTTTTGGTGTTTTAACTATAGGTTCAATAATTGCACTTTTTTCGGAAATATTCAACTTTACTGGACTGCCTCTTCCAGTTGGCCAATCTTTATTTACATTTGTCGACAATTATAACAAGTAGTGCAATATCATCATGTATAGCCCTTGATAACTTTAGTACGTACGATAAACCAATATATCATCAATTCATGATCCCACAATTCTCATGTGCATGTGCATGCGCATGCATAATTTATAAGCATCTCATTGCTTTCATTATTTCTGGTACCAGTGCCACTTCAGAGGCTTTTATTGTCACGTCATGGACAAATATCTCTTTTAAGACGTATAATTTATAGAATGTGGATAATAACCTCTTCTAGAGTGTTATTTTGAGTAGGGCTTAAACTTTGCAATTAATCTCCTCTTCTGAGGAATTAAGTCTTTGGAACCTATAGATCTGTCATGCTTCAGGCATCCAACAACTTTTATGGGGAGTTCAATTTTTGCAATCTATAAATCTGTCATGCTTCAGGTATGCAACAAATTGGTTATTAGTAGTCACTAACTTTGTGTCTGTATTTGCTTATGGTCATTTGACTTACAATCCTTTTTGTGTTTGAATATGCTTCTGGCATTTATCTTTTATACCAATTTGTTTGATGAGACAATAATAAATGTATTCCATAATCATTCACGTTGTTCTTTTGTTCTTTCAGGAACAACCAATTCTCCCCCTAACGACGGGAATTTTGGTCTCATCAAAATAATACCAAGAATGTCATAAGTATTGTTCTTCGGGGACCTTAATTCATGTCATAAGTATTGTTATTCAAGAACGTTAATGCATTCGGCGTGCATAATATTAATATTGACATGTTAATGGGTTGTCCTTCTGGGACTTAATCTATTCAGTGTATTATCAATGTATTCAACTTGCAATCTTCACAATTTGCATTGTATTTAATCATTTAGAAATAGATACATATTAGGATGATTCAAGCCTTTCCTCTAGAATGGTCTTTTGTATATAATCCAAGTCATTCTTCTAGAATGATATTTTGTACATAATGCAAGTCGTTCTTCTGGAACACTCTTTTTGTACATAAAACATGTCGTTCTTATGGAACGATTTTTTGCATGTCATTCTTCCGGAATGGTCTTATCTTTTCATTTTGTGCTTTGAACTACAGGTTCAAATTATATATAAAAATAATTAAAATTAAGAACCAAGGAACTTGAAAGTTCCAATTAGAATTTGGTTACAATATTTTGATTCCATTGTGGGAAACATGATAAAGATAAAAGAAACAACGTTTGATTCTGAACTTCAGGTTCAATTAACATCTTATATATGTTATACCAGAACTGCAGGTTCTTGACAGGATATGAACTACAGGTTCATATTAATATTAATCTCAATAAAAATGATGAACTTTGGATATATATTAACATATATCTGGAACTGCAGGTTCAAATTTAAAAAGAATATTTGGTTTTGAACTTCAGGTCCAAATTTGTATTAATATGATATTTTTCAAGGTAATAAAATAAAACGATAATAATATATAAATAAATAAATATATATATATATATATATATATATATATATATATATATATATATATAGAAAATCTGAAATCCAAACAATGTTGAAACTTCAAGTTCTTAACATGATGTATATTTTTCAACCCATATTCATAATACATAAGCACTTGTTGAAATATCAATTTGGAGGTTGACACAATTAGAACTTCAGGTTCTAGAATTTACCTATTTTAATGCACATGTGGCCGAAACTTATAGTTTGGATTAGACTTAATAAGAACTTCGGGTCCTAAGATATTTGAACTTCGGGTCATATGAAGAACTTCACATCCTTAAATATAAATTATTGAAATGAAAACAAATAACTAAATATAACAATAAAATAAAATAAATTGTTGGAACTTCTGGTTCCAAGTTAGGGAAAAATCAAAGAACTTCAAGTCTTGATTTACTTTTTGAGAATTGCAGAACTCCAAGTCCTTATATAGATATTATATGGATTGAGAACTAAGAGACTTCAGGTCTTTATTTAATTATATAAGAATAATTTAGGGACTTCAGGTCCTTGCATAAAATAAAAATGAAACCAAAGAAAAGAACCAAGTAAAAGTAAAATACAACAACAACAACAAAAATATTACAATAAAATAAATTGTTGAAACTTCTGGTTCCAATGAAAAAAAGAATCAAAGAGCTTCAGGTCTTCATTTGTGTTTCAAGAACTTCAAGTCCACAAATATTTATATTATAAGGATTGCCTTTTAAGAATTGGTCCTTACATATAAAATATTGACAAAAATAAAATACAACAACCAAAGTAAGACAATAATTAAATTGCCGTAAAATAAATAGTTGAAACTTCTGGTTTCAATAAAAGTGATTGAAGAACTCCTGGTCTTTTATGCCTTTTGAGAAAAATGAGGAACTTCAAGTCCACAAATAGTTATTTTACAAGTATTGATATGGGAGATCTTCTTGTCCCAATTAATTGAAAATGAATTTAGGAATATGTAAACCTTAATTGACTATAAATATAATATAGTATGCACCAATAATTTCCTCATATCACTTAGAACTTTTGGTTCTATAATTATCACATTTGTTCAATATTTAAACTTCAGGTTTAAATTATTATGATATGGACTTCAGGTTCCAATATCTGAATTAACAAAATCCCTTTTTCATTCAGGTACATGGTGCTAAAGTTGTTCACAATAAATTGAACACATTACTGTACAGTGGGATTTACAGCTCAAATTTATAAACCATAACAATGAGAGAACCAACTAATATTTGGTCTTGATCAACGTGGTTCATGTTAACATTTAATCACCTTTTCACTTTGTGAACCATAAAATTATATATGTACATACACATATATAAAATGATTTTCTTGCCTTTTTAGATGTATAGAAATTGTAGCTTCTGGCTCATTCCTTTACATGTATAGAATTTAGGATCTTCAAGTCCTTCATTAAATATATTGAGGATCAAGATCTTCGGGTCTTAATTCCTCCCTTTTTTTTTCATCTCCATCATAATACACATAGAGTGTAACCTATATTATCTTTTCGTTTCGTATAAATGGGCATTGATTGCTTCTGGCAATTATGATTTCAGTTATATATATAAAATAACCATAAGTATCAATATTATATTACTATTGTAAAATGAAATTAACTAATAACCCAACATAAATAAAATAAAATAAAATAAAATGAGTAAAGTGGTATAAATGAGGAATAAAATAAATAAATTAAAGACTATGAAATTCCAAGATAATATAATATTAATATGGATTCAATATGTAGATAAAACTACAAGTTTAAGAATTGGATTTCCAACCAATTCAGGTTCATATAGTTACAAATAAGTAATGAACTTCATGTTCATATATAGTATTACGATCCATGACAAACTATGAATTTCAGGTTCATATCAACATATATTCGAAACTTCAAGTTCGAATACATAGATCTAAATAAATTTAATTAATAGTTGTGCTTTGAACTTCATACTCAAATCGATGTATATGCATTCGAAACTTCTGGTTCGGGTTCTTGACATATGTAGACCTCATGGAATTCTGATTTTGATTAATACAAAATCAAGGAGTTTCATGTCCTTATGTGCTCTTTAAATTCACGGAACTTCACAACCTTAATTATTTGGAATCAAAGAACTTCAGATTTTGATTCAATCAAAAGGACTATGTCCTAATCAAGTTATATGATGAGGATCGAGGAACTTCGGGCCCTAATCTTTTGTATAATACAAACTCATTATAATAATTAAGATCATACTTAAGATCAAATAAACAAACAAATAAAAAAAAACATGGCATTATATTCATGTGTAATAAGAATAAGGATTTTTTTTCTTAAACGAGCATGATGAAGTCTGATGGTGAGTACAAAGAAACTCTATACCATGTGATGACTCTAGCTCATATAAAAGGAAAGAAAATTCAGAGAAAGAAAACATACCAAGAGCAATGTCGTGCTGATAACGTGTTATATAACTAAGGGGAAATTGTAGAGAGAATTGGAAAGTAGAGGAAGACAATAGAAATTGTTCAATCCACTTGTCTTTCTCATCTTGATAAGACCTCTTATTTATAGGCTTACAATGGTAAGAAGACATTAACAACTCATAAGTTACAAGCCCATAACTATGGTATTTAGTGTATAGGTTACATAGAATTAGAAAGGGTGAATGCTAAGAGGTATGGTGGTCATCCACCAACTCATGCATTTACAACAAAGAAGACAATATTGCAGGCTATCCCATGATTATTCATCTTTTCTCATATTATGACTCTGCCAAGAAGAAACAACAGTAATTAAAAAGTGCCATCACAAAAGCAATACCCTCATCAATTCTTAATTTATTTCCAATTTATCTGTCTTGGCAGGTTAGTATCCCATCAAGAAACAAATGAGAGAGAGAATTTGCTTGAATTAATAATTAAAGGGTATGTTAGGAATAATAGTGGGTGGAAAGATAAAATTGTGTTTTTTCAAATTTACATGGTGGGTGGGAAGATAAGGTGGGTGGGAAAATAGGACAGAAGGGTGGAAATAGCAGCACTCTTGTTTTACAATAATAATGGCTCTTATCTATTGTCTAACATACTATATTATCAAACTATCATTTTGAAACATTGATTTAAACAACAAAAATGTCACTTAAAATATGAAATTGACACTCCGCACGCACACAACATATATGTGTCTTAAAAGATTAATACTTCTCCTTAAGTAATAAAATACAACACAATAACACGAAGCACAAAGACTTGCAAATTTCATTTTTATATTACCAATATTTTAAATCACTTTATTACCAACATTCAAGTGGCTTATGAGATTTCTACTATGTTCGTTAGAAGCAAATAAAATTCATCACAATATGAATTGATATATATAGAAATTCTCTTATGCGGACAATCGAAGGTTATCATCGTGCGGACGCCATGTATTTTTTACTATCCCCTTCATGCTTTTCTCTCTATTTACAATGACATTAGCACGATAATAACGTGCGAACATCCAAATGAGAGAATAACTATATATATATAAAATAAGGCACACCAAATCAAGAAAGAAACATATTTCACTCCTAAACTTGGGACATTGTCTTGCTGCGTCTGCGTGCACATGCAATTTTATATATGCCTCCTAAGAAACAATACAATCTGAACACCTGAAGGTATATTTTTCTGAATGAATGGGCAAAATGTTGTTTGCCCATGGACTAAAACGGAAGTAGAAGACTTTTTCCAAGGTGAATGTGTTGAAAGCAAAGTGAGAGGGCAAACTTTGGTCAATAATGTATTTGAGAGCAAGTATGGACTACACGTCGTACACGGTAGATTTGTTGACTGTTGACCTTCTGTAGCAGTCTAGCTAGTCGTTTAAATTTACAACAATTAAATCGAAATTTCTAATTTGGGACAAGTGTTTGAGAAGCATTACTTTATATTATGTGACATTGTGAATGGTGTTGACTAAAGAAGCGAAAAGGAAAAAGGGAAATGGAAAATCAAAAGGCTATGAAGACTAAGCAGAAACTACATAAAAGATGCATGGAAATTTCCAATGGCTAGTGCTTAAACTCACCATATCTCCTAATCTCTAAATGTTATTACTTTTTAATTATATATATAGCGACTAATAACTTGCAGCAATGCTATCTATCTATAAATATCGAAGCACTATTCTTTTAATTTATTTCGTGACAAATTATTATTTTAATTTATATTTTAAATGATTTTAAAAGAGTTATAAAGTTGATGGAGTTTAATTGAATTTAATTGAATTTGATTGAATTCTACTATTTTCACATAGATTTTGACTGAATTTGTGGGTGATGGTGGTTTAAGAGTGATGACGGTGGTGATGATGGTGGTTTGTGGGTGATGGTGGGGAAGGCAGTAGTGGAGGAGGTGGGGGTGGTAGTGACGGTGGCGATGGGAGTGAGGTGGTGGAGGTGGTGGTGGTTAAGAATTAAGATAAATTGAAACATTAAAGAACAAATAAAGTAGTTGAGAGCTAAAATATAAAGTGAAAGCAACACCACCATATTTGAAGGCAAAGCATTATTGCAATTAGGTCCTTTTCTTTTCATTATTTTGTCAGCACTTTCACTCGTTCAACATGACTCTGTTTGGTCTGTTCTTTCTTCTGGTCTAACGCCAAGTCAACTTAGATAAAGGGTTATAGAAATTTGATTTGAAATATATACTAATTAACTTTAATTATACCTCAAACGTTCTGGTTTTGTGTTGAGATATTGAGACACATATGGGTGTTAGTCATGCTCTGAATTTCTTCTCAAATTCTCATGAGCTTCCAAGGATTTGATATGTTGGCAAGGGTGGGTGGTGGCTGTCTTGGCTTCATTCACAAAATTTAAATTTCCACAAATTAAAGTGACAGGTGCAACCGAGATAAGAATCAAATGAAAGAAAAAAGGATTTGGGAAATTTAACCATGTAATGGGTGTAGGTGTCTTTCGAACTTGAATCTGCACTTTTAATCACGACTTTTATTGATTAAATTATACAGTGGTTTTGATATAGACTTGATGTGGATTCAATAGCGGTTCTAGGATTCAAAAGTCAGTTGGGCAAAACTTACATACTAAACTCGACAGTGGAGTGAATTTCATTAATAAATATAAAAAGATACACCTAGTGAGGGGGACATAATGAGCCTTACCTTCAAATGCATCTCAATCCTTAAATAAAAGTTCAACAAATACAAAAGCTAAAACTAAAACCAAAAGTAAATGCAATGCAATACAAAACAACACTATTTAAATCTAAAATTTAACCATGCGAGGCTTGGAACTCTTAAATTCCTCAATTATCGATGCATTATCGATATTATTAGTAAACTCTCTTTCAATGTAACGAGCACCCATATGAAGAACATCAACACCATATAGTTCACAAAATGATACCACCCTAATTAATTTCAACAAAATCCCAAAATTATAATTCATCCCAAATTAAATCCTAAAATACTCAATTTTAAATTAAAACTGTAATTAAAGATATATAGCAAAGGAGAGAACGAGAATAATATTTGTTGTTGACAAAAGGAGAGGAGAAGATGTTGTTGCTAAGTTGCCCACCCAAGATAATAGAAGATGTAGCCAATAGAGGGAGAATTTGACCCCAAAAAAAAGAAGAAGGAGAAACTTGTTGTTGTCGGGTAGCAAAGA